>JAPPVO010000016.1:24728159-25259853 GCA_030407325.1 Camellia japonica | reverse complement strand
AGGCAGTGAAATTGCAAATGGTGATTTTGATGGGATATGTATTGAATCTGCAGGAACCCAAATATTGACCAATCTTTTCCTCTCTACCTTCAGTGGTTAGTGACTTCAGATTCAAGTAAGGAAACTAAAGTTTGGACAAACGATATTCTATGTACGGCTTGTTTAGAAGAGTTCTAGATAAAATCATTCGTGCCACAGTAAAATCATCCGGCTCACGAGTTGACAGGCAAGAGCAGATTTATCAATCTATTCGGACCAAGTACCCCAGCCGGCTCACAAGTTGATTCAGAGCTAGAATTCTTTTTATGAACCCCTGGGGCAAGGGCAGATTCACAAATCAGGGTTTCCCACAGTACATGCAATTCCATTTTACCAAATGCATTGACAAACACAAAACTCTTTCATTAAAATTAAACCACAGAACTTTTTCATACAAAGTGTGTGGTGGTAGCAAAAATTACAAGGAAATTTTCATTAATAAATTGCGCGCAGATGCTAACCAATTTATACATGAAAACTACCCTGAACCAACAAGCACTATCCAAAAGAAGAAAAACAAAAAAAAAAGACGCCTGCTCAGTAAACGGCTCCCAGATCATTCGTCGGTATCGAATTCAAGTGGCTCAACATCCACCTGCTCATAAGGAATTGGCAAATCCAATGTAACCTCAGCGGCAGCAAGGGCTTTGAGCCACCCATGTTTGAACCCGCGATTCTCAAATTTGGACACTTCTTCAACATATTCCGTCAGAGCGGCGCCTCTCCCTGCCTCAAAGGCCTCCGATTCGGCTTTCTCGCGGGCCGCCTTAAGCTCCTCTAACTGAGCTTCCGCTTCAGCAAGTGCTTCCTTGGAAATTTTGAGCGATTCTCGCTCGCATTTGCCCTACCCTCAGCATCAACACGAAGCTGTTCGGCGACGCGAACCCTCTCTTTCTCCGCTTCGGCTCGCGCGCTCTCCATTTCAGCTCTCATAATTTCGAACTCGGCCCTACTTTTCTGACCCTGCACCTCTATTTGCAAATGGTCAATTCTCCCGAGAGCATCACGCAGGCGGTGACCCAAGTCGGCGATCCTTCCGATCGTCTACAAAACAATTCGGTATGATTAGACGCCTTTAACAAACAAGAGCGAAATGAAGGTGACCTACCAGGAGTGCCGATTGAGCAGTTAGGGCAACGGCCATAATATCAGGCACGGCACCGAAGGCTTTGTTGTCAGCCGGCAGAGAAATCGAAGCTGCCAGGCTCAGAGCCACGGCTGGATCCTCGATGGCCGAAGCGTCGGATAAAATCGGCATATCCCTGATCTTTGGCTGAATAACGAACGGAGCGACCACGTCCGGTTCTTCAAGCCGAGGCCGTTTGCTACCAGGGCCAGCTTCTGAACTCGCTTCCCCGGCACCATGCTTTTGGCCTTGCTCCGGAATCAGCCGTTCCCCATCGGCCTGTTCTCCACCCTCTTTTCCCGTATCGGACGCAGCAACCTCAACCGTCCCCTCAGAAACGGGTACGAACGGCTTGATCAAGCTGGGATCTGATGCGGCGCATTCAGCCTTCTTTCAGGCGGCCATCCGCTCGGCATTTCTTTTACGTGCCATCTGCGTTAGGCTTTCCTTCGCCATACCCTCAAAGAAATCGCCGGGTAGATCCCCCAAATTCGCAAAAATATCCCCGGAAGAGAAATCTGTTCGTCCTGAGGCGGATGGCTTGGTGGCCTCAAATGCCGAGCGTACGGCCTCGTCGCCCTCTACTACCCCCTCAGTAGACTCCCCAGCCGGAACGGCAATCACCTCTACAACCGACTCGGCGTCTTCCCCCGAATCAGAAGCTACGAGACCGATCTGCCTAAGGTTTTTGAAGCTGGGGAAGATAAGGGCCGAGAGCTGTTGATTGCCGACTGGAATCGGAATGTTATCTGCAGCCGAGAAAGTAGTGTAAGTGGGTTCGTACCGAAGGAGAATATGGGCGGCTCTCCCTTGCTGTTGTACGTTTGGACGGCCGAAATATGTGAGTGCAGTCTTGATTTCCCCAAGAACCACGTCGTCAACCGAAGTCAGAATTTTCTTCAACCTATTACCTGCAGAAGATAAAAAGCGATTTAGGGAAAAGAGCCGAATAAGAGATAGACCAACAAACAAGACATTGCGTGGCAACCTGGGTCGCCCTTATGTCTGGGAATAGGATCCAGGCGATCCTCCCCTTCAGCGAACTCCAATTACCTCGGACGTTGACCATCACGTCGTCAACCCGTTTACCAGAACTGGCAAGCATAGTCACGAAGTGATGGTCAGTATCTTTGGCCCTGAGAAAATATCGCCCCAGCCAACCGGAGGATTTGGCTAAGGCGTAACAATGCCGAATGGCCGGAATCCCAAGGTTAATCCTAAGGCGTCGATTCAACTCTACAACCCCCATGATGATTCGAAAGAAATTTACATTGGGTTGAGAAGGAATCAAACCCCAATAGCGGAGAACGGCCCTAAGGAGTGGGTGTAGGGGGAAACGAACCCCGCCTCCGCAATGGATAAAAGAGGGAATACGATCGTGTTTTGATCTTCCCTCTCCATGTCGAGAGCATTGTCCGTTACAAGGGATAAATGGACGTCGTCAGGAATAGAAAAATGTTGCCAGAAACCGGAGATACGATCCTCAGAAAGGAGGTCTTTCAAATGTTTGGCCGTCTTAGCAAAGAACTAAATATTCGCCGAAGCTAAAATAGCAAACAGAAAATGGGATTACAAACAAGGGATAAGGAAACTTACGAAGAGCAGATGAGACAAGGGAAAACGGGAAGAAGTTGCAGAAAACGCGAGTCACGGAGGGATATGCACTGGCGATCCAAAAGTCTCAGAAAATCGACGAAATGTGAATTCGAAAGGACCAAAGTTTCAAATTGCAATAAATGCTGAGATACACATGAATAGAGCGGGAAAGCGTAATGATGAGCAAAAAGGCGCGCGCCTCCTGACATATATTGGGGCACGCGAAGCCGCCTGACGCTAAACTTCTCAAATTCTGAACCAAACACGCCGATTGACTGCCGTCAACAGGGAGTTCGGAGGGCAATTGTGGTAGCCGAATAATTGGCAAAGATAAAGGAGGTATATTTCAGAAGCTAGACGCTAGCCGGCAGATATCCCGCAAGGACAAGGGGCCGAATAGGATAAATAGGCCGAATGGGAAAGGATCCCTAGAGCCGAATAGTGGAAAAAATAATGATTGAAAAAGTAGGCCCTAACCCCGAGGATCAGAAGAAATGAGTATAAATATAATGGCAATGGACTAGAAAAGGTATGTAAGAATCACTTCTAGAAACTTAGTCAACAAGCTTTCTTGAGTAGAAGAACTGACTTGTCCGTCGGAGTGCTAATTCCGGCACCCCCGACCGGAGTATTTGTATCTTTGCAGGTGACTAGCTGAGGATCATTGGCGTCTTCCAGGATCTGAAGAGTATTTCCAAACCACTTCCCCACAACGATAATAATACTCACAATTTATGAATAATGTGTAGTAATAAAATAACAAGTAACATTTAGTAAGCATAAAATGAATGTTATCAATTGAAATAATAACAATAGATAATAATAAATCAAATAAAAATATATATATAACAAACGGAAGCAGTATTTCATCATAAGGAATATGCCCACCTTTCTTTTTAAATTTTCATAGATTTAGTTTATCAGATAAATTTAAGTAACTCCCCGCGGAGCACTATTTCCACTCAACCGCTAAGCAATGGCCATGGGCAATTCTGACTCTCTTTTGGTCAAATGTTCAGATGTTACTTACTGTAACTACCAATGATGAGTACGCACCAGGGTTACATACCCGAGTCATGACATCACGGTCTGCCCCAAGGGAACGGTCTATGTTGTGACACCCGCACCACCAACCTTATATCGCCTACACCGATAAGAGCCGAAATACCTTCCCGTGCCATATTAGGGTTTGCAACTCACTTGCGCAAGATTTTAAACCGAGCTCACCCCATCATTTTTAAATTTTAATGTATCATTGGTTAAATTTCGTGTTTCTTTACTCGTTGAGATATTTACAATAATTCAACAGTTAATTACTAATAATGTTATACCAACTCATTAAAATTTCCAACATAAAATATTACATATGTCACATAATAATAAATAATTGTACAAAATTTAAATAAACAATTTATTTAAACTATGGTATGAAATAATAATGTAGATACCAAAAAGAAGAAATAAATCATAATCACGCACATGCATGGATTTTTAATCTACAAGATTAGATTAGCACAATATTAAATTTTTGTCCAAATAAACAATTGAAGAGATAATTTTTTTTTTCTATTCCTCCTTAATCTGTTAGAATTTTCATAATGCATAACTCATAATTAAAATTATAAATAAATTACTTATACAACTCTAAAATTCATATAAATCTACAGAATACTCAATAAACATGTTATGGTCATTTTTCATAAAGCTTTTTCCAAAAATAAATTATTAATAATTCTGAACAATTCCAAGAAAATTTATGACACAAATTTATCACATTTTCTTAAATTAATTCCATATTTAAATTTATATATCAACCCCATAATATAAAAATTTATTACGAAACTAGACTTCTCAAATTTCATTTTTTGTTTAGAAATTATCAGATTTGGTTTAATATAAAATTTTTAATGATTTTTCAAACACATAGTAAAATCTGCCTATAGCTCCAGATTTGGTTAAAATTTTTTATAAATTCGTACAATACTCAATAATTGTTGAAACATTTTGTGGATGAACTAGACATCATTATCAACAACTTTGTAGAAGAAATCATCTTCAAATTTTGAGTATAAAATTGTCTAAAAATTTGTACAACTTTCTGGCAGTTTTAAAGGGCCAAATAACATCTTCAATAATCTTTTTAATGGCATAAACTACACATGCAAGTCCAAATTCCACAATATTATCATAATTTTCAGACTACCAATATTTGATATACCATCATAAATTTTCATACAATTATAAATAAAATTCTATCTACAAGTTTAGACATTTTATCATATGTATATATAATCTGAAAATTTCGAATATAAAAAAAATGAGAGGGTTTTTGAGAGGGTTGAGAGGGTTTTCTTGCTATGTTAGGTTGCTAACAATTTATCGTCCGAGTTTGATTTATGATTATGATCGTATGACTATCCGGGTTCCATGATCGTCTTGCTGAAATTTCACATTAATCGGACGCGATCTCACCGTTGATCTTCCATTGGATTCTCTTAGAACTTTTTGTTGTTGATCATCATCTTAGACTTAGAATTTGCAAGATCTAACCCCAAAAATGGATTCTACATGTCGAAAAATGTAAGGGTGGTCATCCCCAAAGTCATAGGACCACTCGATTAACCTAAATGTACTAGGATACACCGTAGCACCATGGGCCAAGAAACGCTGGATAAAATTCAATTCATCTTTTCCAACAGCCGTAGCATGCACGAACAGAAAGACCAGAAATTTAGTTTCAAATCCACTACTTCAAGTTCTTATATCTTTTTTGTCTTAACTCCGTTTTGTCTTATTTTAACGTCATTGGATTTACCTCACAGCCTAGTTTTTGTTTCACTTCTCATACGCCTCGTTCCGTCTCTTTTTTGCATGCCATTGGATCTCTAAAATTTGACCAAAAATAAGATTTTTCCTCCCGTCTCTGACTTTTCTTCGAACCATCTTTCGGACTCCATAACTTTCTTAATTCTTAACGGTTTTATTTCATTCTTTCGCCAATCTCTTCAACTTACTTTGTACTTCATCTTACATAACCTATTTTTCTCACTTCTTCCTGGAATGGATGGTTTTGGTATGCCAAAAGTAAGCCGAAAACCAACTTTTGAAATTCAAAATAAACTTCTCTAACTTTGTTTCTTTCTCCAGCATCTTCCTTCTTCTTCTCTTTCTTCGCCTACAACACTTTGTAAATGGTGGTTCTAGATGATAATGGAATTAGGTGATGGTGGTGATGGCGGTCCGACGGTGTGCCGGTGGTGGAGAAGTTCGCAGTTTGGTGATAGTATGGGTTAAGGCCGTGGCTATGGAGGTCGGGAGGAGGAGGAAGAATAGAGATAAAGAAGAAGAAAGAGAGTTTTGAGAATGAGAGGTGGAGAGATGAAACTGGAAGTGAAGAAATGTGAGGAAAAATTATGCTCAATTTATGGGCAAAATGAGGAAGAGTAAAAGAAGATAAAAATGAAGAGAAATTAAAAAGAAGGGAAGTGTACAGCATCTGCATGTCCACCACATTTCCTTTTGTTACAGAAAATGATTGCACATGGAAAGTGGGACGAGAAAACATGGGGAGCAAACCTATGGTTTTTTATTGGGTTTTAGTACAAAAAATATTACGTTCCAGTGTAATTTTATTACAAAAAAAATATAAAGAAAAATATAATAAAAATATCATACGGTTCAGAAATTAATATTGAGTAATAATATAAAGTCAAAAATATTTTATTTTATTTTATTTTGAATAAATTTTTAGTATAGAAATGTACAGACTATTAAATTCAAAATATTGTGAATAATTATTTAAGAAATTAAATATATATATATATATTATTTTTAATATATAAAATACAGGGTTTCACAATCTATCCCCCTTAAAAAAAAATTTCGTCCTCGAAATTTAAGTTGTTCTTGGGTTTGAAAAGTTGTGGGTAATTAATGGGCGAACTCTATTATGTTATTAGTTTCCAGTCTTAACTCGTTCGCATCCTCTCTCATCTTCCATTCAATGTCTCTGACGCATGTTTAGATCCTTTTGGGTGAACAGATACTTCAAGCTTTTGTGATCGGTGAATATCTCAAACTTTGCACCATATAGGTAGTGTCTCCAAATTTTGAGTGCGTGAACTACAGTTGCTAACTCCAAGTCGTGAGTGGGATAATTCTTCTCATGGTTCTTTAATTGCCTTGATCCATATGCCACCACCTTGCCATTCTGTATCAATACGCACCCCAGATCTTCTTTGGAAGCATCACAATACACGTTGTACCCAACGTCACGTTCTGGCACTATGAGAATAGGGGCACTCGTCAATCTTTTCTTGAGTTCTTGGAATGAATTTCCACAAGACTCGTTCCATTCAAACTTTACCCTCTTTTGAGTCAAATGTGTCATTAGTTTGGCCAATTTTGAGAAGTCTTGAATGAATCTTCGATAGTAGCCGGCCAATCCTAAGAAACTACGAATCTCGAATGTGTTCTTAGGTTGCTTTCATTCTATCACTGCTTCTACTTTAGTTGGGTCTACTGATACTCCCTTTTTAGATACCACATGACCCAAAAACTTTACTTCCTCCATCTAGAACTCACATTTACTAGCCTTAGCATACAATTGGTTCTCTTTCAAAGTTTAAAGTACCATTCTCAAATGTTGTTCATGGTCTCCTCAGACTTGGAGTACACCAAAATATTATCTATGAAAACTACCACAAATTGATCTACGTAAGGCGTGAATATTTTGTTCATTAAGCTCATGAACACGCTTGGTTCATTGGTTAGACCGAATGGCATCACTACGAATTCATAGCGGCCGTAATGTGTTCGAAACGTAGTCTTAAGAATATCTTCCTCCCGAACACGCAAAAAAAAAAAAAAGAAAGGAAAAACTCAAAATGCATGGATGTGGGGATACGAGGTTTCGAACCCCTGTCCTCAGTCTTAGTCTCTTGCTCTTTCAACCACTGAGCCACACCACTCCTGTGACAAAATATTCAAACAAATGTATATATAGGTATACGAGACACATATACAAAAAAAAAAAAAAAACCAAAACAAAACAAAAGAAACACTCGTTGCTAAGGGGGCTCAAACCTCTAACCTTAGGCTTAACCTTTCAATCCTCAACACTGAGCCGAACCACTGAACCCAAGCCACTCTTGTGACCAAATATGCAAACAAATATATATAATACATAAATATACAATTCATATACATATATGCATACAACTCTCCCGCCTCTTTCTTTTCCTTCAAAAACTGCATTTGACCTATGGCCTTGCTTTTGCGTCGGCTGGCCGACAAAGCGGACTTCCTCAATTACCGATTGCCTCGACTCTCTCCTTCTTTGTCTTCTTCTCTTCCGTCTTCTTCTTAATGAGTATCTTCCATCTTCTTCTTAATCACTCATTTCTCATTCTTCTTCATCATTCTCTTCCAGCTCAATCTTCTTCATCACTCTCTTCTGTTTTTTCTTCCTCATTGAGAGAAAAAGAGAGACTGAACGGAGGAGGCCAAAACTTAGTCTGTTCTCTGCTATTTCTCTGCAACTCAAACCTCTCACCTCTAATCCATAGCCTCCTCATCTCGTCCTCTTACTCTGTTTCCGGACCTGAACGATCCCATAAGTTCTGCTGGGCTGAGTGCCCCTACTCCTACTTTTACTCCTCTAAATTTTCCTATGCTATCCGTCGAGCAAATAATGGCCGCTCAATCTGATATTGAGGCCAACTATTATACGCTGAAATCATGTGTGGAGACCATGACTGCGGTCACTAACTTGTCTCACCGATTACAAAATAGAACAGTGAGGTACAGCAGTTGAACTCCCAACTCTCTCTACTCCAGCGCATGTACAAGGATGCGCGAGCAAGATTTGCACGTTGAAAGCGGAGAACAAAGAGTTGAAACGGAAGGCCAGGCCAGGAATGGTCCCCATCACATCATAATCACACACATGCATGGATTTTTAATCTACAAGATTAGATTAGCACAATATTAAATTTTTGTCCAAATAAACAATTGAAGAGATAATTTTTTTTTTTATTCCTCCTTAATCTGTCAGAATTTTCAGAATGCATAACTCGTAATTAAAATTATAAATAAATTACTTATACAACTCTAAAATTCATATAAATCTACAGAATACTCAATAAACATGTTATGGTCATTTTCAGAAAGCCTTTTCCAAAAATAAATTATTAATAATTCTGAACAATTTCAAGAAAATTTATGACACAGATTTATCACATTTTCTTAAATTAAATCCATACTTAAATTTATATATCAACCCCATAATCTAAAAATTTATTACGAAACTAGACTTCTCAAATTTCATTTTTTGTTTAGAAATTATCAGATTTGGTTTAATATAAAATTTTTAATGATTTTTCAAACACATAGTAAAATCTGCCTATAGCTCCAGATTTGGTTAAAAATTTGTATAAATTTGCACAAAGCTCAATAATTGTTGAACAATTTTGTGGATGAACTAAACATTATTATCAACAACTTTATAGAAGAAATTATCTTCAAATTTTGAATATAAAATTGTCAAAAAAATTCGTACAACTTTCTGGCAGTTTTAAAGGGCCAAATAACATCTTCAATAATCTTTTTAATGGCATAAACTACACATGCAAGTCTAAATTCCACAATATTATCATGATTTTCAGACTACCAATATTTGATATACCATCATAAATTTTCATACAATTATAAATAAAATTTTATCTACAAGTTTAGACATTTTATCATATGTATATATAATCTAAAAATTTCAAATATAAAAAAAAAAATGAGAGGGTTGAGAGAGTTTTCTTACTCAATAATCGGATGATGAAATGGTAAAAAAAAATTTAGCTTCCTTAATCTCCCACTCTTCTTATCCTCCTACTCAACTTGGCAAATTTTCTTTTCTTCTCTCCTTCACCAAATGCAAGCATGCATGGATATATATACAATGCATTGCTGAGGCTCTCTCTCTCTCTCTCATTCTTTTCATGGTTCTTTAATTGCCTTGATCCATATGCCACCACCTTGCCATTCTGCATCAATACGCACCCCAGACCTTCTTTGGAAGCATCACAATACACGTTGTACCCAACGTCACGTTCTAGCACTCTGAGAATAGGGGCGCTCATCAATCTTTTCTTGAGTTCTTGGAATGAATTTTCACAAGACTCGTTCCATTCAAACTTTACCCTCTTTTGAGTCAAATGTGTCATTGGTTTGACCAATTTTGAGAAGTCTTGAATGAATCTTCGATAGTAACCGGCCAATCCTAAGAAACTACAAATCTCAAATGTGTTCTTAAGTTGCTTCCATTCTGTCACTGCTTCTACTTTAGTTGGGTCTACTGATATTCCCTTGTCAGATACCACGTGACCCAAAAACCTTACTTCCTCCATCCAGAGCTCACATTTACTAGCCTTAGCATACAGTTGGTTTTCTCTCAAAGTTTAAAGTACTATTCTCAAATGTTGTTCATGGTCTCCTTCAGACTTGGAATATACCAAAATATCATCTATGAAAATTACCACAAATTGATCTAAGTAAGGCGTGAATATTTTGTTCATTAAGCTCATGAACATGCCTGGTGCATTGGTTAGGCCGAATGGCATCACTACGGATTCATAGCAGTCGTAACGCGTTCGAAACGCAGTCTTAAGAATATCTTCCTCTCGAACACGCAAAAAAAAAAAAAAAAAAAGAAAAAAAAAAAGAAGGAAAAACTCAAAATGCATAGATGTGGGGATACGAGGTTTCGAACCCCTGTCCTCAGGCTTAGTCTCTTGCTCTTTCAACCATTGAGCCATGCCACTCTTGTGACAAAATATTCAAACAAATATATATATAGGTATACGAGACACATACACAAAAAAAACCAAAACAAAACAAAAGAAACACTCGTTGCTATGGGGGCTCGAACCTCTAACCTCAGGCTTAGCCTTTCAATCTTCAACAGCCGAACCACTGAACCCAAGCCACTCTTGTGACCAAATATGCAAACAAATATATATAATACATAGATATACAATTCATATACATATATGCATACAACTCTCCCGCCTTTTTCTCTTCCTTCGAAAACCGCGTTTGATACGCGGGTTTGCTTTTGTGTCGAGTGGCCGACAAAAGCAGGCCTTCTCGATTTGTAAGCTCGCCTTGCCTCGACTCTCTCTCCCTCTTTGTCTTCTTCTATTTTGTCTTCTTCTTCTTCATCACTCTTTTCTCTTCTTCTGTCTCATCTCTATCACTCTTCCATTCCATTCTTCTCTTCCTCTTCTACTTTCCGCCATTTCTCTGCAACTCCCTTTTTTCCTCTCTCTTCCTATTCATGGCTTTGTCTTGCCCCCTCTCTTTCTTTCCGGATCTTAATTGTCCATCGAGCTCCTCTGGGCCAAGTGGCCGTGCTCTTACTCATCATAGTCTTCCTACACTAACAGTTGAGCAAGTGATGGCTGCTCAAACTGATATTGAGGCCAACCACTACACGTTGAAGTCATGCATGGAAACAGTGGCCGCGGTCACTAACCTGTCTCACCGTCTGCAAAACAAGACGTGTGAGGTACATCGGGTTAACGCCCAACTCACTTTGCTTCAGCATATGTATAAGGATGCGCAAGCGGAGATTTGCGCGCTGAAGGCAGAGAACAAAGAACTAAAACGGAAGGCTACCTCCATGGCGAACAAAGAGGTAAAACAACAGGCCACTTGTATGGCCCGGTTCGGAGCGCCGTCATATTTTTCCTTTGATGGTCAGCGAAGAGTTAACTCTCTTGGTGAAAACATTGAGGCATGGCCTTCTCTTGGGGAACACACTGAGGCAAGGCCTTCAAAGGTCTCCCAGAACGAAATTGAGATGAAGAAAACGGCGGCAGAGTTAAGCAAATGAGGTCGGCTTATGGCCGTTTGCCGGAGGAGCAAGAAGAACAAGATCCCTCTCTTCTTCTTTTTTTGGGTCTCTGTAATCGAGGATGTCCTACCCAGACTTCAATAAAATTAGTTTAGGTTCTGTACATCAATGGCGTAACTGGCACATTGTAGACACCCCATTTTTGACCGTCCTTAAGACTTGGACGTCACCGCTTGAACATTCGGTGATCATCCATGTTCGTGTTCGTTTTGAGTTCCCAGAGGTTTCGGCTACGCGCTTTGCCTCAGGATCTCTTAACTCGACTGTTTTGTGTTTGATTTTGCACCAAACACTTGTGTTTTTGCTTTTGAGGGTAGAGAGTAGCTTGTTAGCTACCCCTGACACCCACCGGCCCTGGCTTGAGGCCACCAGCCGTGTCTTCTTGCTACCGGCCATTGGTGAAATATACCATTGGCCGGTCGGCATTTTGTGTGGTCAGCCGACCATCTGTTTGGCCGATGGCCTCCTTTTCTGGCCGATACCACCTTTTTGCCTTTTTTAGGCATAATGCGTGCCAGTTGTGCCAGCTGGAATGCACGGACCCTGCCCCCCATGCACGGGTGTGGCTGTTTTGAACCTTTGCACCCTTTTGGTCCAAGCTTCCTAGAGAAGATTGCACCCTTTGCTCAAGCTTCTTGAGGAAGCTTGACCCTTTGTCATAGCTTCCTCAAGAAGCTTGCACCCTTAGCTTAGCTTCCCTTGGAAGCCTTGACCCTTTTTGAATAGCTTCCCTTGGAAGCTTGGTCTTTGCATTGTCTATATAAGAGACCCCTCTTGTCCTTTGATGGGGTTGAGCAAAACCAAAGCAAAATACGTATATATTCTGATATATACACCTTCTCTCTCTATATCTCCCTCTCTCTCTTCATTTGTGTTGTTTAAGAGCCTAAAAGTGTGTTTTATTCTTAGTTTTGCACTAAGACACACACCATTACACCATACTTCGACTTGGGAGGTCTTGAGGGTTTGTTCTTGAAGTTTTGGGTCTGTTTTGATCAGAAGAAGGTGGCTGACCTTACTGTTCTTCAAGGGATCTTCAAGGGTAACACTATTGCTTTTATATTCCCCAATCTTGCACTAGTCTTTAACCTATCTTGCATGTTGTTTTAGACTTTGTGTATAACTGAAAAAGTCTTGTATTTTCATGCTTAAGATGTTTCATTAAGGTCATTTTGGTGTTGGGGGTCGACCTCCCCTTCTTAGGCCTTGTTTGACCCTTTTTGTGCTCTCTTTGTTAAGCTTTGGAGACTTTTGTGTGTTGGCCTTCTCACCACTGAAATCCAGTGGATTTTCAGTGGTGAAGAAGAGGTTTTGAAGTCTTGCATAGGGGAGGGACACCCTCTCCCTTTGTCCCTCTTTTGTTTGTATTTTTGGCTCATAAAGGTAGCATGCATGCTTAGGTATTTTTGGCTCCATTTCAGAGGTTTTGGGTGTCATTTGGTCATATTACATCTCTGCTTTTGGTCGGATTAATGGTCCTTTGCATGCATAATACACTTGCTTTGTACTCCTCTATTTTGCCTAGAAATGCATCTTGCCATTAGGCCATCGTGCTTGCATTTTTTTTCCTAGCTTTGTGAAGCTTTTGATCATGTTTCATCATGCTTGAGGTTTGTTAGGCATTGTTTTGATCATATTTGCCATGTTTGGTATAGCCCCTTTGTATTTTGGCTTATGAGCCTTGAGGGTGTGAGTCATGAGCATGTTTTAGTTGGGTTGTTTCAATGATTTGGAGTCATTTCACATGCCATTTCAGTCCCTAATCCATGTTCCTATGCTTGCATCCATCACCCTTTTCATGCCTTGAAGAGGTGTCCTTTTGTGCCTTGAAATGAGCATTGTGCATGCTTATGTATTTAAGTCTTTGGGGCTACCATATCAGTGAGTTTTGGGGCATATTTTGATGCATAAAAACTCTATTTTGGGTTGCTTAGTTCATGCCATGTTTGCTTGGGGTAGATGTTGAGCAATGCTCTCTTTTGTGGCCTTGAATACCTTCTATTTTGCATCCATTCCCTAGCATGTTTTGGTGTCATCTTTTGCATGCTTTTCAGAGTTTAACATGAGTGTTTAATGTCCAAGCATATTGCCTTTAAGTATGCTTAGAGTTGTCCCCTTCCATGCTTAGATGATAGGCCTTGGTGTGTGCATGCTTGCATGCATAAGTTGTGCCATTTTTGACCCTTTTGGCCACTGTTTTAGGGTGTGGCTGAGGCCTCCCATTTCAGTCTTAGTCCATTCTTGTACATAGTTGTATGTTTGACTTGTTGCCTCTCGTTGCATGCTTGCATTGTACCATGTTTGCATCGCATATTAAATTGCAGTGTATTGCCTCTTGCATGATTAGCACATTGCATGCTTGCATAATAGATTGCATCATTTGGCATGTTTTGCATCTTAGCCTCATGTTGCATTCTTGAGCCATGTTTGTATACATGCATTGCATTGCTTGGTTTGGGGGTGTCAAACCAAGCATGAGGATTGAGAGTGTTCGTACTTCAAGTGACGTAACACGTCTCAATCCTCGGTCGTTGACGCCCTTGATCTCAATATGATAGGGTGTTGGCATTCATCTCTTTTGTTGCATGCATTTTATATTGAATGGCAAACTTGGCCTCTTAGGCCATCATGCATCAAAATGCATAATTGATGGCCCGAGGGTCGAGGGTCATGCTCCCTTGAGTCCATTGCATGATAGGGAGTGTTGCCATGCTCACATTTGCTTGAAAATTCCATGCCATACACTGCTTGCCCTCTGCTGCTGTCAACTGCAGGATTCTGCAGGAAGAAATAGCCGGCCGGCTACTTGGAGTGCCAACCGACCAAATACAATTAGCCGGTGGCTCAACCAATGGTCGATGACCACTCCCTTTGGCCGGTGGTGTTCCCACTTGGTCGGTGATGCTCCCCAGTGTTCAGAGAAGCATCCTTAGGACTTGTGCAAATTTTCAGAGGAGTAGGGCAGTGTAAAGAGAGGCAACAGTGCTATGGCAGCAAGTTTCCGAGCGAGGCGAGTCAAGCATGCATCATTCGCGCATTCCGAGGCAAAGCTACGACAGTCTCTTTAGTTTCACATTTTAATTATTTTTGTGATTAATTTGTTAATTAATTAGAAGGTCTGTAATAATTAATTAGCTAGGATAGTTGATTCATTATACGGACTATATTATTCTTTCGGTCCCTCCGAGTGAGGGCGTATTTGTAATAAGTGTGGGTGCGTGTGTGCATGCCTTCCGATCCCCACTTCTTTCTCCCTTTTACTTACCTGCTTTGATGGTTAGTATTAGGACATATTTAAATTAGCATACTTATGCTATGCATGCGTGCATCATTCATCAGTATTGCATGCACCAGGCTCGGCGCATCATGCTAACTGCATTGTATTTCAATTCCAAGTTGAATACGTGATAGCTGTAGCATCATCATATGCCATCTTAGATTAGCCGAGCCTATTCTAGCTGCATTTTGCCTGTGTTGCATTAGCCATCTTAACATGAACTAGGATCATGCATTGATTACTAACTAGTTTCTGTTTTGGCTTGGAGTACTACGTAAGCTTTTATGCTTTAGCATCCTTGCATGCGTGTAAGTGTTTGCCATGACAGCATGCTTGCCATGAGGCTAATTGTTTATGTGATATAACTGCCTGAATGCCTATGGGTGAAGGTTGGATTTTTTGAGTTGGAACAACTCGTTGAAATCCGTGTTTTAGCCTACTTACGGGTAGCAAATTTCAAACCATCTTTCAAACAAGCGGATATGCAATGCTTTGTTCCAAATTAGGCGATCTAGCCTGTACTTTTGTGTTGTGCGTATCACATAGTAAGATTAGCTAATTAATCGGAATAAGAACGCATAAACGTTTTCAAAACAAGATATCATGGTTAGTAGAGGCCAATCTTCGGATCGGGTGAGAGGGGGTGCTCATAGCTGACCTTCCCCAATCGTACCCAAGTTCCCGAGCCGAGGCAACTTTGGTGATGACGGACACGTGGCCATAGGCAAACGAGTCAGGGTTTCCTAAATTCCCCCATTAAAAAATATTTAGGTGGTGACTCTGTATCTAGCAAAGCAGTCTATGTTTGGCACTTCTTTTCTAAAAATCTGTTTTCTCAAAACGATTTGCCGGATTTGGACTCTTTGGTTTAGATTAAGAACCGTGACAATTTGAGTCCGAACTGTAGGGTGAGGGCCCCACCAGGGTGCGTCTACACACATCACTCTGAATTTGAAATAATTTTATTTGATTTGAATTTGAGAATGATTGAATTTGAACTCTGAATTGGATATTGATTCCATACTGACCTGAATCACAAAATAACTTAACGAAAGAAAAACGAAGCTAAAAATCCAAACACATTTATATAGACTGACTGGTATGAATACCCTGACCGGTATGAATACACTGACTAGGTGACTCGAGCGGGGGAGAAAAAAGAATCATTAACTCAACTATACCCCTAATTCATTGCTTTGATTTTTATTTATTTTTTTGTAAAAATGTTTTGATCAACATGACAGTTAAATTAGCATAAAGCTCGCATAAACTATAAGTTACATAATTCTATTCCTTCTAACACATGACACTACTCCTCAATTGAGGTTAAACCTCTTTCCACCGTCCCTAGGTATTCTAACCTAGAGCTCTGATACCATATTGTGACGCCCCAAAATTTAAGGACATCATAATAAGATTTAGAACTTAAAATCAATATTGCTATCAATATTACTAACATCCATTAATTAACAACCTAGAATTTAAAGTTCTTACATCACAACTTAGTCTTAGTACATAAAAGAAATGACACAAATATAAAAAGAAAACTAGAGAAAAACTAGAAATTTTAGAAAATAGTTCATGGAACTTGGCACTCTTTAAGGTAACCAAGGTTGAATGTCACCTTGCAAGGCCTCGCTGTTTCCTTCAGTTTCTTCGGTACCTGGCATAAAACGCCAGGGCAATGGGAATGCCAGTGAGCGACGAGCTCAATAAGATACTACAACCCGAAAATACCTACCCCGATATAATAATACTCACAATTTATGAATAATGTGTAATAACAGAATAACAAATAATATTTAGTAAGCATAAAAGGAAAATTATCAGTTGAAATAATAACAATAGATAATAATAAATCAAATAAAAAAATATAACAAACGGAAGCAGTATTTCATCATAAGGAATATGCCCACCTTTCTTTTTAAAGTTTCATAGATTTAGTTTATCAGATAAATTTAAGTAACTCCCCGCAGAGCACTATTTCCACCCAACCGCTAAGTAATGGCCACGGGCAATTCTGACTCCTCCTTGGTCAAATGTTCAAATATTACTTACTGTAACTACCAATGATGCCCACGCACCAGGGTTACATACCCGAGTCGTGACATCACGGTCTGCCCCAAGGGAATAGTCTATGTTGTAACACCCGCACCACCAACCTTAAATTGCCTACACCGATAAGAGCCGAAATATCTTCCCGTGCCATGTTAGGGTTCACAACTCACTTGCGTAAGATTCTAAACCGAGCTCACCCCATCACTTTTAAATTTTAATGTATCATTGGTTAAATTTCGTGTTTCTTTACTTGTTGAGATATTCACAATAATTTAACATTTAATTACTAATAATGTTACACCAACTCATTAAAATTTCCAACATAAAATATTACATATGTCACACAATAGTAAACAAATGTACAAAATTTAAATAAATAATTTATTTAAACCATGGTATGAAATAATAATATAGATACCAAAAAGAAGAAATAAATCATAATCACACACATGCGTGGATTTTTAATCTACAAGATTAGATTAGCACAATATTAAATTTTTTGCCCAAATAAACAATTGAAGAGATAATTTTTGATTCCTCCTTCATCTGCCATAATTTTCAGAATGCATAACTCGTAATTAAAATTATAGATAAATTACGTATACAACTCTAGAATTCATATAAATCTACAGAATACTCAATAAACATGTTATGGTCATTTTTCAGAAAGAATTTTCCAAAAATAAATTATAAATAATTCTGAAAAAGTCCAAGAAAATTTATGACACAGATTTATTACATTTTCTTAAATTAATTCCATACTTAAATTTATAAATCAATTCCATAATCTAAAAGTTTATTATGAAACTAGACTTCTCAAATTTAATTTTTTGTTTAGAAATTACCATATTTGGTTTAATATAAAAAATTTAATGATTTTTCAAACAAATAGTAAAATCTGCCTATAGCTCCAGATTTGGTTAAAAATCTGTATAAATTCGTACAAAACTCCATAATTGTTACAAAAATTCATGGATGAAGTAGACATCATTCTAAACAACTTTGTAGAAGAAAATATCTTCAAATTTTGAGTATAAAATTGTCTAAAAACTCGTACAAATTTTCTGACAAATTCTAGGACCAAATAAATTCTTTAATCCTCTCTTTAATGGTATAAACTACACATGCAAATCTATTTTCACAATAATACCATGACTTTAAGACTATCAATATTTTCAAATATTTGATACACACATCACAAAATTTACATACATATATAAAAATTTCTATCTATAAATTAGTCATTTTATTATATGAATATAATCTGAAAATTTCAACAATAAAAAAAAATGAGAGGGTTGAGAGGGTTTTTTTACTCAATAATAGGATGATGAAATGGTAAAAAAAATTTAGCTTCCTTAATCTCCCACTTTTCTTATCCTCCTACTCAACTTGGCAAATTTTCTTTTCTTCTCTCCTTCACCAAATGCAAGCATGCATGGATATATATACAATGCATTGCTAAGACTCTCTCTCTCTCTCTCTCTCTCTCTCTCTCTCTCTCTCTCTCTCTCTCTCTCATTCTTTTCATTATTATATCTATTCACTTTCTCTCAATTCTAAGAAGGATGATGGGTTATGGTTCCTATACCACCATGCAAACAAGCAGGTGGCATTCTACTGTCACGAAAATTCCTTTTTTTTTTTTTTTTTTTGTGTGTGTGTGTGTATTTGTATGGGTTTCTTAAGGTTTTTAACTAAGTTATTTATCAAAGATAATTATTATGTTGAATCCTTATTAAAACAATTTATAAACAACCAATATTGAACACCCACAAAATTATTATTCTTAATAATATCTTTGTTAGTGATTGAATTGGGTTAATTTAAAACTAACTTTTACACTAATATATATTTCAAATAAACTCTAGATATAATTAATTAATTAATTAATTATTATTATTATTATTATTATTATTATTATTATTTTAAATAATTAAATGCGGGTTGTCACATGTCAACTGAAAAATTGGCTTCGTTAACACTTGAAGATGCACAACAATCAACTAAGAAAACAGAGGTTCACCCATCTCATTGTGTCAATTCTGTAATTGAACAAGATTTCATTTTCAAGCTTGAGGAGTCATCCGGGGGGTTGACCCGTGGGTCGACCGGGTGGTCAACTTCCCAGTGTAAAATCTGTACAAAATTTTGCTAAAGGTGGTCATCCGGTAGGTCATCCGGTAGTGAAAATATAACGGTAATGAACAGTGTTTTGGTGAAAGACCCATAGCATTCTCAGTTTGGTGAAAAATTTGAGTCATTCTCAATTTGATATCGTTTTGATGAAACTGTTAGAAACAAAAAAAAGCTGTCATTTTTCACCAAATTCAAATTTGGTGATGAATCTAGTGAACCATTGGAGATGGTCTAAGAAAATACAGTTGGGTTTGTGGAACTAATTTGTATGGTATATATTAGAGCATTGCTGTGTAGAGGTGGTTTGAGATGTTTTAAATAAGTGTATTTTTTGATTTTTTTATATTAAAAAAAATGTGTAAAAGAATAGAGAAAGTTGGTAGAAAAGTAGAGAGGAGATGTTGATTGATGTGACTTAAACAAGTGCATGCCAAACACCTACTTAGACCTTGTTTGGCAGAAATTAAAAAAGTCAAAAAGTCACTATCTTATTTAAGTCACATCATCTTATTTAAGTCACATCACCTCTCTATCACATCACTTCAAACCCAACTCATATTTCATAAAAAGTCAAAACGTGCACTTATTTAGATCATCCCAAATAACCTCTCAAAAGTTAAATTTACTTTTTAAATTTAATGATGTGTTAAAAGATGATTGGTTGATAATTCTATCAATCATCTTCTTGACACATCAATAGATCTAGAAAATGTATCTAAAAAATAGACTTTTATATTATTTTCCTTTATATTATTATCATAACAGTCATATTATGCTCTTTTTTCTTTTCTTTTTTTAAAGTATAATAAAACTAGTGTGAATTGTAAATATAGACAATTTTATCCAATCAAATCATATCAATGATATAGACCAATAATGTATTTGTATTATTTTTTTTTCTCTTTTTTACTTGGACTAATCACAAGTAAGTAGAAATTGTGTGAGTAATATTTTGTGGAGGTCTGAAACATTACTGTATTATTTATTGGTTTTGGTGAAATATAAGGAGACACGTGCACACATGCACTTAACGTTCCCTCACTCATTCACTTCCACTTATTTTCCATTTCGGAGTTGACATGGATTATGTGTTAAAAATCAATCTCAATTAGGGAATCAGATCCTCTCTTTGAGGTTCTTACTTGACTTCTTACTTATTGGGTTATTGGATTCACTTTTAGGCTCAATTTCGATAATCTGAACCGTTCACATTTTAAGATTTGTTAAGTATATCATATTTGTAAAAAATCAAGTTAATCGAATATCAGAAAGCATGTGTTCGGAAAACTGTTTATTAAATTTTTTTTAAATTTTTAGTTCAATGATCGAAACACATACTCTCTGATATCCGATCAACTTGACTTTTTACAAGTATGATATACTTAACAAATCTTAAAATATAAATAGATTGAATTATCAAAATTAGACCTAAAAATAAATCTAATGACCTAATAAATAAAAAATCAAGAAAGAACCTCAAGGAGAGAATCTTGATTCCAATTGAGGACCTCATATTTCTGACTGGACTCGCAACAATGATGTATTGGCATCATCAAGACAGCTGGCCTGGCCGGGTCACCAGTCAAAATTATCATGTTCAACGGACTTGGTCTAAATAGGTTTACAGGCAAGGCTTATGGGTCACTTCACACGGGTCAATGGTTGGGTTATCAACAAGTCAAGATTTAAACTTACATTTTTGAATTTTTTATATCATATTTTCCATCGGGCTTGCAAGCCAATGGGCTAGGCTAAGAGTTCGTTTGAAATATGGTTTGACTTTTTAATTTTTTTGACTATTTTAGTTTGGAATTAAAAATTTTGTTTGAAAAGAATTTTTTAATTTTTGACTTTTTGTAAAAAAAAGAATGTAATAATTATAGGTTAGATGTAATATTTTGTCTTATTAAACTAAAAAACCTATTTTGTCTTTTTAGAGCTTAAATAACTCCAAACCCAAACCAACCCAACCCAACCCTTCTTCTCAAACAAAGCCTAACAGGTCAGGTTGATTGGCAGGTAGGGCTTTAAATCTTAAGCCCAACCAAGTCTTATTTAGGTTGGGCCAGCCCACTTGAGATACAAAACAAATGAGATTTTAAGCCAACTCATGATCTTATAATTATAATTATTTTATGTGATTAATAATGTGGACAGTGTGTTTAGCAAATATTCTATAAAGTAATTTTGAAAGTGTAAAATCCAAAATGCCCACGTCTTTATTAAATCTAAATATTTTTTAAAGGGGTACACTTATAATTGTAAAAATATTCGACATTACCAACGTTAATATCCAATGAATTGAAATCAAAACCGTTCTCACAAGCGAAAAGTAGGATTATTATTAATGAAAAGCCATATTCTTACTTAAAACAATAGTATGGTATATTGAATCCATGCTAGACATAGAATATAATAAAAGAAGATAGAAATTTTTAAAACAAATAAATTTAAGTTGAGCTCAAATTTTAATACCAAAAAGTTTTAAAACAAATATTCTTAGACAAAGCTGCTGTTGGATAAAAATTTGTGAAAATTGCAAAAATGCAAATTGGGAGGCCTAAACAATAGAATTTAGTCGACATCCAACTTCGGCAACAACAAAGCAGTGAGTTTTGCCTTTTAAACTATTTCCAATCAAACTAATAAATTTAAAACAATTTTGAGCTCGTATTCCAAAATTATATTTTGCCATTGGATATCAATTCGACTTCTTCTTAGACTTTTATTGATATAACTGTTCCAAGAACTCTTTTGGTGCGTGTTCTACATCATATTCTCTCTTGGTCGCAATTTACCTTTTCCATGATATCTTCAATTAGCATTGTCATGTTGAGGTGAGAAGAACCTCCTTCCTCTATTGCCCTCCTTGCCATTTCCCCAAGTTGCTTGGCTCGCTCTCTCCTCTCCTCTCTTTCATGTCCTCCATCCATCAACTTGTCTATAGTCTTCTTAACAGTATCTTTGTGCACCAACACCCCTACCTTCTCCTCCTCCCCCCACTTCATAGGAAGCTCCACACCAACACTCACCCCAATCCTCAAAACATGCACAACCAACTTCTCATTGCAAAATTGCTCGGCAAACAATGGCCACGTCACCATTGGCACACCGGCACAAATCCCTTCCAGAGTCGAGTTCCACCCACAGTGAGTGAAAAATCCCCCAATTGCGGGGTGAGACAATATGAGTACTTGTGGGGCCCAACCGCGGACTAAAAGGCCTCTCTCTTTGGTCCTCTCTCCAAACCCTTCTTCCAAAATCCAGTTCTCAAATTCCTCAGATGCTTCCCTCAAAACCCATATGAATGGCCGGTTTGATCCTTCAAGCCCCAACCCGAGCTCTATCATCTGCGCAGATGTCAGGCGAGAGAGACTTCCTAGGCAAGCGTAGATGACAGAGCTCGGTTCCTGGGAGTCAAGCCACTCCAAGCAATGTTGCTCATCAATTGAAGCTTTGTTGCCTCTATCAACCTTGTCTAGGTTGTCTTTGTTGCAAAGTGAAACAGGCCCAATACACCAAACTTTACCACCTCTTACCCTTTTGTATTCTTTCACATACTCTATCTCTAACTCCTCAAAACTATTAATCACCATTCCATAAGCCACTTTCTCAGCCTCCCTGATTTGCTCAGCTACATTTTTTAAGGCAGAAGATGGGCTTGGATTGAAGCCAGGCAGCTGAGCTCTAGTCAGCTCAATTCTATCAGGCAAGCCAGGCACCACAAAGTACTCTGACTCTGATTTTATGTCATCAAGAACCTTGTACACCTTCAAATTGTGTGAGCACAAAAGAGAGAAGCAACAAGTTCCATGGAAAACAAGCCTTGGAATGTAAAACTTACCAGCCACATCACTTGTCCATGGAAAACCCATGTCAGAGACTATACAGCTCGGCTCGGGTTTCATCTCCTTCATGGCTTGTTCTAATGGTTGTTGTAGCATGCTAGTTGCTACAAAAAACTTTTGAACCCAATCCATTGAAGGGAGCACATCAAGATTCTCCCATCCTTCGGGTAATCCAGCCTCGGCACAGGGGAACCTGAGCTCGAGGAATTGGATTTTAAGTCCTGAGGCTATGGCGCGAGTAACGGTTGGTTTGAACCGCTTGGCGTTGAGTGGTGTGGTGACTATGGTAACGATGAGGCCGCAGTGTGCAAGTAATTTGGCTATGTCGACCATGGGGATCATGTGGCCTTGGGCCATTAAAGGGAACAAGATGAAGTGAAGGTGTTGGGCTTGGGAAGCCATAGCAATTAGCTTGGGAAGTATTATTGAGAGAGAGTGATAATGGATGGTCTTTACTTCGTTGCTTTGTATGGATAGTCTTTACTTTGTTGCTTTGTATGAATGAGTGGCCTTTTCTTTCTTGTTTTCTAATTCTCTATCTCATTTTCTAACTTGGCAGCTGTACTTTTCTCGTTCTCTTCTCTTTTCTTCTTCTTCTTCTTCTTTTTTTTCTTTTTTTTTTGGGGTGAAGATTTTAAAATTTGATCCTTTTTATTTTTTTTTTTTTTTTTAAACCTTTAAATGCTTTTAGACTAGAAATCCTCAATTTTATTTTATTTTTCGTAAAAAAAATCAAAATTGAAAAAAGTTCACCAAAAGGAAAAAGGGAAATAAGTATTCACTGTGTATTCTAAAAATAAATTATAAATAAGTGATAGAGTTTATAAATATTAATAATCAAAATTTTAAAATTTTTCATAAATTTGTAATAGTTTTGTGAAACCATAACTGTCTGATCATTTCCCCAAAACAAAATGGATGATAATGCATTTGGCAAAATTTATTCTCAAATTATTTAGCTTGGAATTTAAAACTTCATGCCTAAATATTTGCACAAAATGGATGGCGTTTAGTCAAACTTTTAGGTTCCATAACTTCTTTCCACTTAAAAAAATGTATGCTTAAAAGCTACGTGCTATTTATCCCTACCCTCTTTATTTCACTTTTTATTGTATTCACGAATTAAGACAGTATTTGGCAACTCTTATAAAAGTATATATATATAATTTATCTTTTTTAAATCACATTAATTTTATTATTTTTTTATAAAAAATAAAAAAATATACTTATTTAGATCATTCTAAATACCTTTTTAATGTCCTGTATGTATGTGGGGCTAAAAAAATTGCTTAGGGCTGGTTTGGCAAGTTCAAGAAAAGTCAAAAAGTTATCAAAAAAGTTAAAAAGTTATCACTGTTCACAAAAAATATATAAACATAAAAATAATATACAAATATTAATTCTTTTCCTTAAATTAATATAAAAGTTCAATTCGACCAACCCATCACGTACGGACGTCAGCCACCTGCAATGAAAGGAAAAAAAATAATATTAATAACACGTGTACATTCACTTATTTGAATGGTAAAGTTGGGCTTGTGTGGTCTTACCATGGGTCTCGTTTTAATAATCTGAACCGTTGAATATGTATGTCTATAAAAAATCACCTCTATCAGATATCGCTAACTATATGATCAAATCAATTTTGTATAAAAATTGGATGGTATTATAGTTAACAGTTGACAAAGAAAACTAACCCGATCAGATAGCTATCGATATCTAATCAACGTGATTTTTATGAACATATAGTACTCGACGATTTCTACACATCAACGGTTCCGATTAGAAAAACGGGACCTGTGGTGAGCCCCCACGGACCGAACAACACAGTCCAATCAAAGCCTGAAAAGCAGGCAATCTTTTCTCATGTATTCACCAAGCCGATTGTAATGTTTCCATCCGTACGGCGTATTACATATCTTTCCCTATACACTTCTTTACACAATTTTTTAATACATATTTTTTCATAAAAGTCAAAAAGTTAACCCAAACATCCATATTTTGTTCCTCAACTTTTCAGTCTAAAAAGACAAAAAGTACACTTAGGCCCCGTTTGGGAACAGACTAATTTAGTAACTTTTTGGTTATTTGGCTAAAATATGAGCTAAAAAAAACTAGTATGTTTGGGATGACTTTTTGACTTTTTACGAAAAGATGTGCAAAAAGTAGAGAGAAAAGAGAATCTTTGACTTTTTGGTATGAATTGTTGACTTTTTGACTAATTTAATACCTTTTTGATTTTTTGACTAAAATGAAGGGTCCCCAAACAAGGCCTTAATGTCATTTTAGAAGCCACACAAGAAATAATAGTAGTTTTGATAAAATACTATAGTAGTTCTCTTTTCTTGATATAACTTTCAAAAACTGCAATATAGTGGGCTTTTTAATTTTTTTTTTTTTTTTATCTTTTTATTTTTACTTTTATGTGCTTCTAGTGTAAAAGTACCTCAAAAATAAATATAAATAATAATAATAAAAAGACTAAAAAAAAGAGTAACTAAAATAAAACTAGGAAAAAAAAATGAATTATACTAACGGTCCCTATAATTTGGGACTTATATCATTTTGATACTTAACTTTTCAATTATGATACATTTGACTTTGAATTTTTAATCTTGTTCCAAATAAGAATAATTGAAGATACTATTGAATTTTTCAAAAACAAAATCACCAATTTGATAAAATATAAACTAATTTGAAAAAAAATAAATGTCAAAAAAATATTTTTACCCACTAAAGATAAAATTATGTAAAATTGATAAATCTTTTAGACATTTATTTATTTATTTTACTAAATTAATTTTTATTATGTGTTTGGATGATAATCATGTAATGGGTGATTGTTTTTGTGTTCATTAAATTAGTTTCTATTTTTTCAAAAGTCAAATATGGCGACAACTTTGATATCATTATTAAATCAATCCATTAAATCAAAAAAATCTAAAACTAAAAACATTTCATATATTAAATATATCAATTACATATTAAAAACTTAACAACTATCTATTATATAATCATCATCCAAACATATAATAAAAATTAATTTGATAAAAATAAATAAATAAATAAATATCTAAAAGATTTATCGATTTTATATAATTTTATCTTTGATGAATAGAAATAATTTTTTAAAATTTAAAAATACTTTTTTGACATTTATTTTTGTCAAATTAGTTTATATTTTATCAAATTGACGATTTTGTCGTTGAAATTAAGTAGTGGTATCTTCAATTATCCTTATTTGGAACAAAATTTAAAATTTAAGGTCAAATGTGTTACAATTGAAAAGTCAAGAACCAAAGTGATACGAGGCTTAAATTATAGGAACTGTTAGTATAATTCGCCAAAAACAAAAAAACAAAAAAACAAAAAAGAGAAGCTACCAAGATTTGCTTGTGATAAATGTGACTAGAATTGCTATATTTATTAAATTTATATAATTCGAAGTCGGTTGAGTATGACTCTTCGTAAGAAGAAATTTCTTTGAACAAATTTAGTGATTTTTTAATTTTTGGCTAAAGTATGATATAAAAAAATTAATATGTTTGAGACGATTTTTTATTTTTTACGAAAAGATGTGTAAAAGGTAAAAATAAAATAAAATCTTTAATTTTTTAGTATAAATTGTTAACTTTTTTAATTTTTTTAGTGATTTTTTAAACTTTTAAATTTAAAAATAATGTCGTGAAACAAGGCCTTATTCGAATAAATTGGTTATGTTCTAAATGAGTATATTTTTTGAGTTTTTATAAAATATAGATTAGATTTGAAATGATATAATAGAGAAGTAATGTGATTTAAATGAAATGATGTGACTTAAATAAGATAGTGACTTTTTAATTTTTTTAAAAAATGTCAAACCTAACCTAAATACTGTGATCGCGTACTTTTGGTGGTTTAATGATTAATCAAAGAATTTGCTGCTTGAAGGACTTAACAACATCGTGCTACACACTTACTGCACGCAACTATTATTTGCACATTTGAGATAGGAAAATACTTGAACGGATCAACAGATAAAAAAATAATAAATAAATTAAGAGATAAAATTAAAAAAAATATTCTTCAAAATAAATAAATAAATTTCTTATCAAATTAATTTACAATAGATGGACCTCTCAATAATAAAAAATATCTACTAGACCTAATGTCTTATATCTTGCTTAGCTTGGACTTTTCAATAAGGATTAGACTTATCTCCAATCTACTAGACGGTGTTATTATGGCCGTGGGGCCCATCACGAGTCTTTTTTCAATAATCTGAATCGTTTAATATGTAGAACTTGTCTAGTGCTTTATCACTGTAAAAAATCATATTGATCGAATATTGACAATTACTTGATCCGATTAGATTTTTATCAACAATTTATTTTGAAAACTATATTTAGCGTTGACGGAAATCTGATCTGATCAAGTAATTATCGATATTCGATCAAAGTAATTTTTTTACAGAGATAAAGTATTCGATCAGTTTTACTCATTAAACGGTTCGAATTATTGAAACATGATCCGTGATGAGCCCCCACAATCTCATCAATATTTTCTAATCCGATCTCAAACTGAAAAGTCCCTTTCAACAATTACCTGCTATGTTTGGCAGGTTGTTTTTGGAGCTATTAGTCATAAAATAAAATAAAAAGTTAAAAAGTGACCGAATGTGATATCTAAATTATAATTATATTATTTTATTTTTATAAAAATTAAAAAAGTCAAAAAAAAATTATTATAAACGAGATTTTTTAATTCTAAATTAAAATAATTAAAAAATTAAAAAATCAACGTACATCCCATACGAATGTTATGTTTTATTGATTATTTCATAAAAAGACAAATAAATAAAGTGAAGGAAAATGAAAAATTCCCCTAAAAATGCTCCCCTAATCTCCCTAATTTTTAATTTTAGCAACTGTTTTTTTTTATTTATTTTTTTATTTTTTTTATTTTTTACTTGATATAAAATTTCGGGAGATTCGGGGCCCCGATTTCGGGGGATTTCTCACGGCCGTAAAGTGAAATAGATTTTGATCAGGCGAAATTGGCGAGCAATTTATCCTCTAATTTCAAACTTGGAAAACAAGTGGCGTTGAAAATTCTCTCTCCACTCATCCACTTGATGATGATGGGATTTTGGATGAGTTCAAAAAAGGTTGGGTTGGCTTCCAGTCCACCGTTTAGGTTGGAGAATTTAATCCGGCCTATTAAGTTTATTTTAGGGTATTTTTTTTAAGGACACAGCTTCTCTCCAGTCTAAATCTGAATTGAATGGTACTGTTCGGTCCTTGAGGGCCCACTACGGGTCGTGTTTTGATAATCTAAACCGTTAATGTGTAGAACTCGTCGAGTACTATATGTCTGTAAAAAATCACGTTGATCGGATATCAATAGCTATATGATCAAATCAGTGTTTTGTAAGCCGTTTATTTTTCGCCGTCCATTTTTTTTATAAAAAACTGATTTGATTATATAGCTATCGATATCCGATCAACGTGATTTTTTACAGACATATAGTACTCGACGAGTTCTACACATTGAACGGTTTAGATTATCGAAACACGACCCGTAGTGGGCCCCCAAGGGCCGGACAGCACCATCCAGTTCAGATTTGGACTGGAGAGAAGCTGTGGCCTTTTTTTAATAATTTGAAGAGTTCACATTTTAAAATTGATTGAGTATATTATCTTTGAAAAATATCAAGTCAATCGGATAACATATATTATGTATTCGGATTATTTTTTTATGAACCATTAATTTTATTACCGTCTATTTTTTTTTCCAGATAAAAGTGATCCGCATACATAGTATTCATTATCCGATCGACGTGATTTTTTACAGGAATAAGGTACTTAACAAACTTTAAAATATGCACGATTCTGATTATCAAAAAAAAGTCTAAAAGTGACCTCAATAGGCCGAACTGGACCGAACTGTCTCAAATTTAAACTGGAGATAGTCCCGTCCCTTCAAAAAATTAATCAGAATTTAAAATTAAAGATCAAAATATATTTATAGTCTACTGGCATGACAAGAAGATTAAAGAGTTGTTTTCGGGTTTGTTAATTTTTTGATTTATTTTTGTTATTAGTGAATTTTTTAAAAATAATTTTCAAAAAAATTTATAGGTTTTTAGATTCAGTTCCACTAGGGAAATTGAAATTTTAAATTTTTTTAAAAAATTCAAAAAAAACAAAAATAAGCAATCTTTTTTGACTTATTTTGATTTTTTCAAATTTTTTTGAAATTTTTCAAAAACAAAATATACTTTTAGATTTGTGCCGATAAAACTGGTCAAGAAAATAAAAAAATTTAACATAATTTTAAAAAAACACACTAATGATTAAAAAAAAAATTTAAAAATGACTTGTTTTTTAAGTTGCCAAAAGAGACACATATCTTCTTTTTTTTTTAAAAAAAAAAACCTCTTTTTTTGAATTTTTTTTTAAAAAAATTATATCAATTTTTTTTACTTTTCCAATTCTCTAACCAAGACGAATCTAAAAATTATATTTAAAAAATAAAAACTAAAGACAAAATTAAGCTTAAAAAAATTGCTTATTTTAGTTTATTTTTGTCTTTTCTAATTTTTTTGATTTTTCTTAAAAAAATTATAATTTTTCGATTCGTCTCACTGAGCGGAATCTATCAACCTAAAACTTTTAAATTTTTTTTCATTAAAGACGGAAAAAAAAAATAGCCAAAAAATACACTTTCCAAAACATTCCGCAGTGGTGATGGTCCCAATTTGAGATTTAAAAGGAGAGTTCAATTTGAGATTTATTTATTTGTAATTTAAAAATATTTAAATATAAAATATGAATAAAATTTTTAACTATATATAATTAGACAAATTCTAATATAGAATAAATTAAAGCTGAAAAACTTATATGGTGAAATGTATTTTTATTTTATCATAAATATAATCTTTGTAATTTATTTTATTTTTTTATCTTTACTTATTAAACTATGATATTTATTTCTTATTGAAAATATACCATTAATGACATAATAATTATAAAAAAATTAAAATTTAAAAAAATCTAATGAAATGGTTAAAATTTAATTAATTCTAAATTATATTTGACACATTTTAGGGTTATTTTTTTTATAAATCCTCTTTCTAAGTATTTTATTCCATTTAATCCATATTCTTTTTTATTATTCCATTAATGTAATATGACCAAATCATCCTTTCTAATTTTTTACACATATTTCTATTTTGAAACTAATACATAACAATAGTCCCTCATTTTATGGAGAAAATGTATCCCTCATTCTAAAGAGAAAATCTTTTCTTTATTCTATGAAGAAAATCTCTCCCTTATTCTAAGGAGAAAATCTCTCTTGCATTCCATAGATAAAATCTCAAATTATGAAGTTTGAACCTTTTTATAATTTGAAAATTTTAAAAATAACACAATAAAAAATCTAAATGAAAATCAAAATGTAATGTGAATGTTTACAGTAAATAACAAACATATAACTAACTTTTGAAAAAATAAAACACAATATAAAGTACAATGTGAATGTTCACAATAAACAACAAATATACAACTAACTTTCGAAAAAATAAAATTCATACCAAAATACAATGTGAATGTTCACAATTTATAATTAACATACAATTAGCCTTAAAAAAATAACGCATACCAATGTAAACATTTACATTATAACGTAAAAACATAAAACAAAATTGAAAAAGTAAAAATCGACTATTTCAATTGCTTAATAGTAACAAAAATGATTATTCAATTAGCAAGCATAGTAGCAATAACAACAAACATATAATTAACTTTTGAAAAAACAAAACATATACCAAAATATAATGTCAATATTCACAATTTACAATTAATATAAAACTAATTTTAAAAAATAAAAATAAACTCATACCACTGTGATCATTCACACTGCAATGTGAAAACATAAAATAAAATTTAAAAAAATGAAAAGCGACTATTTCGATTGTTCAATGATAACAAAAATGATTATTCAACCAACAAGTATGTTAAAAAAATAATAAAATACAACTAACTTTTAAAAAATTTCAAAAAAAAAAAAACTCAAATCAAAATACAATATGAATATTCACAATTTACAATTAACATACAACTAACCTTAGAAAAATTAAATTCATACCAATGTGAACATTCACACTACAATATGAAACAAAATTGAAAGAAAAAAATTATTATTTCAATTGTTTAATGGTAGTGAAAAATAATTATTCAAACAACAAGCATAGTAACAAATAACCAATGATATGTGAACATTTACATCTTACCAATTATATAATTATGTTCATATCTATATTTCAACACTTATTTTTCAGACTTTCAAATAATGTGAAATGTGAACATTTACATTGATTGACAAAAAAATAAAAATAATGGCAGCAATAGAATTAGAAATAAAAAAATATAAAAAAAAACTCAGTCACTCTAAAAGAAAAAAAAAAATATCACTCACATCCTCATCTTTATCTTTATCATTATCATTATCATTATCATTAACAATCTATGCAATTTCACCATTCCATCAATCCAAATCAAACCAAACCCGCATTTGAAGAATATGTTTATAACAAAATTGACTGAACATAAACAAAGTTTCGACTAACAACAATGGAGAAATATAGAGTTTCGAACACAGAGCAACAATGGACAAACACAGAACTTTGAATACAAAGTGACAATGGAAGAATCTAAAGCTTCACTGCAACAATGGAGAAACATAATATTATTTCACCACCATGTATAAGCTAGAGTTTTTAAATTCTACCAAATAGAGTTTCAAAACCCTAGCACAATAAAATAATACCATAAATATGAATGAAACTGATCAAAAAGAAAAAAACGTAAATAATGGTAACTACCAAAATAGAGGTAGCAACAAAAAAGGAAATGTATATATCATTTTTCTATGTAATACATATCAATAATAGACATAAGGGTATAACAGTCCAACAAATAACATAAATTTAGAAAAAAAAGACCTCATGAAATAAAAGTATAAATATATAGGATTAAGTAAGTTGTAATTTTCCTTGGTAGACTTATTAGGTTAGAACACCTCTAAATAGGATTTATCAATAAAAAATTCTAGATTTTAAATAAAATTTATGTTATTATTTAATTTCAAAATTAATTGTTAATTATTTGTTTAAACATGTATATAACAATGAGTGATATGCTAATTTCTTTATATAAAGATATACGATCAATGTTGATTGTCATAAATTTTTATTTTTCTCTACTAGTCTAAAATGAAAATTGATATTGTTCTTTTCCGAATGACAAAAAATATATATATATATATTGTTTAGTTAATTAGCCAAAAAATTGTCAATTTCAAAACTGTATCATTTCAACACAAGCACGCCACAGTGATATCTGTAGACTATACTCGACAAACTCCCTTTTCTTTGACAGTTTTTTTTGCTAACTTTTTTGGGATCTTTTTTAAGCATATTCTAAAATTCTATTATATGGTTGGTTTTTAAAGATTCCTCCATGTACATGGCTTGTTTTGCCACATATATTTTGGAATGGAAAATTATTAAATATTATCGAAGCAGTACATACTTATATTTTTTTTCAGTAATCATCATTTATTATATTTTTTTATATTTATCAATCATCCAATACAAAATAATATCTCATATTTTTTACTAATTATAATATCATAAAACACCACGTAACCGTGCGCCTAAACTACCCAATATTCACCCGGTTGAAATTGTTGTTCTATCCATTCCAAAGTCTTAATAGATCTGTGTTGCATTATTCAATTATTATGATTATTTCACAACTCTAAGATCTAATGGATATGTTTCATTCTCTCTTTTCTTTTTTCTTTTTCTGTACTTTTTCCTCTCTCTCTCACTCTCTAGTCTGTCTTTTTAGTAGTAGACCTATCAATTGGGCTGGTGTAATCTAAGCTCAAGGTTGTCTGAGGACAGCCCATTTAAATACAAATTGTTTCATCCAAAACTCAGCCCATATATGTGTCCTGGATACGGCCGAGTTCAGGCCGGCCCAATTAATCAGGCCTAGAATGAATAAGTTTTGAAGGAAAAATCAATATTGCAAAAGCTTATACATACCCATGTGTATCTTATCTATATACATATACCCAAAAAAAAAAAAATCTGCTTTTATGTACAATACAAGATCATTTTGTAAATGTATAATAGTCGGGAAATTCTATAATACACATACCCTTTGGATGTGTACCATATTATATGCCTCAGTTATGACAATTGTGATCATCTCCCAATTCTCCCTCAAAGGCCATCCAGATAGCAATAAGGATGAAGATGAGATGAAGATGCATAGTTCTATTGCAATGCTTGTAAGAAAAGAAGGAAGCTATATGAGCCTGCTTACTAATGTGAAGAATGCCCACTATGTTGTTCATGTTCATTGCCTAATTTTTTTTTTTTTTTTTCTCTGATAATTCTATGGTTTTCAGATGCTGGATTTGCAGGGGTGCTAGAGGTGCTGAGCTTGATTGTTGCATGTCTTCCATTTTTATGTAGAATTTACGTCAAGCATCTAAGCATTTGGATTTTATGCATTTATAGAATTTACCCTCCATAAGTTTCTCTCTATACCTTCATCTTGTTATATCTATTCATACTTTTTTTTGTAGGCCCCAATCTAGACCCATATCAATAATCTGAACCGTCTATCTTATAGGCCTCGCAATAAAGTTCATTCGTACAAAAAATTACTTTCATCGGATATAAATCACATTTTATTTTATAAAAAGAATGATAAATATAATAATAAATTTAAATTATTCATTTTATAAAACAAAACGGGACATGTTCCTATATTTATAATTGTTCGATGAAATTAATTTTTGCATAAATTACTTTTATTACGAGATTTACGGAGTGGACGATTCGATTATCGGTGTGGGTCCGAGTTGAGACTCACAAGAGAAATATAATAGAGAGATGAGGCGTGGAGTAGCGTTCATCTCATCCCAATTTACTTTGAGTATGAATATAAAGTCATTTATTAATAAATCATATATCCATGACTTATGGACCATTTAGTCTCACAAATATTCTTGAAATCTCATAAGTCCTATTTCACATTGAAATCCTCCAAATAAAGCATAAATATTTTTGCGATCTCATAAATATTCTTGGTGGATGTTCAAAAAAATTTAAACTCTTTTTTTTATTGTGTTTATTATAGTGACTTCAAAATTGTAAATAAAAAGATTAGCTTATCTATTAAAATAAAAATAAAAAACTTTGAACATGTCATATAATACCCCTGAGATTCTAACTCCCAACAGAACATTTTGAAGTGAGAGTTATCAAATTGCTTTTGATGATGCTGAAATCCTTAGGGGTGAAATTTGCTCGACTAGTCTATGCTACTTCAGTGTGACTTTTGGGTTTTCCTTCTCAGGTATGACCTCTGGGTCCTCCTTTTTTAAAGGATTAGCTTAAGGTCTCATTTGTTTGATTCCATAAAATTGAGGGGAGAGTACAGTGGAATTAAGTGAGAAAACTATTAAGAGGTACTTGTTTAGCAGGATTAGGGTATGGGATTAGACTCCATATCTAACAAAGTTCATAGTCCAATATTTGGTTGAAAAAATGAAGGTCGAACTAATAGTCCGGTCCAACTATTAATCTCTTAAATATGAGATAACTCAATCCCATGGAGGGTGTGGAATAGAAATGGATAGACTGACCTAACCTCCGGATTAATTGGTTAAATAACAAAATTAACCCTCAAGTATATATATAATTTATTTCTTTAATTTTTTTTTAAACATGTTGAATTTTTTTAAATACGTGTAAATTAATCTCATGATATAAAATAATCTTCTCTTATTTTTTTTTTTTTTTCTTTTTTTGTATTAGTAAAATCATAAATAAAAATATACTTCTAATGTTGTATTTAAATAAAATTAAGGTCTTTGTAAAATAAAATAAAATATACTTTAAATAAAATAATATAAAATATTCTTCAAATTTAGTATTTCCATTGTAAACAATTTAAATAATATACTTCATAATTTTTAAATTAAATATGAGATTCACTAAAATAGTCATTTTTAGATATTTAATCCTATGAAAAAAATAAACATGGGATACACATAATTTCTAATATATATCTCAGAACTATTAGTCCGTTGTATTACAATCTCCCATTATCTAGTCCATCCAAACAAATATGGCTTAATTGTGGTAATATTAGGTTGGAGATGTAGGATAAAGATTGTTTATTTGAACACCAGTAGATTAATATTTTTTATTTTCTCTTCAATATAAATTGTGTAAAAATCATTTAAAAATTCATATAAAATAATATTTTTTTTAGTATTTATTAAAAAAAATTAAATATTTCTTTATCAAAAATAATTTGAAAAAAAAAATAATATTAAAAATATTTTAATCCATTTTATTTAATAAACTAACTAACAGGGGTGAGCAGTGGATATATCGATCCGCCCAAACCGACCGAACCAAACTGATCCGTCACATTTTGGACGGATGCGTGATGACGAGCAGATGGTTGCGGATTGATTTTTTCCAATCCGCCTAGTTTTGGACGGATGACGGATTTAAGATTCCTTTGGCCGCAACTGAACCGCCAAACCGTAAGCACCCATAATAATTTGTAAGACTTTATATTTTCAATTTGTTTAGATATTTTGTTTGTATTTTCAATTAAAAAAGAGTTCAAATATTTTGTTGAAAAAGAGTTTTCAACTTGAATATATTTTTTAAATTAAAAAAGGTATTATTTATCTATATGTTTTGGTTTTTAAATCTAACTCTAAAAATAATAAATAAAAAAGATGATATATGCTGGTTAGTTTTTGTTTTCAAAAACAGATATAAATGTTGACACAGAGGTATACAATTTCTACTACTGCTCTGTTCATGGTTTTGGTGGTTTGAATTATTTTTATATTTTAAGAATCACAGATTGTAATACTTTATGTGGATGAGGCATGCTGTGATTGTAATATGTAGATGAGGCATGCAGTGATTGTAATATTTTTTTAAGTCATTGACTGTAATATATATATATATTTTTTTTTTGAGGAAGTGCACAGGTTGAATTATGTTGAAAATTTATAAAATTTTAAACCGTCAAACCAATTCGCATCCATCTGCCAATTTGTCAATCCGCTCAATTCACATTCATCAGATTGACGGACGGATGCAAATTGATTTTCTCAAATCCGCCAATCTGACAGACGGATGGCGGATTGGAGGTTCCGTGGCCGCAAGTGCGTCCACCCCTACTAACTAATACAATTTTTGAAAAAAAAAAAGTTAAAACTGGGCAAAAGCGTATTCAATCTCTAAGTCAGGGGATTGATTTTTCAATCGCATCTCATCTGAGGGAAAGCTGCTCCGTTTGTGGTGTGGGAATAGTAATCCAAGTGGAGTAGCTATCCCACTTAATAATGAAGCTACCGAATACGCCAATGTGGGATCCATCTCATTAGCACTCCTATCCCACCCGCCGGCCAGGGAAACAAACATGACGTAAATTCTTTCTTCATAGATGAGTTCTTTCATGCTTCATGTGTTTTACTCTTCTCTAGATGAGTTCTACCTTGCCTTAGGAGAGTTTTGCTTTTTAACTCAATGAAAAATTATATCGTGGTCTAAGAGCATTATGTAATCATACTCTTAATCAATCACAAATTATCATGTTCTTTATTACTTTTTAATCACTTAACATAAAATCATAAATTTTATTTTCTCTACCAATTACAAAACTCTTAAAACAGCACATGACTACGCCTAAACCACCATATAACTTCTCCAACTCAACTCCAGTGGATCGGCTACAATGTTTTAGATAATCTGATACATCATTTGGTTTGTACAAATTTTTATTTTTATTTTTTATTTAAAGAGCATAGCATAAAAAAGACACTCATCACACCCAACAAATGACATGCCACATCTTTCAAATACAAAGAAGTCATTGTGCCTTTTCACTAGATAAACAAATTTAACAAAACAATCTCCATTGTTTCATCAAACTAGCAAAATAAAAAAATAAAAAAAAATAACACTACCTGTACAGGAGCCAAATGTCCGACGTTATCCGTACTCCTCATGTCCAAGCTTTACTTCGGTCCGATTAAACTGAGAACACAACGACGATGAGCTACCCGACGGTGTGTTGCCGAAAACCCCTCCGACGGTCAAATTAGCACACTTAGAGAGAGAAAAGAGAGGAGACAAAGTGGTAGGTGAGCTTTGATTAGAAGATATTTTGGACTTGAGTATAGAGGCGCTGCGTCATTTATATAGTTTTTGCGCGCGCTTCTGTGCCCATTCCTCTTTAGACACGTGGACCTGCTGTCCTCTCACATTTCCCCACGTGTCAGCACTAATACAACTAAACACTACCTAACAAAACAGCCAAACAGTATTGACGCGTACGGACAGCGAAATCTCCTTCCTACAATCTCGTCACGCCGCGTAATACTTCCCACCGAGCTACGCTTAGCGCGGCGCCACGCCATCACCCTACGATCGTGCTACTTGTCTAATTTCCTTGATAATTCCTGATCGTGGGTTCGACTAAGCTCCTTAGTCACAACTGAGCTCTTGCTCGGTCAATCCTGGCGTTCGGAGGACTAATCCCGTCCTATAAGAATCTAAATTTTTAGACAACTAATTAATTTGTTAATAATAATATTAAGTCAATCAATAGTGATTATTAAACTATTAAATTATAATGTTAATAGCACCATGATTAATACCAATATTAAATTCTTTTAAATAAAATTATTTATCTTGCTGTGATTAAATTTTTGTATCTAAATACAGTTATGGAAACTAAATGAGTTAAATAAATAGTAATTGAATTAATCAGAGGATAGTAGGGAACAAAATATCTAGTGACTAGGTTGTATATATTCATTGATTTTATTCTTTACACACACACGTAGACTAGCCAAAATAAATAAATAAATAGGAGAGGAGGCCGACCATGAGTCAACCCTCATGGGGAAGGATAAATTTTGTCTTATATGGAGATGCCCCCTCAAAAGTGCAGCCACTTTTGCATGCTCGATCAGAATTTTTCTCACCTTTGAGTGTAGGGGTGGGTTATCATAAGTGTGCCATATGGGATAGGCAACCCACCAATGACCATGCATGCATGATTTCTCTTATCAATCCCTTGTCCAAGTTTTCCCTCCTATTTTAGTCTATATAAGAAACACAAAATCCTCCAGCACAGAACTTGCAAATTTCGACTGGAACAAGAGAGAAAGAGAGGGAGAAAAAGCAAGAGGGAAATGAGAGAAGAGAGGAGAAGAAGGTCTCAACACTTGAATTTTTTTTTAACTTCTTTGAGGTAGGATACTCAAAAATACTCCACTTCTTTATAATATTTTTTTTTTTTTTTGAAAATGCATGCAAAACAATATGATATACTTGATAATGCATGATGGAAGTATGAATGAACTCAACAAGAGAAGGGCCTATCTTGCTGTAGACACCCCATTTTTGACCGTCTTCAAGACTTGGATGTTCTTGCAGGGTACATCCAACAACAAGTTTGATCGCTCGTCGAGTGCTCAACTTTCGCGACGGAATGCTCCAGGTTTGATCCTTCCAGACCCTATTTCCATTCTGTCTCATATTTGGACCATGTGTTGGTCTTTGCATATTGGTGTTCTTGATGGCCTGCCGGCCATGGTATGGCACTGCCAGCCATGGTCTTTGCCCTGCCGGCCACAAATAGGCCCTGCCGGCCATCAATGAGGCACTGTCGGCCACCACTGATGGCCGGCCGGCCATCCTTATTTCAACAGATATATTTTAGATATTTTTGAGCCAGCTGTTTGTAGGATAGACCATCTTCTTGCACGTGGATGGCTGGATCTTCTTGGATTGCTCTTGTATCTCCTATATATTGAAGCCATCCTCTTGCATGCAAAGGGTTACAAAAAACTTGGCTAAGATATTTCTCTTTCTCTCTCTCTCTCTCTCTCTACATTTTAGCCTTGAAAGTGTGTTTTCTCTTCATATTTACACTAGCACTCTTAGCCAAACACCTTAACCTTAGGCTTGAGGTTCTTGGAGGCCTTGTTGGAGCTCCTTGGAGTGATTTTGGCTCAAAAGTTGGCTGATTACTTGCTATTTTAAAGTTGTGCTTCAAGGGTGAGTGTCTTCCCTCTTTAAGCTTTATTTTGATCAAGTGTTTGGCCATCTTTGCATGCTCTTTTTGGCTTAGCTTTCAACTATAAAAACTTCTATTTTTCAATGTTAAAAATGGTTGTTTAAGGTCTTGTTGGAGTTAGAGGTGTTCCTCTCCTTTTTGTAGCTTATTTGCTAAGCTTTGTGCTATCTTTTAAGGCCTTTAAAACTATCTCTTTTTGGCCTTTTAACCACTGAATTCCAGAGGAATTTCAGTGGTGGAAAGGTGGTTTTGAGGTCCCAAATAGGAGGGGGTGGTCCCCTCTCCTCTTGTCTTGCTTGCATGTGTTGATGGCTCACCAAATGAGCATGTGTTTCTATCCTTTTGTGGCTTAGTTTAAACACGTTTTTGTGACCTTTTGGACCTGCCATAACTCTGTTTTTGGTTGGTTGAGTCACCTCTTGTATGCTTCTTACACTTGTAGTGTAACCTTGCTAACTAGCTTTGCATGCTTGCCACTTTAGCCTATCATTCTAGCTTATTTTGGCTTTACTCCAGCATGCTTTTATTCATGTTTTAGTATGCTTTAACTATGTTTTGAGTGGTTTAGGTCATATGAGGCTTGCTTTGTATAGCTATAGTGTAAATGGCTTTGACTAGTTTTGAGTTTCGAAGTCTTTACCATGCTAAGCTTGAGGTATTTGCATGTTTTGGCATCATTTGGCATGTTATTTCAGAGCATATATCTCTATCACACTTCCATATTTTTCACTCTTTAAGTGCTCTTGAGAGTTGTACCTTATGCCTTATTTGTGAGCCAATGCATGAACATCATTTTCTTACCTTTCATGCTATCATCTCAGCACATTATGGCCACTGTTTTGGCATGTTTGAGGTCTGTTTAGGGCTGGTTTAGCCCTTTGAGCATTGTGTTGCATGGTTCTAGTGTTACGTCATTCACTAGTTTCAATGCTTAAGTCTTCTAGCATGTTGTGCATGCGTTGTTTGCATGTTAGAGTCTCGTTTTTCATGTCATATCATGCATTGAATATCTGCCACCTCCCTCATTTCTTCATTTTTCAATTTGCTTTGAGGGTGGTTTGGCCTCAAGGTTGTGTTTAAACATGAGGTAGGGTAGGTGCTTAAATGGCTTTAACCCTCTTTTGAGGGTTCCTCCTAGTCAAAGGCATCATCCCTCTCATGCCTTAAACTCCTCTTTTTGGTTGACCCCTTATCATTAGAGGACTTTCACATTTGGACTTAACCGATTAAAGAATGGATTAAGAATGTTAAAATGTATAAACAAAATCAATCAAGTAAAATGTGCTAAGATAAACATGTTGCATGTTTGCATTACAACATGTTTGCATTGCATCATGTTCAACCGAACGTTATGTTGAACACAAGGTGAATTGGTCCATTTCATACTCAAAGTAATGAAAATGAGTCAATTCCCTTTGTCTCCATTACCTTTGATCTTCCATGATAAGGTAATGGCCCTAGAGTCTTGTTTGCATTGCATTTATTGAATTTGTGCAAGTTGGATCTTTGGCTATCATGCATTGAGATGCTTGCTTGATGGTTTTGGATCCAATAGTGCCTCTCCCTTGATGTTTTGAACTGATAAGGAGTGGCACAGTACATGCATGCCCTAGGGAGACCCTCATTTTCCTCTGTTTTGTGCTCTGTTGCAGTTTGGTGTCACAGCACACCAGTGGTCGGTAGTGCCACATTGATGGCCAGCACCCTTGCATTGTTGGCTGGCATAGGCCCACTCTTGGCTGGCAGGTGGCCGGCAACAACTCCTTATGGCCAGCAGTCCACTGGTGCACTCCCTAGCATTGGTTTGGTAAGTTTCAGCAGCAAGTTCTTGAAGACACCCTGCAAACAGAGCCTCTAAAGAGCAAATCGGAGAGCTTTTCGGGACGGAAATCAAGGCATGCATGTTCAACTTCTTCAAACAGAGCTGAGGCAGCATATGTTTAAAGCTTACTTGTTAATTAGCTTGAATTTGTAATTTGATTAGCTAATTTGTTAATTAGTTAAAGTGTTGTAATAATTAGCTTAGTGTTTGCTAGTTATTCAATTTGGTTGTGTAATAATTAGTATAATTAGTTTAATTAGATTAGTTAAGTAGCTTAGCTTAGATTAGCTTAGCTTATCTATTCGAACCCTCCTTCGTGAGAGCGTATTGTTGTAATAAGTGTACGTGTGTGTGTGCATGTCTTCTAACCCCACTTCTTTCTCCCTTTTACTTACCGCTTTCGATGGTTAGTTTTAAGGCATTTTTCAATTAGCATACCTTATGCTTTGCATGTTTGTACCATTCATTTGTCTTGCATGCACCGGGCTCGGCGCATCATACAAACTGCATCGTATTTCAATACTTCTTTGAATACTTGTATCAAATTGTTGCATTCATATGCCATCTTAGATAGCCGAGCCTATTTAGTTGCATTTTGATGTGTTGCATTAGGCATTTTAACATAGTTAGGATCATGCATTGTTTTCTAACTAGCTTTTGTTTTGGCTTGGAGTACACTGTAAGTGTTTACGCTTTAGCATCCTTGCATGAGTATGAGTGTTGCCATGATAGCATGCTTGCCATGAGGCTATTTGCTTAAGTGATTAACTACATAAATGCCTGTGGATGGAGGCTTGATTGCCTGAATTGGGACAATTCATCAAATGTGAGTTTTAAGCCCACTTTGCGAAGTGGCAAAATCATGTTTCAAGCCCACTTGAGGGTGGCAAATCCGCGCTTTAGCCTACTTGCGAGTAGCATTTTCAAACCATTTTAAAAAACAAACATGAGTTGTTTTGTTCCAATTCTCGTGATTGAGTCTATACTTGTATGCTGTGCGCATCACATAGTAAGTTAGCTAAATAACTGGAATAAGAGCACATGTGTCTATAAAACAACATATCATGGTAATAGAGGCCGATCCTTTGATCGCTCGAGCGGGGGTGCTCATTTCAAGACCTTTCCCTCTCGTACCCAAGTTCCCAAGCCGAGGCAACTTTGGTGATGACGGACACGTGGCCTTTGGCACGAGTCAGTGTTTCCTAAATTTCCCAAAAACAAAATATTTAGGTGGCGACTCTGTAATCTGGTAAAGCAGTCCACGTTTGGCGCTTTTTATTCAAAATCGATTTTCCAAAACGATTTGCCGGATTTGGACTCTTTGGTGTTTATCAGTCTCACATTGCACTTTGTGAGATTAGATTTAGAACCGTGACAAGAGTCCGAACAGTAGTAGTAAGACCAAATTCGCGCCCTCTCCGAAAAGGGGGCGCTCGAAGGAAGTCGGGTCTACACTTGCATGTTTTAGATTTAACTTGCTTTGCATTATCTCTTGCTATCTTCTCTTTATATATTCTCATTGCTCTATGGTCACACACTGAAAGACCTCTTGAATGCATGAAAATTTTCTCTCCATGAATAATGAAGCCTTGCATGTCCAAGTAAGAAAACCCTCTCAACCCTCTCATTTTTTTTTATTGTTAAAATTTTCAGATTATATTCATATGATAAAATGACCAACTTATAGATAGAAATTTATATATATATATATGTATATAAATTTTGTGATGTATATATCAAATATTTGAAGATATTGATAGTCTTAAAGTCATGGTATTATTATGAAAATAGGCTTGCATGTGTAGTTTATACCATTAAAGAGAGGATTGAAGATTTTATTTGGCCCTTAAATCTGTCAGAAAATTTGTACGAATTTTTAGACACTTTTATACTCAAAATTTGAAGATGATTTCTTCTACAAAGTTGTTGAAAATGATGTCTAGTTCATCCAGGAATTTTTGCAATAATTATTGAGCTTTATACGAATTTATTCAACTTTTTAATTAAATCTGAAACTGTAAGACAGATTTTACTATATGTTTGAAAATTTATTACAAATTCTATATTAAGCCAAATCTGGTAATTTCTAACTAAAAGATGAAATTTGAGAAGTCTAGTTTCATAATAAATTTTTAGATTATGGAGTTGATCAATGAATTTAAGTATGGAATTAATTTAAGAAAATGTGATAAATCCATGTCATACAAATTTCTAGGAATTTTACAGAATTATTTATAACTTATTTTTGGGAAATTATTTCTGGAAAATGACTTAAACATCCTTATTGAATATTCGGTACATTTTCACGAATTTTAGAATTGTATAAATAATTTATTTATAATTTTTATTAGCTAATGTATAACTTGAAAATTTCTAGACAAGTTTAAGATCATTACTTCAATTATTTATTTGGATAAAAATTAATTATTGTGTTGATGTAAAAATATTGTAAATTAGTAATTCATGTATGGGTGTATTGTGGTTTATTTAATATTGTACTAGTTTAATCTTGTAAATTAAAAATCCATGCATGTACGTGATTATGATTTATTTATTTTTATATCCAAATTATTATTTCATACCATGGTTTAAATTAATTGTTTATTAAAATTTTGTACATTGATTTATTATTGTGTGACCTGTGTAATATTTTATGTTGGGAATTTTAATGAGTTGGTATACCATTATTGGTGACTAAAATTTGAATTATTGTGAATTCGACAAATAAAGAAACACGAAATTGAATTGATGATACATTAAAATTTAAAAGTGATGGGGTGAGTCCGGTTTAGAATCTTGCGCAAGTGAGTTGTGAACCCTAACATGGCACGGAAAGGTATTTTGGCTCTTATCGGTGTAGGCGATATAAGGTTGGTGGTGCGGGTGTCACAACATAGACTGTTTCCTTGGGGCAAACCGTGATGTCACGACTCAGGTACGTAACCCTGGTGCGTGGGCATCATTGGTAGTTACAGCAAGTAACATTTGAATATTTGATTAAGAGGGAGTCAGAATTGCCCGTGGCCATTGCTTAGCGGTTGAGTGGAAATAGTGCTCCGTGGGGAGTTACTTAAATTTACCTGATAAACTAAATCTATGAGAATTTAAAAAGAAAGGTGGGCATTTTTCTTATGATGAAATACTACTTCCGTTTGCCATTTTATTTATTTATTTATTATTATCTATTGTTATTATTTCAACTAATAGCATTCCTGTTATGCTTATTAAATGCTACTTGTTATTCTGTTACTACACATTATTCATTAATTGTGAGTATTATTATCGGAGTGGGTATTTTAGGATTGTAGTATCTTATTGAGCTCGTCGTTCATTGGCATTCCCGTTGCCCTAGCGTTTTATGCCAGGTACCGAAGAAACCGAAGGGAACATCGAGGCCTTGCAAGGTGACATTCAACCTTGGTTAGCTTGAAGAGTGCCCAAGTTCCATGAACTATTTTCTAAATTTTCTAGTTTTCTTTTATATATATATATATATTGGTGTTATTTTATGTACTAAGACTAAGTTGTAATTTAAGAACTAAAAATTTATGGGTTGTTAATTAATGGATGTTGGTAATATTGGTGGCAATATTGATTTTAAGTTTTAAATCTTAATATGATGTCCCTAAATTTTGGGGCGTCACAACATGGTATCAGAGCTTAGGTTGAGAAACCCTTGAGACCTTGAGGAACCCTAAGCTTGCTTGTTAAATAACTTATTAGTGGTTATAGTGAGCATTTCTAGTTACTAAGTAAAATTTTGATTTTTGTAGATGGCAAACGAAAATCAAAATGGATGGTTGGAGGAAGAACCTGAGATGTTAGATGAGCCTATTGACTGGGAGGAGGACCCAGAAGAAGAGCCAGAAGAGAAGTTGGAAAAAGAATTTGAAGTAGGAGCTGAGAGTGATTCCGATCCTGAGTCTAACTCGGATCAGGAAATGAAGGAGTCCGATCCTGAATCCTCGATAGAGGACGGCCCTGAGGTGGCCTTGAGACACATAATGGTGCCGCCTGTTATGCCATATGGAAAGGTAGTAGTTGTGAGGGTTACCCCAACTAGGTTGTGCTTTTGGAGGAGCTCGCCTAGAAGGGACATGTTTATCGGGCCCGTTCAGATAAAGGAATATCTGGATAACAATTTCTATCAAGTATGGAACTTACCATCGCAGTACGTTGCCAACAAGGGTGATGCGTTTCTACTCCAAGACATCCGGACTACCCAACCTCCTTTCAGTCATGTTGTCCGAACCCTAGACCCATTGGTGGATTTTTATAAAGCTTCCACATATCACGAGATCTCTACCTGCATGATTAGACGAATGGTGGGTCAGAATGGGGTGCGGACAGTCCTTGTCCGCTGGGAGTGTCATGGGCTACCCAATGAGGCATGAGAGTTGAAGGAGACAGTGCGTCAACGTTGTGCCCATTTGCTTGGTTAGGGAACAGCAAGTGTAGAAGTTAGGACAATAATAAATTTTGCAGCACTTAATTGTAATAGTCCTAGTTTCTAACTTAGGGTTTTTGGTAAGAATACCACAATGAGATAGGAAGGGGTAGAATGAATTTTTTTTATGAATGTACTGATTTTTTATTTTCATTAATAAAATCCTAGCATTTAAAAGTTTGTGTGTTGGACTATTTTACTTGCATTTTATCTATAATATATATATATATATAATGATAATAAAAATAATAATAAATAAATAAAGGGTGTAACAATAATATCCTTCGTATAGAAAATGTATGGAAGAACTTGAGCAAATGGATCCAATGACAACAACAACAACAACGACAACAACAGTGACATCATGAATTTTGTTTGGGCAATTACTAATGAACTAAGAAACCAACCCAGGCGTGAAAACAACAAAGCAAAATTAATAGTGAAATTTTAAAAACTCAGGCCCCAAAATTTTTTTGGAGAACCCAATCCCTACACAGCTGAGGCATGGATAAGGCAAGTGAAGAAAATATTGGTGACACTAGAGATTCAGAACAAGTAGGACCAAGTGTCCCTCGCTTCATTTCTCTTCGACGAGGAGGCCGATTTCTGGTGGACAATGATTAAGGAAAGCCGTCAAGTGGCAGAATTATCTTGGAGATAGTTCGAGGAACTGTTTATGGAAAAGTACTTCCCAAACTTAGTAAGGCAAGAAATGATCTAAGAATTTCTCCAACTGAAACAAAGGGGCATGACTGTGACACAGTATGCCAATCGATTTGAGGCCCTTTCTCAACATGCCACAGCTATAGTGGCAAATGAAACAAACAAAGTAAGGCGTTTTGAGTGGGGACTTGATTCGGGAATCCAAGACAAGTTGGTTACAGTATAGCTATCTACTTATGCACAGGTAGTAGATAGGGCTCTTATTCTAGAAAGAGAGAAGATGGACACTGCAAGGATTCAAGGTCAGCAGTCTAGGGCCAACCAGCAAAGAAGCGGAGGACCCTCAAGGAACAATAGGACCTCTACTACTTTGGTACCCTATGCTAGGGGGCCACAACAACAACAAGGATACAATCCTGAACAATGTGGTAGTGAAGGGGCTAGAAGGTGTTATGAATGTGGCCAATAAGGGCATTTTAAGAACAATTTTCCTCAAAGGTCAGGCTACTACATCAATCAAGGGAAAGCCACTCAACAAAACAAATGCGCGCCAACTTAGGGAACATGAGCTGCGCAAAATTCCTAATCCGGCAAAGGTCAGCCGCCAGCTAATCGGAATGTGGGACAATAGAGGACTCAACAACCAGGAGATGCCAATGCAAGGAAACCTTGGGTGCCACATTAGGGTGCCACCAGTAGAGTCTTTGCACTACAAGAAGAAGAAGACACTAGAAATCCTTCAGTGATTCAAGGTATACTCATCCTTATGAACTATTATGTACAAGTCTTGTTTGATTCTGGAGCATCACACTCTTTCATATCTGCTTCATGTGTTGCAACTTTGGGATTAGAGCCTGAACGATTAGAAACACCTATGAGTGTAGCTTCACCGCTAGGAGGTCAGACTCAGGTAGATCTCGTATGCAAATCATGTGAACTTGGAGTCTCTAGTTTGCGTTTAACTTGCGACCCATGAGTCATGGAAATGTCAAACTTTGACGTTATCCTAGGAATGGACTGGTTATCAGCCCATAGAGCTACCATTGATTGCTATCAAAAGACAGTGACTGCCTACTCTCATGACAGAACACAGATCCAATTTAAGGGGAATAAACAAGATTCTCTATCACCGACACTTCGAAGGTCAAAATGGCACGATCACCTGGCTGGGTGGCTAGCCAGCTTAGTTCTGGAAGACAAAGAACGTATAGAACTAGGGCTACCTCGTGTAGTGTGCGAGTATGCTGATGTATTCCCAAAGGAACTACCAAGACTACCCCCAAAGCGAGAAGTAGACTTTACCATTGAACTACAACCTAGTACATCACCGATTTCAATGGCACCACATCGTATGGCACCAGCTGAATTGAGAGAGCTAAAGGCACAGTTGCAAGAATTATTGGATAAGGAATTTATAAGGCCAAGCACGTCCCCGTAGGGAGCACCAGCCTTATTTGCTAAAAAGAAAGATGGGACACTTAGGTTGTGCATTGATTACCGACAACTCAATAGAGTCACCATTAAGAATCGATATCCACTACCTAGGATTGATGACCTTTTCGATCAGCTTAGAGGAGCAAAGTATTTCTCAAAGATAGACCTTAGGTCTAGGTATCACCAGTTGCATGTTTGGGAAGAAGATATTCTTAAGACTGCGTTCCGAATCCGCTACGGCCACTATGAATTCATGGTGATGCTCTTCGGCCTAACCAATGCACCAGGCGTGTTCATGAGCTTAATGAACAAAATATTCATGCCTTACTTAGATCAATTTGTGGTAGTTTTCATAGATGATATTTTGGTGTATTCCAAGTCTGAAGGAGACCATGAACAACATTTGAGAATAGTACTTCAAACTTTGAGAGAAAACCAACTATATGCTAAGGCTAGTAAATGTGAGTTCTGGATGGAGGAAGTAAAGTTTTTGGGTCATGTGGTGTCTGAAAAGGGAATATCAATAGACCCAATTAAAGTAGAAACAGTGACAAAATGGAAGCAACCTAAGAACACATTTGAGATTTGTAGTTTCTTAGGATTGGCCGGTTACTATCGAAGATTCATTCAAGACTTCTCAAAATTGGCCAAACCAATGACACATTTGACTCAAAAGGGGGTGAAGTTTGAATGGAACGAGTCTTGTGAAAATTCATTCGAAGAACTCAAGAAAAGATTGATGAGTGCCCCTATTCTCATAGTACTAGAATGTGACATTGGGTACAATGTGTATTGTGATGCTTCCAAAGAAGGTCTGGGGTGCGTATTGATGCAAAATGGCAAGGTGGTGACATATGGATCCAGGCAATTAAAGAACCATGAGAAGAATTATCCCACCTATGGCTTGGAGTTAGCAGTTATAGTTCACGCGCTCAAAATTTGGAGACACTACCTGTATGGTGAAAAGTTTGAGATATTCACCGATCACAAAAGCTTGAAGTATTTGTTCACCCAAAAGGACCTGAACATGCGCCAGAGACGTTGGATGGAGTATCTAAAGGATTATGAATTTACCCTTTCCTATTATCCCAATAAGGCTAACGTGGTGGCAGATGCGCTAAATCGCAAGAATAGAGAGATTGTTGCTAGTTTAGCACTTAGGGAATGGAGTATGGTTGGAACGCTCAATGAATTTAGGGTACAATTGGAGGTTTGAGATGAAAAGACTTACATTGGTGCTCAGATTGCTACTCCTAAAATTTTGAACAAGATATTAGAATCACAAAAGTACGATCAGGAGGTAGCATTCATCAAGGCACGAATAGAGTCTAATGAAACCATGCCTGGTTGGGAAATTCACATAGATGGGAGTTTGAGATATCAAGGTCGAATGTTCGTTCCAAGCGACGACTTACTAACGGAAAAGGTACTTAAGGAATTCCACCATTTAGTATTCACAATACATCCAGGAGGTGCTAAGAAGTACCAAGACTTAAAACGCCAATATTGGTGGGGCGAAATGAAAAGGGACGTAGCAGGGACACTTCAACCCTTACCAATCCCGGAGTGGAAATGGGAACACATAACCATGGATTTCGTAATGGGTTTGCCTCAATCACCACAAGGACATGACGGCGGGTGGGTAGTGGTGGATCGAATAATTAAGACGGCCCGATTCTTACTAGTCGTGTCGTCAGATACGTTAGATTCACTTAGTAGATTGTTCATCAAAGAAGTGATCAGATTACACGGAGTACCAGTCATCGTGTCTGATCGTGATCCTCGATTCACTTTGCAATTTTGGCAGAGCTTACAGAAAGCAATGAGAACGAATCTATGCTTTAGCACAGCATTTCACCAACAAACAGATGGGTAGTCTAAAAGGACAATACAAACCTTAGAGAATATGCTTCGAGCTTGCGTTATAGATTTTAAGGGAAGTTGGGAGAAACACCTACCTCTTGTTAAGTTCGCTTACAACAATAGTTTCCAAGCCAATATTGGAATGGCACTGTATGAAGCACTTTATGGACGACTTTGTCGGTCACCAATCTGTTGGACTGAAGTAGGGGAAGCAACCTTGTTAGGACCAGACTTGGTTTAGGAGACTACTGAGAAGATAAAACCGATCAAACAACGGCTGACCACAGCCCAAAGTCAACAAAAAAGCTATGCGGATCAAAGGAGACGACCCTTAACATTTGAGGTAGGGGATCATGTTTTTATCAAAGTTCGACCTCGTTGAGGTGCTACACAATTTGGGAAGAAAGGAAAACTTGCACCTCGTTATGTGGGACCCTTTGAAATTCTGAGCAAGGTAGGAGATGTGGCATACCGTTTAGCACTACCACCACAGCTTGTAGCAGTGCACAATTTTTTTCACATCTCAATGTTACGAAAATATGAGCCACACCCTTCTCATGTTATCAATTGGGAAGAGATTGATCTCAATGAAGATGCAAGCTTTGAGGAAAGGCCTATAAAGATTATGGATCGACGAGAAAAGAACGTGCGAGGCAAAGTCATCCACTTGGTATGAGTGTTGTGGCAGCATCGAGGAGTGAAGGAGTCTACTTGGGAAAGAGAGGATGAGATAAAAGCCAACTACCCTCAGTTGTTTGAATATAAAGGTACGCGTCAAAATTTTGAGGACGAAATTATTTAAGGGGGATAGGTTGTAAAAACTTGAATTTTTAGACAACTAATTAGTTTGTTAATAATAATATTAAGTCAATCAATAGTGATTATTAAACCATTAAATTATAATTTTAATAGCACCATAATTAATACCACTATTAAATTCTTTTAAATAAAATTATTTATCTTGCTGTGATTAAATTTCTGTATCTAAATACAGTTGTGGAAACTAAATGAGTTAAATAAATAGTAATTGAATTAATCAGAGGATAGTAGGGAACAAAATATCTAGTGACTAGGTTGTATATATTCATTGATTTTATTCTTTACACACACACGTAGACTAGCCCAAAAAAATAAATAAATAGGGGAGGAGGCCAGCCATGAGTCAACCCTCATGGGGAAGGATAAATTTTGTCTTATATGGAGATGCCTCCTCAAAAGTGCAGCCACTTTTGCATGCTCGATCAGAATTTTTCTCACCTTTGAGAGTAGGGGTGGGTTATCATAAGTGTGCCATATGGGATAGGCAACCCACCAATGACCTTGCATGCATGCTTTCTCTTATCAATCCCTTGTCCAAGTTTTCCCTCCCATTTTAGTTTATATAAAAAACACAAAATTCTCCAGCACAGAACTTGCAAATTTCGCCTGGAAAAAAGAGAAAGAGAGGGAGAGAAAGCAAGAGGGAAAGGAGAGAAGAGAGGAGAAGAAGGTCTCAACACTCGAATTTTTTTTTAACTTCATTGAGGTAGGATACGTAGGAATACTCCACTTCTTTATAATTATTATTTTTTTTTTTTAAATGCATGCAAAACAATCCGATATACTAGATAATGCATGATGGAAGTATGAATGAACTTAACAAGAGAATGGCCTATCTTGCATGTTTTAGATTTAACTTGCTTTGCATTATCTCTTGCTATCTTCTCTTTATATATTCTCATTGCCCTATGGTCACACACTGAAATACCTCTTGAATGCATGAAAATTTTCCCTCTATGAATAATGAAGCCTTGCATGTCCAAGTAAGAAAAAAACCCTCTCAACCCTCTCATTTTTTTTATTGTTAAAAATTTCAGATTATATTCATATGATAAAATGACTAACTTATAGATAGAAATTTTTATATATATGTATATAAATTTTGTGATGTGTATATCAAATATTTGAAGATATTGATAGTCTTAAAGTCATGGTATTATTGTGGAAATAGGCTTGCATGTGTAGTTTATACCATTAAAGAGAGGATTGAAGATTTTATTTGGCCCTTAAATATGTCAGAAAATTTGTACGAATTTTTAGACAATTTTATACTCAAAATTTGAAGATGTTTCTTCTACAAAATTGTTGAGAATGATGTCTAATTCATCCAGGAATTTTTGCAACAATTATTGAGTTTTATACGAATTTATAAAAATTTTTAATTAAATCTGAAACTGTAAGATAGATTTTATTATATGTTTAAAAATTTATTAAAAATTCTATATTAAGCCAAATCTGGTAATTTCTAACTAAAATATGAAATTTGAGAAGTCTCGTTTCATAATAAATTTTTAGATTATGGAGTTGATCTATGAATTTAAGTATGGAATTAATTTAAGAAAATGTTATAAATCTGTGTCATAAAAATTTATGGGAATTTACAGAATTATTTATAACTTATTTTTGGGAAATTATTTCTGAAAAATGAACTAAACATCCTTATTGAATATTCTGTACATTTTCACGAATTTTAGAATTGTATAAATAATTTATTTATAATTTTTATTAGCTAAGGTATAACCTGAAAATTTCTAGGCAGGTTTAAGATCATTACTTCAATTATTTATTTGGATAAAAATTAATTATTGTGTTGGTCTAATTCATTAAATATTGTAAATTAGTAATCCATGTATGGGTGTATTGTGGTTTATTTAATATTGTACTAGTTTAATCTTGTAAATTAAAAATCCATGCATGTATGTGATTATAATTTATTTATTTTTATATCCAAATTATTATTTCATACCATGGTTTAAATTAATTGTTTATTTAAATTTGTATATTGATTTATTATTGTGTGACCTGTGTAATATTTTATGTTGGGAATTTTAATGAGTTGGTATACCATTATTGGTGACTAAAATTTGAATTATTGGGAATTCGACAAATAAAGAAACACGAAATTGAACTGATGATGATACATTAAAATTTAAAAGTGATGGGGTGAGTCCGGTTTAGAATCTTGCGCAAGTGAGTTGCGAATCCTAACATGGCACAGTAAGGTATTTTGGCTCTTATCGGTGTAGGCGATATAAGGTTGGTGGTACAGGTGTCACAACATAGACCGTTCCCTTGGGGCAGACCGTGATGTCACGACTCAGGTACGTAACCCTGGTGCGTGGGCATCATTGGTAGTTACAGCAAGTAATATTTGAATATTTGACCAAGAGGGGGTCAGAATTTCCCGTGGCCATTAGGGATGGCAATGGGGGTTAATGGGGTGGATATTAATTCCCCATTCCCATTCCCCTATAATAAATTTTCCCTATTCCCCATGGGTACCACCCTCCCCATTTTCTAATGGGTTTGGATTTTCCTCAACCCACTTTTATCCCCATTTTTATTTTATTTTTATTTTTTATATTTAATGTTAACAACCACTTTTTTTTTTTTTTTTTATATTAAAGGTTCACAACAAAACCTGAATATACCTTCAATCTTTTTTCTTTCTTTTTAATATATTTAATGTTAACAACTTGTTTTTTTATTTTTTTTTAAGGTTCACAACAAAAGCTAAATATACATTCAATCTTATTTTATTTTATTTGGTTCAACAACAAAATCAAATACACATTAATTAACTAATTAAAAAGTTTGTCTTATAATAATCAAATATATAATTTTGAGACAATCAAAGAAGTTTTAGTAATTAAAAAAAGGAAAATTTACCCATAAGTCCTAGTTTTTGAAACGTTAAACCATTTAGTCCTAAAAGTTTTCTTATGCTCCATTTAGTCCCATTTTTACATCAGCATGATGTAAATGATGTAAATGATCTGATGTTTCATTCTATAATTTCAAAATTTATTGAAATCTGATGAACATTAGATGTTTTTCATCCTATATTTTCAAACATTATTGAAATTTGATGAACATTAAATGTTTGAAATCTAATGTTTGTAACATGACTCTGATGTTATTAACATTGTATCTGATGTTATTAACATTGTAATGGGACCTTTCAGTCTATAAGAAAACTTTTAGGACTAAACAGTGCATAAGTTATTAATTTGGGATTTATTGGTGCATCCCCCTTAAAAAAAAATGTGGAAGAACGTGGAAGATTAAAAAAAAAATTACAACCATCTCTCTCACTCTCTCACTCTCACTCTCTCCCCTACATGCTATAAGAACCTGTTTACAATGTTATAAAAGTCTGTTTGAAGAAATAAAATGTGAAAGAACCTGTTTGAAGAAAGTGTTATAAGACCCGTATTAAATTGCATCAAGGCATAAACAAGGAATTATTTGTTGATCTCTTAGCCACGGACATTTTAGACATTAAACCATCTTTCTCTTAGCAAATTTGAACCATTCATTTTAATTTATCCAAAATCTAATTATACCTTTTAACAAATCTGAACCACTCATTTTAAGATATCTATGCATTACCACACCCAATCCATCCTCCATCTTTTTCCTTTAGTCCCCCACGAATTTTGATGTTTGTTACTTTTAAAAAACAAAAAATGTTTTTCCAATTAAATTTTTACTAATTTCACAACACTATCACTACTATTCTCACCTTCACTATCACACTACCATCACCATAGCCACTACCATCATCACTGCTGCCATCACCCCACCACTATGTCACAATCTCTACTTTCACCTTCATTCCATCACCACCACCACCACCACCACCAAATATAAAAATATATATTTTTAATTTTTTTTATAAAAAATATTTTCTATCTAAATAAATGAAGCATAACATTGGGAAACAAGCTGATTTCAGTTAAATCTGTTCATAACTAAGAAAAATTCTTTTATTTTAAAAAAAAATTATTTAGTAAGACTTTGTATCCCCTTTTTATTTTTTCAGCAAATAAATCTTTGTACCCATCCTTTCTAACCAATCACGACTCATGCTTGTTTCGATTCTCTACAATTTTCTTATTTTCAAATACATTCATATATATATATATATATATATATATGTTGTATAAATTGTGTGATAATATAAAACAAATAGATTCATACTCGTTAATTAAAATTTCAGAACAAGCAAACCATTCTGAAAATTACAATACATAACAAAATAAAATAACATAGAAAAGTAAACTGAAACCTGCACTAGACAGTGTCCTTAATTTTTTTAAATAAATTTAAAAAATTCTAGATATGCATAAAATTTGACAAGAATAACGTGACAATGTTAATTAATGTGTATTTGATTTTATTGTTGAGCCAAATAAAATAAAATAAGATTGAATGTATATTTAGTTTTGGTTGTGAATCTTAAAAAAAAAAAAAATGGTTGTGAACCTTAAAAAATAAAAAAGAAAAAAAGGAAAAAGATTGAATGTATATTTAGCTTTGGTTGTGAATCTTAAAAATTAAAAAAAAAATGGCTATGAACCTTAAAAATAAAAAAAAATAAAAAAAATAATAATAAAAAAAAGATTGGAGGTATAGTTAGCTTTGGTTGTGGATCTTAAAAAAAAAAAAAAAAAAAAGGTTGTTAACATTAAATATATTAAAAAAGAAAGAAAAAAGATTGAATGTATATTTAGTTTTGGTTGTGAATCTTAATAATAAAAAAAAATAAAAAAAAAACATATGGGGAAATTAGTGGGTACCCATCCCCAACCCATCCCCTGTGAATATTTAAAGAATATCACTTACCTTACCCAATGGATAAGAAAAAAAAGGAGAAAACCCATGTATTTGGGTTGGATCTCCATGGATACCCACATGGTAGGTTATCCATTGCCATCCCTAGTGGCCATTGCTTAGTGGTTAAGTGGAAATAGTGCTCCGTGGGGAGTTACTTAAATTTATCTGATAAACTAAATCTATGAAAATTTAAAAAGAAAGGTGGGCATTTTCCTTATGATGAAATACTGCTTCCGTTTGTCATTTTTATTTATTTATTTATTATTATCTATTGTTATTATTTCAATTGATAGAATTCCTGTTATGCTTATTAAATGCTACTTGTTATTCTGTTACTACACATTATTCATTAATTGTGAGTATTATTATTGGGGTGGGTATTTTCGGGTTGTAATATCTTATTGAGCTCGTCGCTCATTGGCATTCCCGTTGCTCTGGCGTTTTATGCCAAGTACCGAAGAAACCGATGGGAACACCGAGGCCATGGAAGGTGACATTCAATCTTGGTTAGCTTGAAGAGTGCCCAAGTTCCATGAACTATTTTCTAAATTTTCTAGTTTTCTTTTTTTTATATATTGGTGTTATTTTATGTACTAAGACTAAGTTGTAATTTAAGAACTTAAAATTTCTGAGTTGTTAATTAATGGATGTTGGTAATATTGGTGGCAATATTGATTTTAAGTTCTAAATCTTAATATGATGTCCTTAAATTTTGGGGCGTCACACGTCCAACTCGGTAGAGCGCACATCTCCGAACTGGCAATCTAAAGTTATTCCAACTCGACCGGACTGAGCCCTTGGTCCAACGCGCACCCAACGTCTGACTAAGCAAGGACTCTGACTCCGGGCCAAACCAACTCGGTCCAATATTAAGCCGTAAACCTCTCTCTCAATTGTCCCTTAATTCCATCCGTGCCAGCGTGACCGGGATTACATCTATAAGATAGGTTTGTTTCGTTGCTTGATTGTCCACTATTTCAGGTGGACCACTATCTTCAGCCCTGCTAACCCTCGCGCTCGGCTTAACGACATTATCTTGGTTGGTGATTCATCTTTTCATCCTATCGCTTCATGACTGACGCCGATCTCGTCATGGCCACGTGGCGTTCATCCATTAGACCCCATAGCACCAATATAGTTGTCCTACATCGTCCCTTCGGATTCAAATTTTTAGCACCCTTCTCTCTCTTACATATATTGACACACCTCTTCAGTCCCCTATATCCACTGTTCATCATCTTCTCCAGTGGTAATCCGTCGATCCTGAGCACCCATGCCCAATCTTCTGTGTTCGTCGTCCTTATTAGAGCTTCTGTTTCACTAGCTTTCTGCCACCATTGCCTCCGGAACGTCCTCCGACGATTGGAGTGTCATCTACATCTTCGACTTGGTAAGTTTTGCACTGTTCTTTGTATTCTTCGTGATTTTCTAGTATTTTCAAACTTTGATTCTCATATTCATTCACTAAAGAAGGTAAAGACACTCAAATAATACCACGAATGGAATAGGGTAAGGTTTACTGCGTTGCTTTTGACTTCCCAAAAGCTCATGTGCCCCTAGTTTCCACTGTTCATTATCTCCTGTGATGAACAGGTGTGGATCTGGGTTCGGCCGGGCTCAAAGCACCTTTTAGATCTGAAAGGACTAGTGGACCAGGAAAATTCGTTGTTCGTAGAGTAGGGGGTAGAAAATCGGGATAATCAATACTCGGGTTGTGTGACTGGGCTAATATTTGGCTTGCTTGCACGGCCGATCTAACCCAATAGGCTAAGTTGCCAAGAGCGCTTGATGTGACCGAGCTAAAATCAGGTTCATATGTGTGACCGTGCTGCCACTTACACTTGGTTTTAAACTGCAGACTCCTGGGGGACCAGGCACACCAACACTTGGGCTCTTAAAGGCCGAGCAGCCACTGTACACAGCTTGGTCAACTCAATTCTGCCAAGCTGGACAAGTCGGTCCTTTATGGGCGCTACTGCTTCCTTGTTAATACACCGGGCGCGCTGGCCGTGTTCCATGAAGAGTACGACATTCCGGCCAATATGCATTTGGAGCTTAGTGAGGAGGACAAAAATCCATAGAGTAGGTTGGAGTCTTGTCCCTTCACCGTGCTAGGCATAGTAAAGAGAGGACTGCGCTTCCCTATGCAGCCCTTGATCTACGAATTCCTAAGACGCATCGGGCTAGCTCCAACACAAGTATCCACCAACACTTGCAAAATCATAAACGGCGTGGCCGAGTTAAACCACTGGCTTGGTTTAAATCTAGGCCTGGCCGAGATCTTGTGTCAGTACATGCTCAGACGCATGGTGGATGGGTACAATTATTACCTAAAAATAAGGCTGGGTCGAGAACGTTTAGTGATCGGCACACTGGACAAAGATATGCATGATGACGACTTCTTCTGGGTGTTCGGCAATTTTGAGACCGCTGATGTGCCCGGTTGGTACATCAACAAGGACTTCGGTTCTTCTTGTAAGCCGAGCTCTCTAACTTGTTAGCTTTTCCAATTTTCTTTTATACTGAGCTAATTACTTTCCTTTTGCAGCTATCGAAGCATTACAAGCCAATTATCTTTATCCAGACGAAGGGGCGATCAGAGCTGCGCTAAGATATCAATACCGAGATTGCCACGAGCTTCTTGGCTACGTACCGACCTACAAATGTTTAGCAACCCGGAAGAGCAAGGTCACAGACTTTCTTTGGTCGCCTTTACCTCTACTTGACCCAACTTTGCCCGATGTGCCCCTAATAGAGTTGACCAAGGAGCAAGAATTGGCTAAAAAGAGCTGGATTAAGAACTTCATCACCGTCACTTTCACCAAGTTGCCGAGCAACCCTCCGCCTGCACCTACTATTGGTCAGATTTCAAGGACCGTGATTTCCTTGGCTTCCACGGCTGCTCCGCAAGCTGAACAACGCCATGCAAGTAAGCGGACCCGATCGGCTGATCCCTCTGCTGAGCTCGTGGCCGAGCTAAGCACCGAGCAGCTAGTACAGGATGCTGAGCCCACACCTCCATAGAAGTTGGAGTTCTAGCACCGGGGTAAAGAGATTTGAGCTAACACTTCATTCAAGGGGGATAAGGAGCATCTTTTGGCTTTTGACTTATCAAAAGCGTTGCTGCTGTCGAGTGATGTGACCGGGAGCGATCATGTTCCAAACACCGGGCTCGTGAAATCTGCGGTCAAGTCCATGACTAGGGTACGATTTAGAATTTCATCAAGTCTCTGCTCGGTTTACTTCTTTGCTTGGGCTAACTTTCTTCTTATTTCTTGTAGGCCATCCAAAAACAGCATCTCGTTATTGACCGCATTGTAAACTTGCATCATAAGGTGACTGAGCTGAATAACGCCGGCAAAAACGTCTCGGCCGAGCTTAGTCGAGCTAAGGCCTCTCTTGAAATCGCCAATGGTAACAATACTAGGCTTCTTGGCCAGCTTAGTAGGGCCGAGCAAGAGAGAGACGCTTTGAAAGCTGAGCTCGAGGATGTAAAAAAGGCAAAGGACAAAGCGGTAAACGAGGCCAACAACCTCGGCTTCAAAGAGGCCGAAGAGAGCTACACAAAGCAAGTCGAAGCCACCAAGGACATCTTCTTCAAGTTCAATTGGAAGGCATCTTGCGAGAAGCTCGGTCAAAGACCCGAGACCGAGGTGTTCACCTCTCCACCCCCCGCCTTCCTACCGACCTACATGGTGCCTTACGCCAACGAGGTCTTCAACTCTCTGCAAGAGGAGACCGAGAGAGAGGTCGTAGAGGAAGGCGGTCAGAACCAGACTGGCCAAGGGGAGCGCGGCGATGCAACCACCGTGGTAGACTTGGAGGAGACTATTGTCGGAGCTGGGGACGAGTTTGCTGATCTTTCCTCTCTCCCCTAGTCTGGATCTGTTCTCTTTCTTGTTTTCATTGGGAAGCCTTTTGTAACCGGGCTACTAGCCCCCAACTTTTGTACTTAGAATTAAAATCAATGAAAAAATTATAACCGTTGTTATTTGTAATTACATTGTGTTTCTTCCTTGCAACTGTGCAATACTTACTGGACAAAGCATCCATTAATTTAATCGGGCAAAACATCTCGGTCACAACAAAAGTTAAACAAAACATGAACATTCTTGGCCACGGAACACAGTTCACTAAGTGTTAGCCGAGCAAAAGTCCTCGGCCAAAAGCCTAGAGTTGAACAATTCATCAGCTTTAAAGACCGAGCAAAATCATCTCGGCTAAAAGCTTAGAACTGTTGATCCGAGTAAAATCACCTCGGCTAAAAGCCTAGAGTTGAACAATTCATCAACTCTAATGGCCGAGAAAAATTATCTCGATTAAAAGCCTAGAGTTGAACAATTCATCAACTCTTTGAGCCGGATAAAATCATCTCGGCTAAAAGCCTAGAGTTGAATAATTCATCAACTCTAATGGCCAAGCAAAATCATCTCGGTTAAAAGTTTAGAGTTGAACAATTCATCAACTCCAATGGCTGAGCAAAATCATTTCGACTAAAGACTAGAGTTGAACAATTCATCAACTCTCTGAGCCAGGCAAAATCATCTCAGCTACAAGCTTAGAGTTGAACAATTCATCAACTCTTTAGACCAGGTAAAGCCACCTCGGTAAAAAACTTCGAGTTGAATAGTTCATCAACTCTTTTGACCGGGTAAAACCACCTCGGTAAAAAGCTTTGAGTTGAACAATTCACCAACTCTTTCGACCGGGTAAAATCACCTCGGTCAAAAGCTTAGAGTTGATTAATTCATCAACTCTTTTAACCGAGTAAAATCACCTCGGCTGGGAGACAGTTGCCCCTTGTTCATTGCAATTCATTAAGGAAAATTTAGCTATAAACCCCCTTTACCTTCCTTTTATTGTTAAAAGGACTAAGAAAAAAATTATTCTTTCTAAACCCCCTCATAATTATAAAGTCTTGCATAAAGGACAAAATTTATTATTTAAATATTTTATCAGACTATTATACCCCTCAACTAGATCTTCCCACCTTCTTCGCCTCTCTCCTCATCCGCTCTACCAAGATCAACGACGGACATCACAGATTTCACCCCCGGTAGTGGTGGTAGATCTAGATCTGGAACCAACAGATTTAGATCTCACAGTTGAGCAGAAGCAACGATAGATCTGGATTTTTGATTCAGTAGCAAAGGCAACGTTGAAGACGACGACCTTGTTGACAGCAGCTTCAATCGCCGTCAGCTTCTCGAGGTTATGCTGTTATGTACGGCAGTGTCAACGTAAAGAATGCTTCGGTGGAGGTGAGGCCGGAGTTTGAATACGGTTACGATGCTAATGTGGTGAAAGGTTTGGAGTTTGATGTGGTGAAATAGTGAAGAAAACGACAACTGAACTTGTGACGAAAGTTCTATCCCAATCCGCAGCACAGAGTCCGCGTAGTCTCTGGATCTCTCTACGGCTGTAAGAAGAACAAGAAAATATATGTATATATATATATATATATTTGTGTGTATGAGTGTTGTTGAACACATGTATTCTTTTCATTGAGATTTGTGATTGTTGATCGAGTTTTAGAAGTTTTTCTTCTCAATTAGATATGTTGATTTGTTGATTAATTTGTTTTGTTTTTGTTTGTTTTTTTTTTATTATTTATTTTTTTTGTTTTTTATCTAATTTCATTTGATAGAACCAGAGTAAAATTTTACTCTGATTCTATTGCTCTGTTTTTTGTTTCAGATAATGAGAGTAAAATTTTACTCTGGTTCTATTATTCTGTTTTTTGTTTGAGAAAATTAGAGTAAAATTTTACTCTAGTGTTAGAATGACAGTAAAATTTTACTGTCAAGAGGTGGTCATTGCCAAACACTTCAGCCGCCACAAACACTGCCTTCGCTTTTTTACTTTTGTGCAGAGTAACATTTTACTTTTAGTTTCAGAGTCTCACAATTTACTCGTTTTTCAGAGTAAAATTTTACTTTTATACAGAATAAAATTTTACTTTTAACTTCAGAGTCTCACAGTTTACTCGTTTTTCAGAGTAAAATTTTACTTTTATATAGAGTAAAATTTTACTTTTAGTTTCAGAGTAAAATTTTACTTTTATATAGAGTAAAATTTTACTTTTAGTTTCAGAGTAAAATTTTACTTTTATACAGAGTAAAATTTTATTCTGAAATATACAGTGAAGATGGCTTAATAGGAGAGCTGATAGATATGAAGGTAATATAGTAAAAGAAACAAGTTTTAAAATATTATGGGGTTTTGAAAGTACTTATATAATTCTTGTCCTTTTGAAAGACAAATTAGATAGTAAGGGGGCTATCACCAAATCCCCCTTTCATTAACCGCGACAAATTTTCTATGTACAATAATTCATTTCTATTTCATATAGCTTTCATAAATTTACATGGTGACTGAAAGAATTACATTGGTAAATGGAGGGGAATGCTTGTCCTTTACAAAAAATTACATCAAAGATTGAAACTAAAAGTAATACAACTTCAGATTGGTTGCGTTCCATGGTCGGTGTATAGCTTTGCCATCCAAGTCTTCTAGATGGTATGCTCCTTTGCCCGCCAGACCGGTTATCTTGTAAGGCCCTTTCCAGTTTGCCCCTAGCTTCCTTTTGCCCGGCACAAGAGGGTTGCCCATTACCTTCCTTAGAACCCAATCCCTGACCTTGAACTGTCTGGGGTGAACAATTTTGTTATACTTTTTGGACAGTTCTTGTCGGTATGCTGCGACATGGATCAACGCCTTTTCTCGGCGTTCCTCTGCGAGGTCTAATTCTAGAGTGATGGCTTCGACATTTAAGTCTGGCTCAAATTTTCGTTGCGGATGGTGGGCATGCCGATCTCCAATGGGATGACTGCCTCCATACCATATGCCAAGGCGAAAGGCATCTCTCCGGTCGAGCGTCTTGGTGTTGTTCAGTAAGCCCAGAGGACATTTAGAAGTTTCTCGGCCCACTTTCCTTTGGCTTTCTCTAACCATTTCTTCAGCCCATCTAGAATGGTCTTGTTTGATGCTTCGGCTTGGTCGTTGAACTGAGGGTAGGCCGGTGTGGAATTATAAAATTCTATCTTTAGTTCCTCACAAAATCCTCTGGACAACCATCCATCAAATTGGGTGCCATTGTCAGAGATCAAAGCCTTGGGGACTCCAAACTGCGTTATCACGTTCTGCCAGACAAACTTCTACACATCCTTTTCTTTAATTGTCACCAAAGGCTCGGCTTCGACCCATTTGATGAAGTATTATGTTGCTGTTATGAAGAACTTGCGATTGCCCGGCACGGTTGGGAGTGGTTCCACTATGTCAAGCTCCTATGTTGCAAAAGGCCAAGGACTTGTGAGAAGAAGGAGCTCTCTGGCCAGCTAATGAATTTGGTGGGCGAACTTTTGGCATTTCTCGCATTTTCTCACATATTTCTATACATCTGCCTGCATGCACGGCCACCAGTATCCTTACGAAATAGCACAGTAGGCTACAGATCTCCCGCCAATGTGGCTTCTACACATTCCTTCATGGATCTCGACGAGAAAAGCATCAACTCTGCTTGGGTGAACGCACTTGAGGTATGGACCGGTGAATGACTTCTTATACAAAGCACCGGATGGAGAGAGCCAAAACCGCTCAGACTTCACCCGGATTTTATGTGCCTCTTTCTTGTCGGTCGGCAGGATCCTTTCTTTAAGGAAAATGATGATAGGGTCCATCCAAAAAGGACCTAGCTCGGTGCAGAAAAATTCTGTGTGCTCTGAGTCTTCAATGCTGGGTCTTGGGAGGAATTCAATCAGGATAGGGCTGGGAGTTGATTTGTTGGCCATGGAAGCTAAACTGGCTAACTCATCTGCCCGTCCGTTATCTTTTCGACCAATTTGTTGGACTTTTATGGCTTGAAATTTCTTGATTTGCTCTCTTACCAAAGTTTGGTATTTGGCCATTCTGTCATCTTTGGCTTCGTATTTCCCAGATACTTGGTTTACAACGAGTTGGGAGTCAATGTAGACCATCAGCTCGGATGCTTGCATTTGGAGTGCACTTTTCAGTCCGGTTAGTAGTGCTTCGTACTCAACCTCGTTGTTTAACGTAGGAAATCCCAACGTGATAGAATGTTCAATGTTCAATGGTCAATCCGTCTAGGGAGATCAAGACTACTCCCAGCCCGGCTCCATGCTTGTTTAAGGCGCCATCGACAAAAAGTTCCACATTTTGCCGATGAAAAGCTTCCAACATTCTGCGGGTTCCTGGGACATTTAAAGGTTTAGGTGATCAGAGTTGCTCGGCTGCTCGGCTATTTTCGTGGCAAGCGCGTCGTTGACAATTGCAACAAACATGCCTTCATCCCCCCTTGGCGATGCGGCGTTGGATCCAACAGGTTGTTCTGTTATTTCCAAATCCAACGGCACACTGCCAGGTTGAAGTGGACCTTCAAGTGATGGGTTTGTAGATGGGCAAGCAACTTCCGCGTTGCTTTCAACGTTCTGTTGGATGAAAGGCTGTGTAATTTCCGCCATGCCTAACCCCCGCATCCCGGTTGCGTCGGTAAGATGCACTAGGTAAATCGGGTTAATTCCAAGCGAGAATTCCGCAACGAAGTCGACCAATGCTTGGGCTTTCATGGCGGTTCGGGGTTAACACTTGACGTCAAATTGCCCCAACTCGACTACCCACTTTAGGATTCGGCCGGAGAAGTCTACTCGCTCAAACAAGGTTTTCAAAGGGAACTCAGTCAGTACCATGATCGTGTGAGCATGAAAATAGTGTGCCAATTTCCTTGAGGCCATCATTAGTGCCAAGGCGAGTTTGTCTAGTGGCAAGTATCTCGACTCCGCCGGGAGCAAGGTTTTGCTTACGTAGAAGATTGATAAATGTTGGATGCCTTCTGCCCGAACAAGTATTGCGCTCACAACATGGTGAGAAACGGCCAGATAAAGATAAAGTTCGTCGCCTTGTTTTGGTGTGACCAACAGCGGAGTGAAAGATAGATATGCTTTTAGCTCGGCTAAGGCTCTGTAATATTCTTCATTCCAGGAAAACTTGGACTTCAAGGCTCAGAAGAAAGGAAGGCAACGATCTGATGATCGACTTATAAATCGGTTAAGCGCGGCCGCAATCCTGGCAAGATGTTGCACGTCCTTTGTTGAGTTGGGCTGCTTCAATTCTTGTATGGCCTTGATTTGGGAGGGATCCACCTCGATGCCACGATTGGTGACCAAAAAGCCCAAGAATTTTGCCGACCCCACATCGAAGGCACACTTTAACGCATTCAGACACAACTTGTGTTGTTTGAGAATGGCGAACATCTCTACCAAGTCGACTAAGTGGTTGGCTGCGCATTTGCTCCTCACAACCATGTTGTCGATATAGGCCTCCATTGTGCGACCAAGCAAGGGAGAGAACATCTTCATAACCATCCTCTGAAAGGTTGCCCTTGCGTTCTTCAACCCAAAGGGCATAACTCTATAGCGGAACAATCCTCTTAGAGTTGTGAAAGAAGTAATTTCTCGATCGGGCTCATGTATAGCAATCTGGTGGTAGCCGCGGTAAGCGTCTAGGAAACTGAGCCGGTTGTGCCCGGTCGTTAAGTCCAATAGTTGGTCAATTTTGGGCAAGGGAAAACTGTCCTTGGGACAAGCTCGGTTGACTGTCTTGTAGTCGACACAAACCCACCATTTTTCATTCTTTTTTGTTGCCACGACCGTGTTGGAAACCCACTGAGGGTAGTGTACCTCCTAGATAGCCCTTGCTTTAAGCAAGTTCTTAACTTCCTCCGCCACTACTTCGGCATGATGAAGCGCGGATCGCCGGTCTCTTTGGATGACAGGGCGGGTATCTAGAATGACGTTGAACTGGTGGCAAATAAAGCTTGGGTCGATACTAGGCATGTCGTAAGGCGTCCATGCAAATACTTCGATATTTGCTACAAAGAATTCAACTATCTCCAACCGTTCTTGGGTGGTCCGGCTGGATCCCAATAGAAAGAATTTCTCCGGATCGCTCTCGTTGACCCATACCTCCACCAAGTCTGCAACAGCCTTCTTTTCGACCCTGGTACCCACATCATCCAGGACACTTTGATCTTCCGGTCCTTTGATCATTTGCACGAAGCCTTTGGCAGCTCGACTCCCATTTACGGCCACAAAACACTGCTTGGCCATGACTTGATCACCCCAAATTTCCTCAACCATCCTTGAAGCAAAGGGGAACCTCATGACTTGGTAGTAGGTCGAAGCCATCACTCGCATAGCGTGAAGCCATCCTTTGCCTAAGATCAAATTGTACATAGAGGGCACCTTCAACACCCAGAACTCTACCTGCTTGACCACGAACTCGGCTTTGACTGGTAAGATGATCTTTCTCATGGGCCACTCTAGTTGTGAGTTGAAACTGACCAATGGTGAGGTCGCTGGGACCAACTCTTTATCACTTAGCTTGAGTTGCTTGAAGGCGTCATAGTACATTATTTCGACCGAGCTGCCCTGGTCGATCAGAATGCGTTTAACGTCAAAGTCCTTGACGTAAAGGGTGACCACCAACGCGTCATTGTGCGGCGTTTGAATTTGTTTAAGATCTCGGCTTGAAAAACTGAGCACATCTTTCACCTCGATTTTGTTCTTTTTGATCGCGGGCTGGATTGACAGGACTTCCCTCATATGCTCTACTTTTTTGATCATCCCTCGGAGCTCGCAAACCCGCGCTGGCTTGACAATACCATGGATCACATTGATCACGCCTTGGGGGGGTGCTTCCAGGGCAGCCAAACCATTTGGCTCAGTTGGAGCGTGGGGCGCGGCCTTGACGCCTTCGTCAATGTAACGGTCCAAGTGGCCAGCGGCCACCAACTCCTCTAAATGTTGTTTTAAAGGCAAATAGTCCTTGGTACGATACCCTCGCTCGTCATGAAAGGTATAGCGATACTGCAGATTGAAGCCCCTATGTGCGTCGCCTAACTTAGCCAGAAACCGGATGTACATCTCGTCACGGATTTTGCTAAGGATGCGGTAGATTTGGATCTTGAAAACCATGGTAATGCCTGTTTGAGCGTTCAACTTTCTCTTCGCATCTTCCACGGCATCACGAGGGTAGTTAGCTCGATCGTTGTGATAACCCCTACCCCGGTTGTTGTGGTTTGCACCGCGGTCTGACTCTCTTTCGCAGTTACTCAGATGGTTTGCCTCATGTCCAACTGCGTGAACCTTTGCAGCCACCTTTTTGTCTGTTGCCACCGGATTCGCCTTCACGGTGGCCGCGGTAGCATCATCCTCTACTCGGATGTGCTCGTTGATTCGTCGCATTAGTAGCTCCAAGGTCGTTGGTTGGTTCATGGTAAGCGAGTCTCTCAGTCTATGTTTGACCGGTAGACCGCACTTGTATTCGGTGATTGCCAAGTTGGTCGGGCAATCAAGGATTTCATTGAAGGTTTCCCAATACTTGGCGTTGTACGCTTTGAGCGAGTCACCCGGTTCCATCTTCACGCTCAGAAGGTGGTCGACTTCTTTTGGCGTTTTGGTGTTGGTTTTGAATCGGGTCACGAACGTTTCTGCCACCTGCTGCCATCTTTCGATACTTTCCTCCGGCAGTCTCTCGAACCATTTTTGGCCCAACTCACCCAAACTTGATGGGAAAATAAGGCATATAAGCGTGTCGTTACGGCTGTAGCCAGCCATAACTTGTCAGAAGTGGCTCACATACATGTATGGATTGGTTTTTCTGTTATAGAGCGTAAACTTGGGCTAGTGAAAGCCTGTTGGGAGTGACGTGGTTTCTATCTCGAGGGAGAAAGGCGCGGAGCTCAGCCTTGCCAAGTCTCTGTCCAAAGGGGCATATACAGCTAGGTGTGGTGGTGTAATAACCCTCACCACTGATTACTGATTAAGCACTGATTACTGCTAAACTGAGACTGATTATGATTGATAATTGAATTGGTTGAAATACTGAACTGACTGACTGAGATCCGAGACTGATTGATTGACTGTAACTATGTAAACGCATTTTCTATCTGTTGATTGTTAATCGATCTGTTCATGTTCTGTAATTTAAACTGCAAATTGAAGGCCTTATCGGCGGCCGAATCGGAAATGGATCAATGTTTTATGATCATTGGGATTTATGTGAATTAATGGTATATTTAATTGAAAATCGATTTGGTATGATTAAATTAGATAAAATAAGTTAAATCAAAGAGTTTGCCTTATTTACCGTTTTGCCACCTAGTGGCCCTTTTCATATAAAACATATTGAGCCTTTTTCATCCAAACAAAACATTTTCATCAGCCTATTCTTGAGCTCATAACCGACCAAGAGAGAGAAGAAGTGAGAGGAGTGAATTCAACTTGTTGATTTGCTTGGAAATTGAGGGAATTTTTGTGATAATTGCAAATTGAGCCTCCATACCTCAAATTCATGACTTAGGTAAGGAATTCAACTTCTTAATTGTGCCTTTAAGATAGTTCTTGCATGTTCATGCTAGATTGATGGAGTTTAGAGCCAAGACATGGTTTAAATGTTGAATTGTAGCTCTAATCTTGCATGCATGTGTATATTGAAGAGTTTTAGAGTGTTTTCATGGAAAAACGTTGCATGCATGCTCTTGATTATGTTTAAGTCCATGGTTTCATCATGTTTTAAGAAGAATTGGCTCATTTGAGCAAGTGTTTGAAGCTTTGAAGTTGATTGAATTCATGGATATTGCATGTTCATCATGTTCTTGAATTTTGGTTTGAAATCATGTTTACTTGACTCACCCTTGGGCTTTAAATTCACAAATTGAGCTTTGGAACTTGTTGTATATTGAGTTTAGATGTGTTTTTCCAGAATTTGGGCCCAAGAGGTCGAGTTTTGAGCTTAGGAATGCTTGGTTTGAGCTTGGGAGGCAAATCTGGAAATTCCAGAATTTGGCTTCTACGCTCGAGCGAAGGATTCTACGCTCGAGCGACCACCATTTACTCTGAGCACCGCTCGAGCGAAGGAATGGTGGCTCGAGCATAAATTTCAAGCTCTCAGAATCTTGGTGCACGCAGACGCACGCTCGAGCGAGAGAACCTACGCTCGAGCGAGGACTGTGTCTTACGCTCGAGCGAGCATCGAGCGGAGTTTTCCAACATCCAGCACTTTTTGCATTTTTGCAGACCGCTCGAGCGAGGAAGTCCACGCTCGAGCGACCATACTGTTTTGACAAGCTCGCTCGAGCGAAGAAAGCCACGCTCGAGCGAGATCCTTATTTTCTGAAAAATTCTGAAAATGTCTTCTAAGTGCATCTTTGCATCCTCATCCCATCCTAGGCATTCTTAGGCCTAGTTTAAGGCATCTTAATGAGGATATAGATGTAGAACCACACCGAGGCAATTTAGGGATTAAGTTATTACTTTCCCAACTGTGTAGCTTAGTGTGTGTTCAATCTGTAAACTGTGTAGGGTTGGCTTTCCGAGAGGACGCTCTAGCTCATCTGTAGCCCAGAACTCTGTGAGTAACAATGTTGTAAAGATGTGTTCAATTATGATTATTTTATGAACGACCAACTGAACTGTTTCTGAAGGAAATACTGTCTACTGAATGAACTGAATGTCTTAATTATGGACTGTATTCGTGGCATCCATAGCAACTTACTGTTACTGTACTGTACTGCTACTGTCATAGATATCTCTGTCAGTTCTTATCTTGGAACTTCTGTTTACTGTTATGATGGCCATCATTCACTGTTTGATCTGTTAGGCCAGAGGCCATTCTGTATTTCTGATATGGAACAAAGTGCTGTACGGAACTAAGTGCTACAGTGTGAGCCACCTCTAGAATCTGTGCGAGACACCTCTTGAGTCCATACATATGTAAAATCTGGGCTTAAAGCCAATCTGTGAAACCTGGAACAAAGTGCTGTACGGAACTAAGTGCTACAGTGTGAGCCACCTCTAGAACCCGTGCGAGACACCTCTTAAGTCCATAAGAACTGTACTGTTTTCTGAAATGTTACTGTTACTGTTACTGTTACTGCACTGTTACTGTTACTGCTGCTGTACTGCTACCGTACTGTTACTGCATTGTACCGTTACTGCTACTATACTGTCACTGTACTAACACTACTACTACTGTACCGTTCTGCTAACGGATGTGCCACGTACGATTACTATGATTTCTAAATGACTGATATGGCATGAAATGTAAGCCACCGATCGTATAACTGATTTACCAAGGCAAACGACTGGTTAAAATACTGAAGGGACATTCTTTGCTAACCTCTTTACGCATTATGTTATTCACTGGGCTTTAGCTCACTGCTCATATATATATGTAGGTGTACAGGCACCGGACCAATGCTAGAAGCGTCGGGGTAAACTCCAGTTTTGTCAAGCCAACCACTGTGCCTCACTGCGAGGTTCTAAGCCTGATCAAGCTATGGCTTAGGGGTGTTTTAATCTCCCCGTCTGTCTCTGTAACCGTATTGTATCTGTATAGACTAACTGTTACTGTACTGTCTTATGGGGATTAGGCCCCTGTTTTGTATGATTGTGAATATTGTGCATACTGTTATGTACCGTATATATGTGTATGTATGAAAAGTCTTTTTGCATACAGACTGTCACAGCTCATTGGACATTGTTTTATTACTGTATTGGCTTCTGCCATGCCCCTGTACTCTGTTTTACTGTATTACTGTTAAGCAGGCCTTCGGTAATCTCGGATTACTGGCCGGTTACAGTGCTAAACCCATAGGGGCGGGTTTGGGTCGTGACAGAGTGGTATCAGAGCGATACCTTACCACGAGTTATACCGCACACACGTGTCCAAATGAGCTATAGGGTGTCCTAGAAAGTAATTAGGGCATTGCATGAGCATAAGAAAAGTGTGTGTGGCCATGACTTGAATAAATGTGCTAATGTGTTAATTTGTTTAAGTATGCAACTGTCTATGCTTTTGATTACCGTACTGCCTATGGTGAAATGAACGAAACCTCTATGCATACTTAAAGAGGTTAAGTGGAATAACATGTAATGTGAATGTTAATACCAAATACGGAATCTATGTGATTATGGACGTGTGAAAGTAAAGGGGTCATGTGACCGTACCTGAGTTGAAATGAAAGCATACACACGTCTGATACGAAATAAAACGTGAAATCAGTAAGAACCTCTCCTGGATTGATAATCACCCTGTTGTGTGTAAACAAGGGAAAGGGCGAGGATTGTGAACGAAACTGAATCTTCTGATTTGAGGACTAATAGGCTAGAGTGAATAATTGAAGCCTTAATCGAAAATCTGAGATAATAAAGGCAGACATACGTACCTGAACCAACTGAATATGAACTGATGACACTGATACAGAAACCCAACAAACTGAAGCCACCAGAATTTCTGGGAGGTATCGAACCACTGAAAGTTGAGGCTTGGATTTAGAAATCGAGAAAATACATGAAGTTTTCTTCGAAAAATGTGTTTCCCCAATGCATCCAAGATAGGGAAATATCTGAGTTTGAATAACGTGAGTAAGGTGATAAGACTGTGGTCGAATATGGGGGAAAATTTACCCACCTGATGGATACTAACTGCAAAGAATGGAAAATTTTGAAGAGGAAATGACCAGTAATTCAATGAGCCTAAATCTCCACCCTAGTTCCAGAAAATGCTCGGAACACTAAAATGACTGACGCATGTATTACCTTAATTATGTGGAATTGCCTATACGAACATTTGTGTGGAGATCGTACATTTCCTAATCTGATATAGACTGTGGACATATTGACTGAACCAATTGAATTACTGAATTTATGAACCCTATGCTATGAGAATTGTAGGGACTTGTGAGCAACGAGAATTTGTTGTTAGGTCCTTGTGTCGTATTGCAACAACTGAATGTGACTGTTAGGTATGACCTTTTGAACTGTGTTAGAACTATCGAACGTGGGAATACCTTATGATTGACTGTAATTCGAGAAATCTGTACACTTATGATTCGGACTGAACCGTTATGTATTGACGGACATCATTGAATGAACGGACCCTTGAACTCGAATTATATACGTGAACTGTTTGTGTGTGGGACTTCTGAAATTAAGAACCCATATTGGTTTGTAAAGATGAACTACTGCGTATGAATTTGCGAACGAATGCTTACATGATAATTGATTTTAGACTCACACCTGTATATATGTTCCCATGCTTGTAATACTGTTAGGACTGTCAGGAATGGACTGTGGTTAATGAATCTTTCGAGATTTACTGTTTGATGCGGACTATGTGCAACACCATAAAACCTTATGTTAACAATTACCTATGCTATGAAAACTGTTTGGACTCATGTACATGTTCGCATACCTTTGCTTAAGGATGTTACTAGACTGGGTAGACTTATGACTTGCTACCTTAACTATCGTATCTGGGGAAAACTATTTTGTATTGTACAATGAACTTGTGAATCCGTATCGGGAATATTAGTAGACTCTGAACATGCACATACATGATAATACCTTTGCTCGGAATGATTGTTATGTTAATTGTTCAATAATTTAACCGTTGGGACTATTACTCTGGGATTGTGCGACTGAATAAAGCTTCTGACTGATAAACTCTTGACTGTGAATCGTGATTGTGAAACTACTGACTATGTACCGAAATGACTGGAGTATGAACTAATGTACCTCATCTGGAAATGATAAGAATGAAACTGCTACCTGATCTGATCTGATAGAACCATGGGTTGATGAAACCCTTTGTGTAACTAATGGAACTTCTGTTTGATGCTTGTGCTCCGAACTTTTACTTGATATGATTGGACAGAACTTGCGTCTGAAATGACCTAGTCGAACTTTCATCGATTTGACTTAAGAAAACTCTTATTAAGAGCTATTACCTGATTTGCTTACAATATGGGGAAAACTGGGTACATGCCATGTGATTAATCACCCGGTATTACCGTATGACTATGAACTTGTTTGACTAGGGAATGATAGTTTTGGCGATTACCGTACTTCAGAACTGATGGGATTTGTTGACAGCAAACTGGTTTTGATTATAAACCCTCACTATCCGGAAGTATATGTAATCAGTATGACTGCTCCCGTATTGATACGTAGTATGATCGAATCTGTGAGGACTGAAACTGATGAATAGTATGTGAATGATTACTTCAGAACCCTGCCTACTATAATGGGAGTAATGTACAAATTCGCCTTATGTTCCCGATAACTCCCGAATGAACTGGACTGACTGTGATGGATTACCGAACTGAGAACCAAATTGAACAAGAACCAGATAAATGACTCAGTAGTGAATGAATCGAATCTCTGTAACTTAACGAGGGAAATTACCTATGAAAAGGAGACCAGCGTAAATTTATAACCCCGATAAGTACTTGATATAAGTAGTGTGAATACTACTGTGCAAATGTATTCACGTTCCATGTCATGAAATAAGTTTTGTTTTCTGAAATGCTATGTGCTGTATACTGATTGAGTGTTCAACCTCTGATATGTATTCGTGACTTTTAATATTATGTGATATATGTTAGCTGCCCGGTATCGGAAGTTCCTTTATGGAACGTATATCTGTCTGTACTCTGTTATCCGTACCGGAGGCCTCGTCACGGGGGGCTCAGCATCTGTTCTGTTCTATTCTGTTACCCGTTTTTGGGATTCCTTTATGGAACTGGTTATTCATAACCATCACGTAACTGTATCTGTTCTGTACTGTATCTGTTCTGCACTGTATCTGCCATGTCTGTATCTGTTCTGTATCTGCTCTAGTAGTGCTAACGAATGCACCATGTATACATAAGCAAGAATTGTGGCATCTACGTATGCTCTAGACAAGAATATGGAAATGAATATGTACCCAAAACTGTCCTTGACTGAAATCTGACTGTGCATAAGATTCTGTTTTAATATGAGCCCCAATCTTTATACGTGATTTCTGATTCCGTTTCTGTGCATTGCTAAGATTGAAGTTGGACCATGAACCTGTTTATGAATATGATTATGCTCCTATTATGGAGTGAAAGTTACCTTTATGATAGACATCATCTCTGTTGTCATATGTTAATTCGAGTTTGGAGGACCAAACTCTTTATAAGAAGGGGAGACTGTAATAACCCTCACCACTGATTACTGATTAAGCACTGATTACTGCTAAACTGAGACTGATTATGATTGATAATTGAATTGGTTGAAATACTGAACTGACTGACTGAGATCCGAGACTGATTGATTGACTGTAACTATGTAAACGCATTTTCTATCTGTTGATTGTTAATCGATCTGTTCATGTTCTGTAATTTAAACTGCAAATTGAAGGCCTTATCGGCGGCCGAATCGGAAATGGATCAATGTTTTATGATCATTGGGATTTATGTGAATTAATGGTATATTTAATTGAAAATCGATTTGGTATGATTAAATTAGATAAAATAAGTTAAATCAAAGAGTTTGCCTTATTTACCGTTTTGCCACCTAGTGGCCCTTTTCATATAAAACATATTGAGCCTTTTTCATCCAAACAAAACATTTTCATCAGCCTATTCTTGAGCTCATAACCGACCAAGAGAGAAAGGAAGTGAGAGGAGTGAATTCAACTTGTTGATTTGCTTGGAAATTGAGGGAATTTTTGTGATAATTGCAAATTGAGCCTCCATACCTCAAATTCATGACTTAGGTAAGGAATTCAACTTCTTAATTGTGCCTTTAAGATAGTTCTTGCATGTTCATGCTAGATTGATGGAGTTTAGAGCCAAGACATGGTTTTAAATGTTGAATTGTAGCTCTAATCTTGCATGCATGTGTATATTGAAGAGTTTTAGAGTGTTTTCATGGAAAAACGTTGCATGCATGCTCTTGATTATGTTTAAGTCCATGGTTTCATCATGTTTTAAGAAGAATTGGCTCATTTGAGCAAGTGTTTGAAGCTTTGAAGTTGATTGAATTCATGGATATTGCATGTTCATCATGTTCTTGAATTTTGGTTTGAAATCATGTTTACTTGACTCACCCTTGGGCTTTAAATTCACAAATTGAGCTTTGGAACTTGTTGTATATTGAGTTTAGATGTGTTTTTCCAGAATTTGGGCCCAAGAGGTCGAGTTTTGAGCTTAGGAATGCTTGGTTTGAGCTTGGGAGGCAAATCTGGAAATTCCAGAATTTGGCTTCTACGCTCGAGCGAAGGATTCTACGCTCGAGCGACCACCATTTACTCTGAGCACCGCTCGAGCGAAGGAATGGTGGCTCGAGCATAAATTTCAAGCTCTCAGAATCTTGGTGCACGCAGACGCACGCTCGAGCGAGAGAACCTACGCTCGAGCGAGGACTGTGTCTTACGCTCGAGCGAGCATCGAGCGGAGTTTTCCAACATCCAGCACTTTTTGCATTTTGCAGACCGCTCGAGCGAAGAAGTCCACGCTCGAGCAACCATACTGTTTTGACAAGCTCGCTCGAGCGAAGAAAGCCACGCTCGAGCGAGATCCTTATTTTCTGAAAAATTCTGAAAATGTCTTCTAAGTGCATCTTTGCATCCTCATCCCATCCTAGGCATTCTTAGGCCTAGTTTAAGGCATCTTAATGAGGATATAGATGTAGAACCACACCGAGGCAATTTAGGGATTAAGTTATTACTTTCCCAACTGTGTAGCTTAGTGTGTGTTCAATCTGTAAACTGTGTAGGGTTGGCTTTCCGAGAGGACACTCTAGCTCATCTGTAGCCCAGAACTCTGTGAGTAACAATGTTGTAAAGATGTGTTCAATTATGATTATTTTATGAACGACCAACTGAACTGTTTCTGAAGGAAATACTGTCTACTGAATGAACTGAATGTCTTAATTATGGACTGTATTCGTGGTATCCATAACAACTTACTGTTACTGTACTGTACTGCTACTGTCATAGATATCTCTGTCAGTTCTTATCTTGGAACTTCTATTTACTGTTATGATGGCCATCATTCACTGTTTGATCTGTTAGGCCAGAGGTCATTCTGTATTTCTGATATGGAACAAAGTGCTGTACGGAACTAAGTGCTACAGTGTAAGCCACCTCTAGAATCTGTGCGAGACACCTCTTGAGTCCATACATATGTAAAATCTAGGCTTAAAGCCAATCTGTGAAACCTGGAACAAAGTGCTGTACGAAACTAAGTGCTACAGTGTGAGCCACCTCTAGAACCCGTGCGAGACACCTCTTAAGTCCATAAGAACTGTACTGTTTTCTGAAATGTTACTGTTACTGCTGCTGTACTGCTACCGTACTGTTACTGCATTGTACCGTTACTGCTACTATACTGTCACTGTACTAACACTACTACTACTGTACCGTTCTGCTAACGGATGTGCCACGTACGATTACTATGATTTCTAAATGACTGATATGGCATGAAATGTAAGCCACCGATCGTATAACTGATTTACCAAGGCAAACGACTGGTTAAAATACTGAAGGGACATTCTTTGCTAACCTCTTTACGCATTATGTTATTCACTGGGCTTTAGCTCACTGCTCATATATATATGTAAGTGTACAGGCACCGGACCAATGCTAAAAGCGTCGGGGTAAACTCCAGTTTTGTCAAGCCAACCATTGCGCCTCACTGCGAGGTTTCAAGCCTGATCAAGCTATGGCTTAGGGGTGTTTTAATCTCCCCGTCTGTCTCTGTAACCGTATTGTATCTGTATAGACTGACTGTTACTGTACTGTCTTATGGGGATTAGGCCCTTGTTTTGAATGATTGTGAATATTGTGCATACTGTTCTGTACCGTATATATGTGTATGTATGAAAAGTCTTTTTGCAAACAGACTGTCACAGCTCATTGGACATTATTTTATTACTGTATTGGCTTCCGCTATGCCCCTGTACTCTGTTTTACTGTATTACTGTTAAGCAGGCCTTCGGTAATCTCGGATTACTGGCCGGTTACGGTGCTAAACCCATAGGGGCGGGTTTGGGTCGTACCAGGTGGAGGCATTACGATTTTTTCACTGGCGCGACCTCCGTGGAATAACTGTTGTAGCGCCGGCACCCTTTGCGCCTCCTGCCGGCGCACTCGTTCTTCCAAGACGTCCCTCAAGTGCTCCGAATGTGTGACAACCCTCACCACTGTTTACTAATAATACCACTGATTACTACTAAACAGTGACTGAACATGATTAAGTAACTGATCTGACTGAAATTCTGAACTGACTGATTGAGTGTATTAGTTTAAATGCAAATCTATCTGTTTGACTGCTAAATGATCTGTTCATGTTTTATGTTTTAAACTGCAAATTGAAAGCCTTATCGGCGGCCGAATCCGAAATTGATTAGTGTTTTATGCTAATTAGAATTTATGTGATTTTATGGCATGTTTAATTGAAATGTGATTTGGAGTGATTACATTAGATTAAATAAGGTTAAATTACATTAGTTGGCTTTATTACCAAATTGCCACTTAGTGGACAATCCTAGACCATTCTTTTTCTACTTCCCTCATGTTTGATATGCCATTCATTTCCTCTAGAGACCAAAAACGTGAGAGAGAGCTAGAGAGTTGGAAGTAAGCTTGAGTTCATCAAAATTTGCTTGAGACTTAGAAGATTTGAAGAATTCATTGCATATTTGAGCTTCTACCTTTGAATTGAGGACCTAAGGTAGAGAATTCATCTTCTCCATTGTGAATTTGAGGTACTTCTTGCATGGTTCTTGGTGAATTAGAGTTTAGAGTCAAGATTTGGTTTAAAATGTTGAATTGAGTGGTAATCCATGCATGCATGTTTACATTGTTGAGTTTTGAGTTGATTTCATGGAAATCTTCACGTGCATGTCTATATTCTAGCTATGGTCCACGAATTCATCATGTTTTTGAAAGTTTAGACTCATTTGATCATGTATTGGGAGTTTTGATTTCAATTGAACACTTGCACTTCATTTGTTCATCATGTTCTTGAAGTTTTGTTTGGATTTGTGTTTAATTGAACTACCTTTAGGCTTTGATTTTGCAAATTGATCTTTGAAACATGTCATATTATGAGTTTTAAAGTGTTTTCCAGAAAATTAGCCCAAAAGGATCAGATTTGATGCTTTAAATGTTGAATTTGAGCTTGGAGGTTCAATCTGGAAATTCCAAATTTTGGACCCACGCTCGAGCTTAGGACTTCACGCTCGAGCGTACACTCTGAGTACATGCAGCCCACTCGAGCGGGGAAAGTAACGCTCGAGCGTGAAATGCGTGTATCCAGTACTTTTCATATGTTTACAGTCCGTTCGAGCGAGGGAATGCACGCTCGAGCGAGGACTTGTGTCTCACGCTCGAGCGCCCATCGAGCGTGAATTGCATGCATTCAGTACTTTTGCTTGAGTTTACAGTCCGCTCGAGCAAAGGAAGTCACACTCGAGCGGAGATCCTTTGTCTGCATGTCCGCTCGAGCGTAGAAAGACACGCTCGAGCGAGACCCTTGTTTTCTGAAAATTTTGAAAAGTGTTTTAAAGTACACCTTTGCATCCTCTTTCCATCCTAGGCATTCCTAGGCCATGTTTAAGGCATCTTAAGAAGGATATTGATGTAGAACCACACCGAGTCAAGATAGGGATTAAGTTGTTATTTCCCAAGTGTGTAACTTAGTGTGTGTTCGTTCTGTAACTGTGTAGGGTTGGCATCCGAGGACGCTCATTAGCTGTTTATAGCCTAGTGCTCTGTAAGTAACAATGTTGGTAAGATATGTTCAATCATGAATATTTTCTGAATGATCTACTGTACTACTTTCTGAAATGATATTTCTTACTAAATGAATGATGTCCTATTGATGAACTGTACTCGTGATATCCATAGCAACTTATTGTTACTGTACTGCTACTGTCACAGAGATCTTTGTCGGTTCCCATGTTGGAACCACTACTGTTTATTGTTATGATGGCCATCAACTGACTGTTCGGTCTGTTAAGACCTACTGTACTGTTTTGCTATTGGATATACCACTTATAACTGCTATGGTTTCTAAATGACTGATATGACTGTTTAATGACTGAAAGGACATTCATTCTTAACCTCTTTACACAGTTGTTATTCACTGGGCTTTAACTCACTGTTTATATTTATATGTAAGTGTCCAAGCACTGGATCGGAGTTAAGAGCATTGGGTTAGCTCCGTTTTTGTCAAGCCAACCATTGTGCCTCACTGCGAGGTTCCAAGTCGTCTCAAGCCAAGGTTGTTTTAGGGTGTTTTAGATTTCCCCTTTTTGCCTCTGTTCTGTAATAACTGTTAAGACTTGCACTGTACTGTTATGGTAGGGATTTGGTCCCTAACCTAAATGTCTGTATATGACTTGGGTATATACTGTTATGGTTTTGAATGTAAATATGTACAGAAAAGTCATTTTACATTCAGACTGTCACAACTCATTGGACATCTTTTATTACTGTTTTGGCTTCCGCCAACCCCTGTACTTTGTATTACTGTCTTTACTGTTAAGCAGGCCTTTGGTAATCACGGATTACTGGTCGGTTACGGTGCTAAACCCATAAGGACGGGTTTGGGTTATGACAGAATAGGCGGAGTAAGAATATCTCGACGTCGTCGAGGGACGTGAGGGACGGTAACTACTATTTCGCACGCAAGACTTCTCTGCTAGCGGGTCAGAGTCACTAACCCCATAACTTCTGGTGATGGAGAGGGAGGGCGTCCGCCGTTGGTTCTGGCTGCTTGAGCGACGGAGTTGGGTGCGCTCACTGTGGTTACCCACTCTAACAACACCCTTCTCTTTGACCTGCCACTTCAGCGCCTCCATCTCCGCCGCCATCCTTCGAATGATGGCATCTTGGTCTCTTAGCTTATGCTCCAGACACTGAGCGTGCGACTCTCGTCGCCACCGTTGCCCGTCGGGGCTCTGCGAGTGGTCAGTGCTCCTCGCGTACTTGTCTCGCGCATCTCTGGAGAGCCCTCTAGGAGAGGTCTCCAGGCCAGCCATGGTAGGGATGGCGGAAAGACCATCTCTTCTCCGAACGAATTTCGAAGTGATGTTGTCGATGGTGAACAGTGGAACATCATCGTTGTTCGCCATGAAAGATGATCGGAAGAGCTTGGAGGATAAGGTTTTGTCTGTCGGAGCTTCCCACAGACGACGCCAATTGTACAGGAGCCAAATGTCCGACGTTATCTATACTCCTCGTGTCCAAGCTTTACTTCGGTCCGATTAACCTGAGAGCACAACGACGGTGAGCTACCCGGCGATGTGCTGCCGGAAAACCCCTCTGACAGTCAAGTTAGCACACTTAGAGAGAGAAAAGAGATGAGACAAAGTGGTAGGTGAGCTCTGATCAAAAGATATTCCAGACCTGAGTATGGAGGCGCTGCGTTGTTTATATAGTTTCTGCATGCGCTTCTGCGCCCATTCCCCTTTAGACGCGTGGACCTACTCTCCTCACACATTTTCCCACGTGTCAGCACTAATATAGTTAAACACCACCTAACGAAACCGCTAAACGGCATTGACGCGTACGGACAGCGAAATCTCCTTCCTACAGTCCCGTCGCGCCGCGTAATACTTCCCACTGAGCCACGCTTAGTGCAACGCCACACCATCACCCTACGATCGTGCTACTTGTCTGATTTCCTTGATAATTCCTCACCATGGGTTTGACTGAGCTCCTTAGTCACGACCAAGCTCCTGCTCGGTCGATCCTGGTGTTCGGAGGACTAATCCCGTCCAACTCGGAAGAGCGCACATCTCTGGACTGGCAATCCAAAGTTGTTCCAACTCGACCGAACTAAGCCCTCGGTCCAGTGCGCACCCAACGTTTGACCGAGTAAGGACTCTAACTTCGACCCAAACCAGCTCGATCCAATATTAAGTCGTAAAGAGCAACGCATAAACAAGACACTCATCACACCCAACAAATGACATGCCAACATCTTTCAAATGCGAAGAAGTCATTATGCCTTTTCACTAGATAAACAAATTTAACAAAACAATCTCCATTGTTTCATCAAACTAGCAAAATAAAAATAAAATAAAATAACACTACCCAAAAAAAGGAAAAGTTACAAAAAAAAATATCTCCAGGTTTAAATTTGTAACAAAATAAACTCTGAATTTTTAATTTTATCAATTTAAATTTTTAATTTTTAATTTATTCTCAATACAAACTATTTGTCTATTTTCATTAAGTAAAATCGATGAAAAATGGGTATTTTAGTCATTAAACTCAATAAAAAAGATATTTTAAATATTTTATATATACTCACATTGAGTTTAATAATTAAATTTTTTTTTTTTGTCAGTTTTACTTAATAAAAATAGACGAATAATTTAAATTGAAAACAAATTAAAAGATTAAAAGTTTAAATTGATAAAATTAAAAATTAAAAATTTATTTTATTAGAAGGCTTAAATCTTGATTTTTTTTAAAAAAATTTATAATTATCCCTAAAAGAAATAGATGAGTAAACTTAAACAAACCCGTACTGTCATCCGAAATGAAATTTTAGTTTGGAGATGTAACAAGTATAAAATTCACTTTAGCTGGGGTGTTTGGTAAGAAAGTTTTTAGCTTTTTTTTAGGTTAAAAGTTACAAAAAGATAAAATAGACTAACATAATTAATAAGATAAAATGTTACATTAAATTCATAATCATTTTATTTTTTCTCTCATAAACATTACATCCAACTACAAAATAATTCAATTATTTTCTCAAACACAAAAATTTTAACCTACTAAAATAGTCATAAACTAAAATAACTTACTAAAATAATAACTTTTCAAACACCCATATTGTGCAAGTTACACGTTTGGATTTCAAACACACATAAAAGGAGCCAGACATGTCCCAGTCCCACCATGGTTACTAACTTATTAGAATACCCTAGAGTAGGTTTTAGATAGTTTAACTTGTTAGAATACTCTAGAATAGGTTTTAGATAGTTTAAGTTTTTGAAATGTTATGGAATACTCTAAGGTCATGTTTGATTTACAAGATTAATAGTGAAATATTAATAATCCTATTAAATTAGTGTGGTATTCACTATCCAATTAGATTAATATCCATTGAATTAATAATCCCACCCCTACTCCATTACTAATAATCCTACAAATTTGTTGGATTAATTATTCATAAGATTAATAATCTTAAATCAAAATGTTAAAACAAACATAGAATAATTGGACCCACGAATTAATAATCATAATCACATATTCTAATCCACCTAATTAAACATGCCCCCAAGAGAATTCTACGCATCTCATTCAATGTACAATTTTGATTGTTTCTAGAAAAGTTAGTTGCTTATATAAAAGAAAAGTGTCATTTGGCCAAATCATCCAAAAAAATGTAATAAAGTAAATAAAAGTAAAACATTTTCTAAGAATTTTTCTTTTTAGAAAGTCTAAAACAATACGATTGATTTGAAAAAACTAAAACTGTGATCATCTGATCCCTTTCATTCCCACCAACCTTATCTGAAAATAGAGACCAAAAATATAAACTTCAAAAAACAAAACAACTTTTGTACAATATTTATGTATTTACTTATTTTGGATATTAAATTGAGAACTATGAACTTACCACTATGAGGAATCACATAATTCGCTAGCATATATATGTCCTACTTAATGTATCCGTTACATATGATTCCAGCATTACTATTTGTGTTTTTAACATGTAACTAAATCACAGTCAACAAATCTAAATTAGTGACGCATTCTTAAAAGAACGCAACGAATTCTTAGCAAGACTATTAAACCTATAATTATTATGCAAAACACTCAAATATTTTATGTTACAAAATTTTCTCCAAGTAGACATAATCCATGTCAACAATTAATTGATCAAGACCTTGTAGTTCCTGTGTACCACCTTCATTGCCTTAACAAAATTTTACTTAACAAAAAATACAAAAAAAATTAAACATTAATGTTAAAAAAAAAATGCACAACATGTAAAAAAATAAAAATAAAAAAGTCCGGCGGACTAATTTCTAATACCAAGTCCCACGGGGCTATCCTAATCCCCTCCCCAAGGGGATTTGTAGTCCAAAGGGGATTACAAATCCCATCTCCATATCTCAAAACAAACATGATATTAGTGGATCCCATCTCACTATGAATCCCAATCCCTTCCATATAACCCAAAACAAACAAGGCCTAAGAGTCACCTTCATTTATATTCATAATTAGTGAAAATCCGTGCTATGTATGAGATGTGAAAAAATTAATAAAATATATTTTATATGAAATAATATAAATAGTTAGATTTTTGTATATAAATTATAAAAATTAAAAATTATTAAAGCTTATAATTTAAGTTTTATAATTTTATCACAATTTATGTATCAATTTTTAATTTGTCACAACTTTAATAATACAACTTTCAACCCCCTTGTTAAAGTTGTAAATTTGGTCGAGTTAAGCCCAAGCAACTCGATTCAAGCCTGCAAATTTTTCAAGATTATGCAGCATAATTTTAAATTCGGTGAGAACCTATGTAAAATTCAAAAATTCAAATAAATTTGAATGGACTTGGACAGAAACACCAAATAACCTGAGCAACCGAAACAAAATTGTATATATAAATATATAAAATTATTTGCTAATTTATTTTTAATAATAAATAAGATTAATTAAAAATTTAATAGGGAGCTTTTTTGATATATTCTCTTTTTAAGAGTTTTATTCCATCCAACCCATATTCTTTTCAACTATTCCATTAGATCCTATTTGAGGTAAGAAGACCAAAGCACCCTTAATCTCCCTATTAATATTGATATTTAATGTTGATTGTCATTATGTTTTGATAGTTTTCATGCATTAGGATGTTGACAGTCATTATATTCGAAATGAATTTTTGTCATTGTGTTGTCAATTACATGATGTGAATATTCACATCATGTAATTAAAATGAATATTCACATTATTATATTTACATTAATTTGAAATGAATTTTTGTCATTGTGTTGTCAATTACATGATGTGCATATTTATATTAAAACATATGAATGTGAATATTCACATCACTACATTAGATGAGAGAGAATGTTTAAATGTTGTGAACGTTCACATCACTACATGTGTATGAATAAGAATGTGTTGTTAATTAAAAATATAATAAACGTTATTTTTAATGTGTTGTCAATTAAAAATAAGAAGGTTCACATGTTATAAACGTTCACATCATTACATTAGATGAGAGAGAATTTTTGGAAAGGTGTTGTGAACGTTCACATCAAATGAGAGAGAATATTCATATTATTTTTAATATGTTGTCAATTAAAAATATATTCATATCAAATGAGAGAGAATGTTCACATTACTTTTAATGTGTTGTCAATTAAAAATATATTCACATTATATAATAATATAAAATAATAACATCAATGTTATTTAATTTGTGTATAAAATTTCCTATACCTTGGTCATTTCCCTTCTCTCTCCTCCCCCAACATTAAATATCAACATTTAACAATATTAAATATAAGGGCATAAGAGTCTAAGAAAATAGTATAAATCAAGAAAAATGACTTTATGGAATAAAAGTATAAATACATGAGATTAAGTGGGTTAAAAAATTCTTTCATAGACTTCTTGGGTTAGAACACTTCTAAATGGGGTTTATCAATAAAAATCTCAATTTAGTATTACTGAACAAAAGCAAATACACATTTTAAAAAGGGATCATCGAATAAGTTGATATTCAAAAAATTATATTTTATAATGGCATAAAATAATTTAAATAAGATTTTTCAAAAATTATTTTTAATTTAAAAATTACAATAAAATATTTAAATATAATAAAATTAAATTTCTACAAAATAAAAGTATCTGTATAAAAATAAAAAATAAAAAAAGGTAAGAAGAAAATTTAGAATGGTATTCTCATTTAATCTGAAAATAATTATAAATGACCAATAAATTATCACCTACAACCCTCATTTTTTAAAAAAATAAAAAAAAAATATTTCACAAACCATCACTTTTATTAGAAAAATGACATTTATTTTTATTTGTTTTAGCAAAACTCACTTTTTAGCAATTTGAGCCAAAAAAAATTTTCATTTTTTATTTTAGTTTGTTTAATTGACAGCCGAGATTAAAAAAAAAAAAACACAGAATCTACCATATTTTGCAAGTGCTAAAAAAATTTAGATGAACAATAAGAAAAATGTTTGAAACCCACAAAAAAAAAACCCACAATTTAATCCACAATGATGTGGTATCATTTGTGTCAACTCTTGATTTGTTATATACACTCAATGACATAAGGTCTGTAAGAACCTGAATTTTTAGACAACTAATTAGTTTATTAATAATAATATTAAGTCAATCAATAGTGATTATTAAACTATTAAATTATAATATTAATAGCACCATAATTAATATCAATATTAAATTCTTTTAAATAAAAATTATTTATCTTGATGTGATTAAAATTCTGTAGCAAAATACAGTTGTGAAAAACTAAATGGATTAAATTGATAGTAAATAACCTAGTTAGAATTTAGTAGGAAGAAAACCATCCAGTTGAAAATAATAATATTAAATAAGTAAATAAATAAATAATTATATATACATATTAATATTGTATTGACACCAATTTCAATTCAATTCAATTCAAAAAAAAAAAAAAAAAAAAAGAAAGTGATCAAGTTGCAAGGAAAATGGCTGACTGTCACTTCCTTTTTACCTAGGCTGCCTTGCTTGGATGCTTGTTTTCCCCAAGTTCACACTCAATCCTCCCTAGAGAAGTAAGCATGCATAGATGGCATTTCCAGCCTTTGATTGAGGCAGCCACGGCATGCAAATTCTGCAGGCTATCATCTAAGCTTAGATGATAGTTCCTAAGCAAAAAGGAGAAGTAAAGTAAGAATAATAATAATAATAATAATAATAACAATAACAAATTAGGCCCTCAAACTCCTATATTAGAAGCACTATTCAGCCTCATTACACACTGGTAAGAGCAAAACAAAGAGAGAAGAGAGGGAGAGAAGGAAAGAGGGAAAGGAGAGAAGAGAAGGGAAGAAGGGCCCAACACTTGGAAATTTTTTTAAGGTAAGAATACATCACCTCTATCCTCCCTTAGATACCTCTAACTGAATTTATATAAATTATGTATACAAGACTAAGCATGGTTAAGTCATATATAGCAAAATAGTACCATGCATGCTTAAAATTTTGAATAGGATGATGGTTTCATTATGTTATAATTTCATATTCCTTCTTGATATAAATATATGGCTTAGCTACTGTTTTTATGTGTTTAATATTCTCCATTGTTGATATAATCTTGCAAAAGAGTAAAATGAGATGAGAATGGTTTCCCTTTACCTGAAACTTAGATTCTTCCTCACTGTTTCAGACTTATCGGATGAAAATAGGGCTCTAATAAATTGAAAATAATTGATGTTAAAAATCTGTGTATACTGGAAGTATATATAGGTGTTATACACTGCGTAAAATTTTTATAAAATCATTAGACACCATTTTCTTACCGAAACAAATATTTTCCCTAAGTGTCACTTACAACACAGCAGAAGCAGTAGCTTCAAACAGGTCCCATTTTCTCTACAAATGGTATTTTTCTGCACGACCACTTGGAAAAGTAATATTTTTAAGTTACCTTTCAAACACCACTGGTTTCATAATTGTTTATTAAGTATTGAGAGAGAAACGCCAAATTTTCCAAAAGGTGACAGAATCTGTCCAGTTTTCTTATAAAAATTATTTGACCTCCTTCGACTGGTTTTCAGTCTTCATACTCTTCTAGAAATATGTTCTAAACTCAAAACTTTAGCAAACAGTTCTGACCATGCCTCTTTTCGACACTGTTTGAGGACCCTTTTTATTTTCCGAACACAGAACACCTGTGCTGACGTTTTCATGGCTTGAATATATTTTTAACTTCATTGCTGTTTGGAGGCAGCAGCAACGCTGACTTTACCAGGTCACCGTTTATTCCACAGAATGAATTTTCAAGTGATTCAAATTGGAAAAGTTATATTTTTAAGTTACCTTTCAAACGCCGCTGGTTTCATAATTTTTTACTATTTATTGAGAGAGAAACACCAATTTTTCCAAAAGGTGACAAAATCTGTCCAGTTTTCTTATAAAAATCATTTGACCATCTTCGGTTGGTTTTCAGCCCTCACACTCTTCGGGAAATATGTTCTAAACTCAAAAATTTAGCAAAATGTCCTGACCATGCCTATTTTTGACATCGTTTGAGGCCCCTTTTTATTTTTCAAACCCGGATCACCTGTGCTGGAGGTGAATGTAACTCGCTGTCCCAGCAAACCAGTTTTCTTCCAAAAATTATTCCTCCATTTTAAAATTTTTTTTAGCCCTGGTATTCTTCTCAAAATATTTTCCTAACTTGATGAACTAGCACCAGTTCAAATATTATAATGGTTGAACATCGTTTGGTATGGGTTTCATATTTGTTTTGTTTGACTAAACAGTGCTGAAAGGAGAAGTATGTGAATTCTTAAGAAATTTTGTGATGACTCCTATGAAACTCTATCACATTTATTTTGGTTGCCATATATGATTGTGTTGTGCTATATAAACATTATATCATTGTGATTCTCGAACTAAAACTCACACATGCATAAAAATGTGAATTCAACGAAGTAAAGAAACACAAAATTGAACCGATGATACATTAAAAATTTAAAAGTGATGGGGTGAGCCCGGTTTAGAATCTTGCGCGATGAGTTGCGAACCCTAACATGGCACGGGAAGGTATTTCGGCTCTTATCGGTGTAGGCGATATAAGGTTGGTGGTGCGGGTGTCACAACATAGACCGTTCCCTTGGGGCAGACCGTGATGTCACGACTCGAGTACGTAACCCTGGTGCGTGGGCATCATTGGTAGTTACAGCAAGTAACATTTGAATATTTGACCAACGGGGAGTCAGAATTGCCCGTGGCCATTGCTTAGCGGTTGAGTGGAAGTAGTGCTCCGCGGGGAGTTACTTAAATTTATCTGATAAACTGAATTTATGAGAAATTAAAAAGAAAAACATGCATTTTTCTTATGATGAACCACTATTTCCGTTTGCCATTTTATTTATTTATTTATTTATCTATTGTTATTATTTTAACTGTTAGCATTTCTGTTATGCTTATTAAATGCTACTTATTATTCTGTTATTACACAATATTTATTATTTATGAGTATTATTATCGGGGTGGGTATTTTCGGGTTGTAGTATATTACTGAGCTCGTCGCTTATTGGCATTCTCGTTGCCCTGGCGTTTTATGCCAGGTATCGAAGAAAACAAAGGAAATACTGAGGCCTTGTAAGGTGACATTCAGCCTTGGTTAGCTTGAAGAGTCTCCAAATTCCACGAACTATTTCCTATATTTCCTAGCTTTCTCTAGCTTTTTTTTCGCAGTTGTTTTAATTTTTTTTTGTGTAACGAGACTAAGTTTTAAGTTTTATTAGAATTGTAATTTGAAAACTTTAAATTTTTGGGTTGTTAATTAATGGATATTAGTGATGTTTGGTGGCAACATTGATTTTAACTTCTAAATCTTATTATGATGTCCAAAAAAAAAAAATTTGGGACATCACAGGCCCAACTCCCGTGTCACATCATTATAGGTGAAAGTGTGGGTCTGTTGCATTGCTAGAACAAAAAATTATTACATGTAACTGCCATGTTCTTTTTTTATTATATAAAAAAAAAGTTTCACCAACTATCAGTTTTAATAGAAAAAATATATTAATTTCTGTTTGATTTTAGCAAAAGTCACTTCTTAACTATTTAAGCCAAAAAATTTATTTTTTTATTTTAATTTGTTTAATTGACAATTGAGATAAAAAAAAAAATTAATAGAATCCATTATGTTTGGCAATTGTTAAAAAAACCATTCATTTTTTTAATATTTTTGTATTTTGTGAAAAAAAATATTTGTATTAAAAAAATTTATTGTTTGTAGTTTAGAAGGACATAATTTTTTTTTTTTATAAAATTTAAAACCAAAAATAACAAAAAATAAAAATATAAACTTTTAATATTGATTAATAATTCGAATACGTGTATATAATAACATATTATGTTTAGACTAATAATTTATGACACATGTGAATATTGATCTCATTCTAATTGTAGTAACATAATTTAAAAAAGAATTTAAATTTAAAATTTTATTTTATAATTTTATAAAACATGCATAAATTAAGGAATGAATATTGATCTTATTTTGGGTAACATAATTTAAGGAAGAATCTAAATTTTATTTTAAGAATATAAAATTGATTTATAAACCAATCATATTGTGACACATATTAACAAAAATTAAACAAAAAAAAAAAAGAATTACAAGTTTAAGCTTTAATAAAATAACAATTTTTTTCAATTATAATAGTATATAGATTTTGTATGAGGTTTTGAAACTGTCATAATATATCTTCTTAAAAGTATTTTTTTTGTAAAATATATAAATAATCTCAACGCCACTATTATTGCTCTTAAATACAAAAAATATGAGCTAATTATGATAATTTTAAATTTGTATTTAAAACTTACAAATCATGAGATAGATTTTTATAATTTTAAATTTATATTGTGTCAATTTTAAATTTAAATTAATATGTTACTTTGCATATTTAGTGACCCTCAAATTTGAATTTTGAAATGGATTAGTGTACTTTTCTTTTTTCTTTTTTCAAATTTACTTTCCATTTGAAAGTCATAAATCAAAAGATATTAATTTATTTTTATTTATTTATTTTTGCTTGAATAAAAGTTAGCCAATAGAAGATTTTTTTTAATTTTTAAAAATCAAAAAATTATGAAATTTGATTGGGAACTTGGAACTCCCACAAGACTTGTGGGTTAGAAACCTCATTTTCCTTATGTAATATATATATATATATATATTTGATATACTCTCCATTTAAAAGTCATAAATCAATAGATATTAATTTTTATTTATCTATTTATTTTTGTTTGAATAAGAGCTAGCTAATAAAATATTTTTTTAATTTTTAAAAATTAAAAAATTATGAAATTTAGATTAAAAATTTAGAACTCTCACAAAAACTTGTGAATTAAAAAGCTTATTTTCCTTATATAATAAATTGATTTCAAGAATGCCATCAATGTCCACAATCGGAGATACAATCAGCCCCCAAGCTATGTCAAGGCCTTTGGAACATTTTTTTTTATTGGATGGTTTATTTTGAATTGTTTTTTTATACTTTCCTCATGACATTAGGAATGAGTCCATCTAAAGCTAAAGTAGATTATTAAATTCCTGAGTTGATTAAAAATCTCACTTTGGTAACTAAATTTTTTTAATTTATAATATATTATTTATAAAATAAATAAATTAATTTAATAATCATAATCACATAATTTATCATGTATGTCATAAAAGAATAGGATGGCAAATCTTTTTTAAAAATAAATCATTTTTTCTTAATTAGTGAATCAATGTAAATTTTCTTATAATATATAATGTAAACCTATAAACTTACACAACAAAAAGTTTAAATTGTTAAAACTAAAATCTTACAGTCTCACGAAAGTTTATCTTTACCTTTTTAATATTTTTTTGTTGATAATTTGGCATTCGGGTCACTAGTTCAATTAATTTAGAGGACTAATCTCACTATATATTAGTAGATAATTCAATTAAAATCAGAATAAAGCTCCATATAAAATGACATTAAAAATTTTCAAACATAAGATCTTTAAGAGAGCACAATCCTATTTAGATTTGATATAGCGATCCCGGTTTTCCTTTCATTGTTTGGTGTATTCCGGACTCGGTTCCGTGGATGTGTGTTGTTGTCTTATTCTCGTTTCCATCCTTTACTCTTTGTATTTGAGTTTTGGGTTGTGTTGGGCAAGTTTGAAACAGGTTAGTTGTGTTTAGAAACATAGAGTTGATGCCCAGATTTTGGCCTTCACGCTCGAGCGGGGCTGTTGACGCTCGAGCGGGCCCCTTTGCTTTTGCTCCTCCACTCGAGCGGAGAGTTTGACGCTCGAGCGGGATTATCCCACCTTCAGTACTTTTCGTGTAGGTCATCGGACGCTCGAGCGTCCACTTTCACGCTCGAGCGGGGACCTTCGTCTGCAGAACTTCTGGAAGTGTGCATTCGACGCTCGAACGTCGCTTTTCACGCTCGAGCGTGAGTCTGTGTTTGACGCTCGAGCGGGGCATTCCACGCTTGAGCAAACTGTGTTGTATATCAGTCCGAGTTGTAGCATTTTGAATCACTTTTTTGGGTCATTCTCTCTCTCTAGCTTTCCAAAACCCTACTTTGAGAGCTCCTCTCTTTAGAACTCTCTCTCTCTACATTTTGATCTTGGTTTAGTGAGACCCAACCCTTGTCCCTTTGTAAAAAGTGTAGAGCTTGGTGTGGACTACGTTTGTATCCGAAAATCTTTGGGTTTGGAGCACCTTCGAGTTTTCTCATCATCACCTTTGGGTGCCTCTATTTGAGGTAGGGATAACCTACTCCTTTCTATAAGTTTTGACATAAATGTTATGTATTTTGTATAGATGGTGTTGTTTGGGGTTTTTGGGTGTTAGGGTTTCAAAACTTGAAATGTATAAAGAGGGGTTTTGGTCCTTTTGAACTATACATGTGTATATGGGTCTTAAAATGAGGTTTTTGATGTTTATTGATAATACTTGGACCTTTGGGTCAATGTTGAGAAAAATGGGGAAAATGTCCTAAGTATGTTGAATAATTAATTTGAATAATTAATTTGGAGAAATATGAAATTGAGTTGAACATCATGAAATTGGAAAATTATGAGATTGAATGGTGTAGTTGGATAAATAAATCACTCACCTATGAAAATGTTGATGTATTATCTGTTTGATAAATTTATTATCTGTTTAGAGATAACTGCTTTGGGCTATCGGTGGAGGATAATCTTGATTGTTGTAAACACTGTATGTTGATTAGGAAAAATTGAAACTAATCACCTGGAATATGTCATCGATTATAACGGTTGGAATAATACATCGAATATGTGTATTAATTGATCATTGTATATGATGAATGTTAAATACATTATATATGTATATTGTTTGGGAGTAGATAGGAGATGTACTCCAAGGTTTGAGAGAAATAAAGGATGTACTCTCAAACCTGTTTGGGAGCAGATAGGGGATGGACTCCATTGATAACTAAGTTGGCCGGAGTGTCCAAGATGAAAGTCCCGAAATCTTGATTACGTTTGCATAACGTAGATAATTGCAGTATGGAAGTGTTTAATGTGAGATGTAGTCTCATTTGAATTGTGGATAATAGAAGTGTTTTATTATGAGTTGTAGTCTCATGAAATTGTTAAGCTAGATAATGAGCCATGTTTATGATTCTGAATTGGATAAGTAAAGGAAAATGAAATGAAAAACGGTTGTATTTGTCGTTGAACTGGAAGGTGTTGTAAGTTGGTTTGCAAGTGTTGACCATTTATCAAATGCTAATATTTTAGTTATTTCTCATATTTGGTTTAGTATATTTCTACTGAGTTTTGGCTCACCCTTTATGGGACATCATTTTCAGATACAGATGATATGCCACCTCTAAGGACGTAGCTTGGGAGGCTTAGAGGCTAAATGACTCTTTTGTTGTTTTCTTGTTGTATTACATGTAAATCAAGCCAATGGTTTATTTTGTGTTTTGAGCTAGTACTCTCCTTTTTGTAACCAAGTGTTGACTTGGAAAGTTGTAAGCCCATAGGGCATTTACTTTTGATGTCAACATGTAATACTTTTGTACTTAATACTCTGATAAATGGAAATATGCTTTATTTACTCATGTCTATGCATATTAATAATGTGGGGTTTATATGTATTATTTTGAAGGCGTGACATTTGACTAAGAGACCAATCCTTTTGGGTGTGTTTGTTTGAACGGACTGGATAAGGGGAGATTGTAATCCATCGAACTGTTAGTCCCGGGATACATTGTCCCCGGACTATTTGGTTGGATTGGATTTGTATCCTATGTTTGTTTAGTCATGAGATTAGATGTATGGATTTGACTATTTTTAGTGAATCCAATGTTTGGTTAGACGGACTGGATAAGGATAAATGTTCAAAAGACTATTTTACCCTTGTAATTTATAATTTTTATTTAATATATAATTTTAAATTTGTAATCTATAATTTATAATTTATAATTTAACAACACTAAAAAAATTTAATTTATAAGGCCATAATTTTTAATTTATTATTTTCAATTAAATTAAATTTATAATTTATAATTTATATTTTTTATTTAATATATAATTTTAAATTAACGACAATAAAAAATAATTTTATTTAATATATAAATTAAATTTTCAACAACACTAAAAAAATTTAATTTATAAGGCCATAATTTATAATTTATTATTTTTAAATAAATTTAATTTATAATTTATAATTTTTATTTAATATATAATTTTAAATTAACAACACTAAAAAAATAATTTTATTTAATATGTAAATGTAATTTTTTAACAACACTAAAAAAATTTAATTTATAAAGCCATAATTTTTAATTTATTATTTTTAATTAAATTTAATTTATAATTTATAATTTAAATTTTTTATTTAATATATAATTTTAAATTAACAACACTAAAAAAATAATTTATAAATGTTCAAAAGACTATTTTACCATTTTCTAATTGTTTGCTAAGTAATAGCATGAGATAAAATGGACATTTCAGAGCCTAATCCCATGGGATACCAATCCCATGGAAATAATCCCCCCCTCCCCATGGGATAAGATAGTCCCACAAATATGGGACTAATAGTCCGAGGGGACTATTAGGCCGGAGCAAAAAAATTGAAACAAATAATGGACTATTAGTCCGGTGGGATTAATAATCCAATCCCACACCCTAATCCTTCAAAACAAACACACCTTTTGGGTCTTGGAGTTTACTTATAGGTCATGTTTTGTTTGGCTTTATAGGAGGGAAGGTATTAAGAGAGTGGTGGGATTGAGTGATGAGATTATTAGTGTGGTGATATTAGATTGGAGAAATATGATGTTTGTATATCACGGGATTGGTAATGCTATAGATAGTATTAATATATAAAATTAATATTTTTAAATTTTTAGTATTTTTTTAATATTATAATTATTATTTTTTATGCTAAAAAATATAAATTTTGCTTAAAAATCACTTAAAAATTCACTAAATGTAAAAAAAAAATCATATTTTTTAGTATTCATTAAAAATTTAAATATTTCTTTCATCAATAAATTATTTAAAACAAAATAATATTAAAAATGGTCTTTTATTTTCAATCCAAGGGGATTGGATTAACAATCCCAACTCTCCAAGCCACGTTTGTTTGGCGGATTAGGTTGAATGAGATTGTTAGTGAAATGATTGTTAGTGAAGAGATTGTTAATGTGAGGATTGTTAGTGAAGGAATTAAGTAAAATTGTATTTATTTTGATGATAGTATGGAAGATGATTAGTGATTGGATTATTAAATTATTTTTATATAAAATAAATAAATAAATTATTTCTATATTAAAAAAATTAGAACAAATATTAAAACAAATAGGTGCACTTGATTTTAAAAAAAAAAATTTATATAAAATAAACTCAATTCCCTTATTATTTTCCTAATCCTATCCAAAATCCAGCCAAGCTAATCCTCCTATGTGAGGGTATTCATAGTCCCATGGGACTACTAGTCCCCTTCTATTTTTGCCAACTAAACATGGGCAACGTAAGATCCACAGGATTGATAGTCTAATTCCCCCACCTAAACAAACCTGACCCAATGGATATGTTAATCCCACCCTTGGAGGGGATTGATAGTCTAATTGAACTAATAACCGTATAACATTTTAACATAACTAAACATAATTTTGATTAGCCTCACAAATTATTAATCCAATCTCTTCTTCTAAGAAGCTAAACAAATGTGGCCATAGTGACTTGGAGACGGGACTCTTTCAATTGTGAATAAACAAAAGGAACACCATCCACTCTTACGTTCGAATAAGAACATATTTTATATTCCAGCGTAAATGGTGGATAATTTTACATTTTATTGTACTTTATATTCGTGAATAAAAGATGATGTGCGTGGCCGATTTGCTATAAGGAATATATTTTATCAGTCCTGCTGGGAAGCTCAGTGGGAGTGACTCCCAGCACCCTCCATCTCCACGTGAGAGAGAGGCAGCTAATGAAAGACTTATAATAATAATAATAATAAATATGGATCAATGAAAAAACAGTGAAGGGTGGTGGAGTGAGGCAATTTTCATATTTTATTACTCCAGTGCCAACAAACTCTATTACTTTATTTTCCGATGTACCAAAAAAAAAAAACCTCTACTACGTGGCCAAGAAGAATAATGCTACATATTTTTATATTATTTTATGTTATGTGTCAGTATATTAGTGATGCAAGGGATTCGATTCCATCACGATTTTTAATACACGGACTTTAATACAGTAAAATTGATATAAAAAGATAATTTAATGTACGGAAAATTAGATTGCTATAAATTTTGACTTGTGGCATTTTAATTTTTAATATTTATTTAATTTAAATTTTAAATTTTGTAATTTGTCTCAAAATAGTTTAATTAATTTCAATTGTTAATATTTTTTTATCATAAATATGTACAATAGCGACATGCGTCATTCTTAAGACTAAAATTGTAAACTTTATCAGTTTAATTACTTAGGGGTCTTTTGAGAAGATTATAACCTACTTCCCTCTCTCACAAAAAGTTGATTATAATCAGCTTTTAATCAACTTTTAATCAAAAAGTTAATTATAACCATTTTCCCAAGATAGCCCTTAACCTCAACCAACTCAATGATAATAATCTGTCAAAAAATCTAATGACATTATTAATTGGACTAAATTGATGCAAAATTTAAAATTAAAAGTTCAAATTGAATCAATTAAAATTGTAAAAATCGAAATGACACAAACAATAAAATATAGGGAATATCATTGTGGCCTATTTTTAGCAATTCGATTAAAGCCAAAATATTAATTTTTTAATTTTTTTAAGTCACATCATATCGCTATTTTTTTTATACATTTTTAAAAAAAATTAAAAAATAAGGAACTATAATACTTCCAAAATATTATATGAGTCTAATTATGTGAAGTGCACCTTTTTTTTTTTTATCCATACATTCTATCTGAAAGATCATCAAGATCTGCTGCTGAAAGTTGGTCGTAAAAATCATCTCCCATGGCTGGTTTATTCCCCTATTGGTTGTCTTGGTCCTCTTCTCCCATTAGTGGTAACTCATGAGAGACGCTATGCTGATAGTTGAGATATTGACTTTCATCGACGAATGTTTCTTTGCTGAAGGGATAACCTAGGATAGCTAGGTTACAGTATATCTTTTGATTTCTATCTTCGCACACTAGATGTCTATAATTTTCATTATACGCTAATAGAGGATTATTAGTAAATTTCCTCCATTTATTGAGCTGATCTCTGAGTGAAAATTTTCTGCATGGTCAGGGTCTTCGATTGAGAAGTCCTGGGTACCTTGGAAATGTTGAGGTTCTTCTAAGGTACATTTTATGCTTAGCTGGGATGCACCTTATTCCTTTCTATTCTAGTAGCTTGCTATCAATTAACGCTTCTACATATAGATGGTGCTCTTCCATTACAAAAAGTACTGAATGAGCAAGTTTATTTCCAATGCTATCTGTCTAATCTGGATCTGAGAAAATTATTCTAGAGACAAAGCCGTAATCTAACAATTGTGAGGCTGTTAGATAACGCGATTTGCCCTCAATCTCTATCTCCAATGGCTCGAACGTTGCTAGATTTATCTGGCAAAAGCAGATGCTGAAATCTAAATTACACTGACATCGGCCAAAATATTCTGGCCTGTCCATACATCTTTCCTCTTCTAAGCAGGGCTACTCCTCATCTTCGTAAAGATAAGTCCATTGATAAGCTATACCAGGGCAGTGGACTCCTGCTATGGAGAGATCCTGAAGAAACTGCTGTACAGTGACTAGCTCACTATTTCTGCTATCTTCGGCTAAGGTGTATATATAGGGTTTAAGGTCCTCTATTTCTTGGCTTTTCTCACAAAAAGATCGAATGATAGAATGCCTAAAGAAATACATTCTAGTACTCAATTGTTCAAATTCCTCACTGGTGAGTTGTCTAGTTTCTAGGTCAAGAAATGGAGTGGGTGCTTTTTCTAGAGTTAGTTTTTTAAGCTGATTGGTTAAGGTTTGAATGGTAGCTCTCAATTGTTTTTCTTCGTCTCAGAGCTGGCCTAGCTCTTTACTGACCTTTTTGCCTCTATCCATAATTTTTTTGAAATTTCTAGTAAGGCTTTCACAATATCTGCACATTTGGAGAGGATTTTGAGAATCTATCTGAGGGTTAGTACTACTGCTTCCAATTATCTAGCTAACTGGAACTCCACTAGTAGCAAGAATGGTTGACTGCATCTTGCCCAATGTGTCCAGATAATCTTTAGCTATTTGGCTGATAAAGTAACTGGTTCCTATCTGTCTGCGAGCATAGGTACTGGCTGACTCAAAATCATAAAATCCTTTAAACTGAGGCGTGGGAAAATTTTTAACTAAAAGTTCAACTTCTACCCAATCATGGTAAATACCAGGCTTGGTTCCTTTAGCTACTACGTAAAAAGAAAAGCTTTTAGACAAAGGTTTATTCTGAATTTTTGAAAAATATATACTAAGAGAGTTTAAGGCTGACAAACGTTTAGCTGGGTGGTTTTGGTTGTTCCAAAGGTTATCTAGAAGACACTGTATATCTAGAAGACACTGTTGAACTTGGTCTAGCTCGATTCCTGTTAATGGTCTGAATTTGTTTCTGCCTTCATAAATGGGAAGAGCAAATCCTCCAAAGTTCATGGTTTTGCTGTTCTCCATTATCTGCACAAAAATCAAACTGGTTATTTTCTTTTTCTAAATAAATTTTCCTACTTAGCCAATCTATTAATTTATTATCACTCCCTTTAATATGTTCAAATTCTACTTTATATCATTGTCCTACTATACAATCTAAAAATTTTGCACATCATTAAGTTTATTATGAAATCTAACTATAGCTTCATAGTCTGTTCTAATTGTAAAGGGCTTGTGTAAGAATAATCTAAATTTATTTATTGCATATACTACTTCTCATATCTCAAAATCTAGGCTGGTTATGGTTGTGTCTTTTTCTTTAAACTTTCCAGAACTATATCTACAAATGCCACTACTACAAAAATAGTTAAAGATCACACTTTGACAAAAAAAAATATCTCACTTTTATTGGAAGTGTGATAAAAAAAAATTAGATTGATATTTTAATCACACTTAATTTAATTGAGTGTGATAATATTCATTTTTTATGTCACTTTTCAATTAAGTGTGATTATATATATATATATATATATATTTAATCACACATTCTAATTAAAGTGTGATTATATATACACTACTACTTTTTAATCACACTTTTTAAATAAGTGTGATTAGATATATATTTTTTAATCACACATTCTAATTAAAGTGTGATTATTTATATATTTTTTAATCACACCTTCTATTTAAAGTGTGATTATATATACATTACTACTTTTTAATCACACTTTTTAAATAAGTGTGATTATTTATATATTTTTTAATCACACCTTCTAATTAAAGTGTGATTATATATACATTACTACTTTTTAATCACACTTTTTAAATAAGTGTGATTATTTATATATTTTTTAATCACACCTTCTAATTAAAGTGTGATTATATATACATTACTACTTTTTAATCACACTTTTTAAATAAGTGTAATTATATATATATATATATATATTTAATCACACTCACTACAAGAAAAAATATCTTTGGCGACTGAAAAAGCATATTTGGTCGCTGAAAGTATAGGTTTTGGGGACTAAAAAAGCATTAGTAGCCAAAAGTAAAGATTTTTGGCAACTAAAAAAATTTAGTAGCCAAAAGTATAGGTTTTGGCGACTAAAAATCTATTTGGTTGCCCATATATGCCTTTTACCGACTAAAAAAATTTTAGTAGCCAAAAGTAAGGCTTTTTGGCGACTAAAAAAAAATTAGTAGCCAAAAGTGAGGTATTAGGTGACTAAAAAGATGTTTGGTCGCCAAAAGTGAGATTTTTTGGCGACTAAAAAAAATTTAGTAGCCAAAACTGAGGCATTGGGAGACTAAAAAGATGTTTAGTAGCCAAAAGTGAGGCTTTTTGGCGACTAAAAAGAAGTTTAGTCGCCAAAAGTAGTAATTTTAGCCCGCGAATTAAATTTTTTAACGACTAAAAAATAATTAGTAGCCAAAAGTATAGAATTGGCGACTAAAATTATGTTTAGTCCCCAAAAGTGGTCTCTTTTTTTTTCTAGTAAATAATTTATTTTTACATAAATTATGTTTAATAAAAAATAATTATCTTTATATATATACTTTTATATTAATATAGGTCTATGTACTATATAAATAATATATGTTGCACATATAATCACATGGTGTTATAGAGGTGTAGTGGAAAGAGTATATTGTATAAGGTCTATGGTGTGAGAGGGTTGATGGTTTGAATCTCTACAAGAGCAAATGAGAACTAGTGAGTGTAATATATATTTTTTTTACATCTAAATGTTATTAATCACACTTAAAAAGTGTGATCTAAATATTTTTAATCACACTTAAAAGGTGTAATCTAAATGTTATTAATCACACTTAAAAAGTGTGATCTAAATATTTTTAATTACACTTAAAAGGTGTGATCTAAATGTTATTAATCACACTTAAAAGGTGTGATTAAAAATGACTCCTTTTAATCACACTCCCAAAGATCACACTTTAATAAAACTTAAAATGTGTGATTAAATAACATACATCACACAAAAAAAGTGTGATCTTTATCTGTTTTTGTAGTAGTGTGCGTTCTTTATTTTTACTATCATACTTGCTAGGTTTAACTAATAATACCGTTCCCCATCCTAATTGACTTGCATCTGTTTCTACGACTATATATTCTGATTCTAAAGGAAGTTCTAGGTTGGGTAAATTTCTACAAATGTCTTTTATTTTTCTGACTAAAGCTATATCTTGTTGATTGAAATATTTTTGTCCTGTGGGTGTGATTTTACTATATAGGGGTCCTATTATTTTACTAAGGTTAGGAATGTACATTCGTGCATAATTTAAAATTCCTAAAAATGATTGAAGTTGTTTTGTATCTTCTAATTTATCTGAGTAATCTAAAATTTTCTTAACTATGTGAGGTTGTAGCCTGATTTTTCCATCTCCTAACTCCATTCTTAAAAATTCTATATGGGGTTTATTTAATACCATCTTTCTCTTACTAATTATTATTCCATTATTTATGAATTCTTCTAATACTATATATAAATGGTCTACGTGACTATTTTTATCTGGGCTAAATACTAATATGTCATCTATATATACTAGTATAAAACTATATTTATTAAATATACTATCCATCTTACGCTGAAATATAGAAGGTGCATTTTTTAGTCCAAAAGGCATAACTAGCCATTCATAATGTCCCTGTGGGCAGCAAATGGTTGTCCAAGGTATGTTTTCCTTTTCCATTTTTATCTGTCAAAATCCCGACTTGCAATCAAATTTACTAAATATTTTTGTTGTCTGTGTTCTGTTCATGAGTTGATCTTTATCTGGTATATTATATTTATCATCTTCTGTATTGTCATTTAATCTTTTATAATTTATAACCATTCTAGCTTTTCCTCTTTTTATCTCTGCATGATTTCTTACCATAAATGTAACGCTCCTATGTGGGCTATTACTAGGTCGAATTACTCCTAAATCTAATAACTCCTTAATCTGTGTTCTAAATTCTTCTATATCTGCTGGCGTATGATCTATTTGTGCTGATGTAATCCTATAATCTTTATTTTTTATATCTAAATTGGCTAAAACTTTATTTCTTTCCCAATATTTCATGGGCTGTTCACCTAAAATTTCTGTTGTTTCAGCTAATTTTATTATTTCATCTAAATCATTTTATGTTCTTCTGTATACTGGTTTCTTCTTCACTTTTCCTATTTTTGCAAAAATTAACTCTAGGTTAACAATTTGTTGAAAATTTTCTAGGTTCCAATAGTCTCCTTTTTCTTCGAATTCAAAATCTTCTATATCTTTTAATTCATAATTTTCTATGTCTAAATTTGCTAAAGAGGTATTTGCTATCTCATCAGGTATATACTTTTGGGCTAGTTTAGGAAAAATGTTTCTACTAGGAAATAAAAAACTAGTGGGAACTGAATCTACTCCTATGGTACCACCACGCTTCGCACGCAACTCTAATGAATGGGCAAGGGTGCTAAGAGCATATTCTGTGTGTGTATGTACAGTTCATTTGAAGAAACTAATGTTGTTTTGGCTGATAAACATGCCGCCTTGTAGACTAAGTATGAAGTTAAGTCCTAAGATGAAGGGATGGTTTTGTTGAGTATTTCCAATCCAAACTTGAGGTAAAGGGAACCATTATATATGTTGAGTTCGAGAACCTATGTGATGAAAACTAATCTGTGCTCCATTGATGCAATGTGAATATGTCTGTTTAGTGCCATCGACTATATTGACTAAAGCTGGGGTGGTTAAAGCTGTGCTCCATCCTGGCAGAACTATGTGTTGTTCAATATATGATTTACTGGCTCTTATATCTATCATGGCATCTATACTAAGGGTTTTTTTCTGCAAATTTAATTACACAAGAGATCTCAACTAAATTTGGTTTGGGTATAACAGGGTAATTAAATGGCAAATATATATTATCTGACTGTGCTTGGGAATATTGACTAAAGGGTTGAGAATCAACTAGCTTGAGTAATTCTAAAGAGTTCATATGCTCTTCAACCAATTTATCTTTTAAACGGTATTTAGTATGAAACTGTTCTAACTGTTGTTTAAGCTGTCTATTTTCTGCTTCTAAACATTCTATGTCAAAATTAGCTTTAGTTTCTACCTCTCGTATTTGTAACTTAAGTTCTCTTACCTGTATTTCTAATTCTCTAATTGTTAGATGTAATTCTCTGCTTTCTATACTACGATCTTCTAGCATCTCGTTGTTATTTCCTAATGTTATCTTGTGTGTCATGTTTAATTTTTCTAGACAGATTACACAATAGGTTATACTGCATAATAAACACTAAGCTCTCTTATCTTTAGCTGGAAACCAATTACAATAACTGCATCTAGCAGTATCAAATCCTAGTCCTATTTGAAAATTATGCTAACATTCAGTATCTGCATTGCATTCCATCATAAAGAATGTGTCATGAGAAGGAGTCATTCCGATTTCTTAGTTGAGTTGTCCTAAAAGATTATCTATATCTGTATCACTTTCTGAACCACTATCTGAACTTATGGCTTCTATTTGATATTCGTAATCACTGACTATGCTGTAGACTTCTGAGTCATCACTGTTTATGCTAACTATATCTTCTTCTAAATCTTCTATAATATGTAGTCTTTCTATCTGTTTATTAGTATTAGGCCTTTGTCTTTTTGGGCAGGTTTTGGCAAAATGATTAGGTTCTCCACATATAAAACAATTGCATTTTTTACTATTAGGTTTTCTAACATATTTTTGTTTTCTTTTATCTTTCTCTTCTTTGGGTAGTCTCTTATAATTTATCCTATTAAAAGTTCTACTCTTTCTAATGAGTTTTTGCTTTTTCCATGGTTTTCTATATTTTTTATTCCAATATTTTTCTTTTCTATATTTTCAGGAGTATATATTACGCTGCTACAAAAAACATAGTTTTGTTTTTTCAAATCTTTCTGTATTTTAACTTCTATAAATTTTTCTCTAAGCTTATGAAATGTAAAAACTATTCTAGGTCCTATTCCTAAAGTTCCTCTTATTTTTACTTCTCCTGAGGCTATTTTGGCTGGTAAGTTTGCATAACAAATTGACCATTTATTTTCTATTTCTCTTCCTAGTTCTCCGGGTAATTTTCTAAAATATTTATTTCCTATTTCTTCATCAAAACTTTTTCCAGTTCTAGCTGCTATGGCTAAATATTCTTTGCTAAAGGGTACAACATATTTCCAACTTCCTAATGTTATCTGATCTAACTCAGTTAATGCTATGCTTTGAATATAATCATTTCTTCTAGAAGGGTCATATCCTATAAGTATTTCTTTTATAAAGCTAGTGAAATTTCATGGATTATCTCCTGGTCCTTTAAGTTGCCTAATTGTCTCCTCATATTTTCCTTTAAAAGTTAAATATATATTAAAAGCTAAATCTCCTAAAAGTGTTTCCATATATTCCTACATATCTGTTGATTCAAAGGGATTACTCATCCATACAAAGGGTTCATTGGCTATTAGCTGGCTGTAATTGTATATTCATATCTGGTTGTCTACGCTTTCCATGAAATCTATAACTTTTATTCGGGTCTGCTTTACTACGCCCTGAATTAGCTAATGGTCTTCTTCCTCCTACTGCATAATGCATTGGTTCTACGGGATCTTCTACCGTTGGTTGTAGGTTACTAGTTCCTGTGCTTTCTGTGTTCATGTAAAAAGAGTCTTCTAAGTTGGATTGTTCTGGTATTTTAAATATTCTACTAGGATGTATTTTATCTTCTATGATATCGTCTACATATTCTGTGTGAAATTCTTGATCTAAAAATGACAGTACTTCATTATGGGTATCTCCTCTGGCTAAGTATTCGAAGTATCTGGTATCTAATATTTTATTCATGTCGCATAGGGTGAATTTTTCCAAATCTATCTCATCAATATTATATATCTTATTTTGTGATATTGTTTTTTTTCTTCTGTCATTACATAAAGCTGATTTATGTCATTACGATTATCTTGATTTTCTTCCCTATCTATACTACTAAATTCATCATCTTCAGATTTTTCTGGTGCTACATACCTATATTGAGTAAACCTTACTGCATAGCTTCCATCTGCTTTTTGATATAATAAGTTATCTTGAGGGGCTAATCTCTTTTGTCCTAGAAAATCTCCTAAATTCCAATCTAGTGCTGCATTATCTTCAGAATTAAATTTTTTAGCTGGTAGTGCCTTTATTCCTTTTGCGCCTAATATTTTAACTATCTGATCATTTATAAGTCTATAACGAGTATTGCTTTCTGAGATTACTAAGCCTAAAAATCTTATGCAAACTAATAAATTCTTTTCTCATTTTTTCATTTTGTATCCTCTACTTTTTATTCCTATTTTTATCTTTTTATGAAAGGTCGAGATTGGTAGTAGGAAATCTGGTGTAAAATAAATCATTCCTCCTTTTGAATTCATATCTAATTCATAGCTGCCTAAAATACTTTGTCCTACATCATTAAACCTATCATCATAAGACATACAAAAAGTTTAGTTCCTAAATTTTATCTAGTTAAAGCCTTAACTCCTACCACAATTAATCCTAAGTGAGTCATTTTAAGGTGTTCATTTACAGCATATTTATAGCTTTCTCTGTCTATTAAATTTAGCTCTATTTTTTCATCTTCATGAGTTACACTAATCATTTGCTCGCCATAGTGTTTAAGTAGATATTGTTTTTTTTTATAAATCTTACCTAGCTTATATACATATTTAGTTGGAATTAATTCTAATTTTTCCTTTTTAAATTTTTGTATTTGTTGTTCTACATCTATAAATTCTTCCATTTTAACATCTTCATCCTCATTACGCTTTTTACTACTACTTCCTTTTACTAGCTGTTTAAACATCTTTATTTTCTGTAAGTTATACAAACAGGTTTCTTTGGTAATTTAAGCTTTTCAAAATATTTAGCTATGTCTTCTTCGTTTATCTGAGATTGGGGTTTGTTTGCCTGTCCTTCTATTCCTTTTCCTTTTTGAAGTATTATTCTTTCTAGAGAAGCAAAACGATTTTCTAAATTGTGTAGTTATTCTGATAATTCGTCAAATTTTGCGCACAATCTAACTAGAAATAAAATTTCTATATTATTTTGTCTTACTGATATTTTATCTGACTGATTTATTCCTTGATAGCTACTAATTTCTTCTGGGTTATTATGAAAATCTTTTGCTTGTTTTAAAATAATCTGATAGTCTATATTAGCCTTTTTATCACTACTCATAAACTAAGATCTTATTAATTGTTCTAAAATTTCTAATTTCTGTTTTAAATTATCTTGAATTTGGTTGATTTGATCTATTTGTTTAGCTATTTGATTTATCTGACTATGAATTTTTCAATTAATTATTTAAATTCTAACTCTATTTGCTTTGAGCTGCTAGTATTTGTAGCTGAAATTAGAGTTTCTATTTCTAACTTAGTGGGAAGTTTTTCTAAATTTAAATTTATTCGTTTTTGTAGGATAGAACTACACTGATCTTGGATATAATCTAATTTTTTACCTTGATCTTTAATTATACTGCGAGTATTACGAAGATGGTCTATAGATGAAGTAAAGAGATTACTAATTTTATCTACGTCCTTTTTAATATTTTCTGCAAAATTAATCTGATGGTCTATGATACTATTTAGCTGAGAATTATGTTTACTATGGAGCTGATGTGTAAAAGTACCTTCAAAATTACAACGAAATTTATTTTTATCTATGTTAAGACAATGATTATTACCGCTGAGTTCTAAATCTAAATATTTACTCTTTTCATACACAAAATTAAATCCTACTTTAAAATTATTAAAAGCTACTATAATATGAAATTTATAACTAAATTGTCCAAAAATAAAAACTACTCTATTTCCATAAGCAAAATGCATAAACTAACTTAAACTGTCTTAAAACCGAACACTGCTCTAATACCAATTTTTGGGTTGGGGTTAGTGGTTTACCACTGTTTTGAAATTGGGCTGAGAATTACCTAATTAATTTTACAGTTATACGAATAAATCTTCAAGTTGTTGTATAGCTAGTTGTAAAGCTTCTTGTTTTATAGTTATCTGTCTATTTATTTGAGTAATTTTCAAACTATAATTTTCTAGAGATCTATCGGAAGCTAATGATAATAGAAATTGATATCTTAATTTTTGATCTTCTAATTCTTTTATAAGCTCAGTATTGGTTCTGATTTTAATCCTAAGTTCTTCTTCTAAAGGCATAAAATTTTGATTTTTAAAATTCTTTTGTGGACAATATTTCCTTAATATTTCTACTCGGGTTGCTCTCCTTGTGTTCTAAAATTCTTTTTCTTTGGCAAAATTATTTTTAGGCAATGTTTGTTTTCATTACATGTACTCCCACCTTGAAGCTAAACTTCATTCAACATAGTATATTTTTATTTTCTATTTTTTACTTTTCCCTTTCTGCCTACAATTTGCCCTCAAATGCCTAACCACGGCTCACACGGGCTCTTTAGCTAAAGTCACTCAGTAATAAAATAGAAAACAACACATACTACGAAGATGCAAAGCATGTAATATTAATGAGCAAACAAGCATTCCATAAACTTAGTTTTTCCAAAAAAAAAATAAATTTTTAGAACAGAAGAGTTACCCTTTTGAAATATTTAAGGAAAAAGAGAGACTACTCACACTTCATATAAATAAGTAGTATACTTACAAAGATTATCTTACAGACTCTGAGTTTCTGAAAGACTTGGAACACTTAGAATTTTTTAGAGGAGTTGGAAATTTTTACAAAGTAAAGTGAAGGGAAATTTTTCATCGCTTCTTCCGTTGGCATGGATGCCAATTTATACAACAAAAAGAAGGATAAAAACAAAAAACCTAAAATCTAGACTTAATAGCTAACTCAAATTGACGGCCAAACTTTTCAAAAGACCTAGTCAAGCCTAGTAATAGGCTTTACCAAAATTTCTACATAAAGACAAAGACTATGCATACAATTATATGTATATTTTTGACAAACTTTCTACGTAGATAAAAAAAAACAAGTAAAGGGTTTGGATAATGATGTCGGGTACTGTTTTGGGCCCCATCGCACATCATTTAATCCTTCCTTTTAGATAAAATTATAATATGTTACAGGACACGTGTAAGGATTCTCACAGCTTTTCTTTAATGAAGCAGGGTGGGGGTCATCTGCTTTATTAAAGTAGTGAGTGAATGAGAAGCCTTATCACTGACAGACACAAATAATTACAGATATAAATATTTACAATATATATTTGTCTTTTCTTGGCGTGCTTATCTCTGATTGTTGAAGAGAAGCTTTATCTTCTACAAATTTTGTCTTTTTCTTCTGGGATGCCAATAATTGATGTAGACGCTTGGATGCTGATTCTTCAAGGTGGATTCTTCGTAGAAGATTTACAAAATTTTAAAGGGTCAAAAATCTAGAAACAAGGAACTATAATACTTCTAAAATATTATATGAGTCTAATTAGTTTCTTCCAAAACAACATCAGTTTCTTCAAACGAACTATACATATACCCACAGCATATGCTCTTAGCATCCTTGCCCATTCATCAGAGTTGCGTGCGAAGCGTGGTGGTACCATAGGAGTAGATTCAGTTCCCGCTAGTTTTTTATTTCCTAGAAGAAACATTTTTCCTGAACTAGCCCAAAAGTATATACCTGATGAGATAGCAAATACCTCTTTAGAAAATTTAGACATAGAAAATTATGAATTAAAAGATATAGAAGATTTTGAATTCGAAGAAAAAAGAGACTATTGGAACCTAGAAAATTTTCAACAAATTGTTAAGCTAGAGTTAATTGTTGCAAAAATAGGAAAAGGGGAGAAGAAACCAGTATACAGAAGAACATAAAATGATTTAGATGAAATAATAATATTAGCTAAAACAACAGAAATTTTAGGTGAACAGCCCATGAAATACTGGAAAAGAAATAAAATTTTAGCCAGTTTAGATATAAAAAATAAAGATTATAAGATTACATCAGCCCAAATAGATCATACGCCAGTAGATATAGAAGAATTTAGAACACAAATTAAGGAGTTATTAGATTTAGGAGTAATTCAACCTAGTAATAGTCCACATAGGAGCGCCGCATTTATGGTAAGAAATCATGCAGAGATAAAAAGAGGAAAAGCTAGAATGGTTATAAATTATAAAAGATTAAATGGCAATACAGAAGATGATAAATATAATATACCAGATAAAGATCAGTTCATAAACAGAATACAGACAACAAAATTATTTAGTAAATTTGATTGCAAGTCGGGATTTTGGCAGATAAAAATGGAAAAGGAAAGCATACCTTGGACAACCTTTTGCTGCCCACAGGGACATTATGAATGGCTAGTTATGCCTTTTGGACTAAAAAATGCACCTTCCATATTTTAGCGTATGATGGATAGTATATTTAATAAATATAGTTTTATACTAGTATATATAGATGACATATTAGTATTTAGCCTAGATATAGTCACATAGACCATTTATATATAGTATTAGAAGAATTCAAAAATAATGGAATAATAATTAGTAAGAGAAAGATGGTATTAAATAAACCCCATATAGAATTTTTAGGAATGGAGTTAAGAGATGGAAAAATCAAGCTACAACCTCACATAGTTAAGAAAATTTTAGATTACTCAGATAAATTAGAAGATACAAAACAACTTCAATCATTTTTAGGAATTTTAAATTATGCACGAATGTACATTCCTAACCTTAGTAAAATAATAGGACCCTATATAGTAAAACCACACCCAGAGGACAAAAATATTTCAATCAACAAGATATAGCTCTAGTCAGAAAAATAAAAGACATTTGTAGAAATTTATCCGACCTAGAACTTCCTTTAGAATCAGAATATATAGTTGTAGAAACAGATGCAAGTCAATTAGGATGGGGAACAGTATTATTAGCTAAACCTAGCAAGTATGATAGTAAAAATAAAGAACGCATTTGTAGATATAGTTCTAGAAAGTTTAAAGAAAAAGACACAACCATGACCAGCCTAGATTTTGAGATATGAGAAGTAGTATATGCAATAAACAAATTTAGATTATTCTTACACAAACCCTTTACAATTAGAACAGACTATGAAACTATAGTCAGATTTCATAATAAACTTAATGAGCGCAAACTAAGTACCAAAGATGGACAAAATTTTTAGATTGTATAGTAAGATAAGGATATAAAGTAGAATTTGAACATATTAAAGGGAGTGATAATAAATTAATAGATTGGCTAAGTAAGAAAATTTATTTAGAAAAGAAAATAACCAGTTTGATTTTTGTGCAGATAATGGAGAACAGCAAAACCATGAACTTTGGGGGATTTGCCCTTCCCATTTATGAAGGCAGAAACAAATTCAGACCATTAACAGGAATCGAGCTAGACCCAGTTCAACAGTGTCTTCTAAATAACCTTTGGAACAACCATAACCACCTAGCTAAACGTTTGTCAGTCTTAAACTCTCTTAGTATATATTTTTCAAAAATTCAGAATAAACCTTTGTCTAAAAGCTTTTCTTTTTACGTAGTAGCTAAAAGAACCAAGCCTGGTATTTATCATGATTGAGTAGAAGTTGAACCTTTAGTTAAAATTTTTCCCACCTCTCAGCTTAAAGGATTTTATGATTTTGAGTCAGTCAGTATCTATGCTCGCAGACAGATAGGAACTAGTTACTTTATCAGCCAAATAGCTAAAGATTATCTGGACACATTGGGCAAGATGCAATCAACCATTCTTGCTACTAGTGGAGTTCCAGTTAGCTAGATAATTGGAAGCTGTAGTACTAACCCTCAGATAAATTCTCAAAATGCTCTCCAAATATGCAGACATTGTGAAGGCCTTACCAGAAATTTCAAGAAAATTATGGATAAAGGCAAAAGGGTCAGTGAAGAGGTAGACCAGCTCCGAGACGAAGAAAAACAATTGAGAGCTATCATTCGAACCCTAACCAACCAGCTTAAAAAATTAACTCCAGAAAAAGCACCCACTCCATTTTTTGACCTAGAAACCAGACAACTCATAAGTGAGGAATTTGAACAATTGAGTGCTAGAATGTATTTCTTCGGGCATTTTATCATTCGATCTTTTTGTGAGAAAAGCCAAGAAATAGAAGACTTTAAACCCTATATATACACCTTAGCCGAAGATAGCAAAACTAGTGAGTTAGTCACTATACAGCAGTTTCTTCAAGACTCTTCATAGCAGGAGTTTAATGCCCTGGTGTAGCTTATCAATGGACTTATCTCTATGAGGATGAAGAGTAGCCCTGCTTACAAGAGGAAAGATGTATAGACAGGCCAGAATATTTTGGTAGATGTCAGTGTAATTTAGACTTCAGCATTTGCCTTTGCCAGATAAATCTAGCAACATTCGAGCCATTGGAGATAGAGATTAGGGGCAAACCGCGTTATCTAACAGCCTCACAATTGTTAGATTATGGCTTTGTCTCTAGAATAATTTTCTCAGATCTAGATCAAACAGACAGTTTTGAAAATAAACTTGTTCATTCAGTACTCTGTGTAATGGAAGAGTATCATCCATATGTAGAAGCGTTAATTGATAGCAGGCTACTAGAATGGAAAGGAATAAAGTGCATCACAGCCAAGCATAAAATGTACCTTAGAGGAACTTCAACATTTCCAGGGTACCCAGGACTTCTCAATCGGAGACCCTAGCTATGCAAAAAAATTTCACTCAGAGATCAGCTCAATAAATAGAGGAAATTTGCCAATAATCCTCTATTAGCGTATAATGGAAATTATGGACACCTAGTTTGTGAAGATAGAAATCAGAAGATATACTGTAACCTAGCTATCTCAGGTTATCCCTTCAGCAAAGAGACATTCGTCGATGAAAGTCAGTATCCCAACTATCAGCATAGCGTCTCTCATGAGTCACCACTAATGGGAGAAGATGACCAAGATAACCAATGGGGGAATGAACCAGTTATGGGGGATGATTTTTACGACCAACTTTCAGCATCAGATCTTGACGATCTCTCACATAGAATGTATGGATAAAAAAAAAAGCAGTGCACTCATAATTAGACTCTTGTAACATTTTGGAAGTATTACAGTTCCTTGTAAATTTTTGAGTCTTTGACATTTTGTAAATTTTCCACTAAGGATCCACCTTGAAGATTCATCATCCAAGCGTCTACCTCAATTATTGGCATCTCAGAAGAAAAAGACAAAATTTGTAGAAGATAAAGTCTCCCTTCAACGATCAGAGAAAAGCACGCCAAGAAACGACAAATATCTATTGTAAATATTTATAATTATTTGTGTCTGTCAGTGATAAGGCTTCTCCTTCACTCACTACTTTAATAAAGCAGATGACCCCTACCCTGCTTCATTAAAGAAAAGCTGTGAGAATCTTTACACGTGTCCTGTAACATATTATAGTGTCAAAATTTTATCTAAAAGGAAAGATTGAATGATGTGCGATGGGGCCCAAAGCAGTACCCGGCATCATTATCCAAACCCTTTACTTGTTTGTTTTTATCTATGTAGAAAGTTTGTCAAAAATATGCATATAATTGTATGCATAGTCTTTGTCTTTATGTAGAAATTATGGCAAAGCTTATTACTAGGCTTGACTAGGTCTTTTGAAAAGTTTGACTGTCAATTTGAGTTTGCTATTAAGTCTAGATTTTAGGTTTTTTGTTTTTATATTCCTTTTTGTTGTATAAATTGGCATTCATGCCAACGGAAGAAGCAATGAAAAATTTCCCTTCACTCTACTTTGTAAAAATTTCCAACTCCGCTCAAAAATTCTAAGTGTTCCACGTCTTTCAGAAACTCAACGTCTGTAACATAATTTTTGTGAGTATATTACATATATTTTTTTTAATTCAATTCAAAGACCATATAATATCAACACTGAAATTCATGTCCTTTCGAGGAAGGCAGGATAAAATGTCACAAGAAAATATATTAAATATTATTAGAAAAAAAATAGGGTAAATTACATTGACACCCCTTGAGGTTTGGTCCAATTACTACCCACTCCTGACGTTTTGAAAATTACATTCCCACCCTTGTGGTTAATAATCTCATTTCACAAACCTCCCTGCTTGTATAAAAGGTAACAACTCTTAGTAAAAAAAATAGAGGAAATTACATAAAAAAAAATAAAGAAAAGGAAAAAAAAGAGAAAGTAAAGCAAAGTAAAAAAAGAGATAGTGCATGAGTTCAATATTTTCATTCTGTCTAAATAATTATAATGACAGGGGGTTAGTGTAATTTTTTAAATATCAAGAGTGATATGTATTAAATTCAAACCTCAAAGGATGTAATTGTAATTTCTCCAAAAAAAAAATAAAAGTAGAAGGTAAGGAATTTTTTTATTTTTTATTTTTTAAATTCATGCCATTAAAAGTTTCACTTACACAAAACTAGTGTATATTAAAGTTAAGGGGTACTTACCAATTAGTTCTATTAACTAAACTTATTTACTTACAGGTCCTAACTAATAAATTTAACACTATAAAAATAAGAGAGTGATAAATTTATCACTAAAAATTTATTCATAAAAACAAAGAGACTGATAAATTTATCACTATAAATTTATTCATAAAAATAAAAGACTGATAAATTTATCTTTATCACTTAATAAATTTATCAATAGGACTTAATGGGTAATAAGTCTCCAAAGTAAGACCTATTAGATAATAAATCTCCAAAATAGGACCTATTGATAATTTACCCTAAAGTTAATTTTTCCATTTCCCAATACCCCAATATACCTCACTCACAAGGTTGGCTTCCTATTTTCGTGTGTTGGAGATGGAGTACATCTTGGATGAACATCTTGATGTTGAGGTAAGAAGATCCCCCTTCTTCAATAGCCCTCTTTGCCATCTCTCCAACCTCCTTTGCTCTCTTCCTTCTCCCCTCTCCTTCCTTTCCTCTCTCCATCACCTTCTCTATAGCCTCTTTCACATTCTCTCTCCTCATCACCACCCCACACTTGTCCTCCATCCCCCATGTCACAGCCCTCTCCACCCCCACACTGACACCAATTCCCAACACCTCAACCACCAACTTCTCATTAATAAATTGCTCCGCGAACAATGGACACGTCACCATCGGCACGCCAGAGGAAACGCCTTCTGTTGTTGAATTCCAACCGCAGTGTGTCAAGAAGCCTCCAATGGCCGGGTGGGACAAGATGAGGACTTGTGGAGCCCAGTCGCGGATCAAAAGGCCTCGATCTTTGTTCCTCTCTTCAAATTTCTCATCCGCGAGCCACTTGTCTAGTTCCAATGATCTCTGTCCACCTCTTATAACCCATATGAATGACTTGTTTGACTTTTCCAAGCCTAGCCCAGTTCCTTGAGTTGTGAGCCTGTAAGGCCACAAATGCTTCCCAAACAAGCATAGATCACCGAGTTTGGCTCTTGCGCGTCGAGCCACTTCAATAATAAATGGCATCTTTCCCACCTCCGCCTCGCTCCGCCTTTTCAGAGCTCAGCTTGTTGCAAGCTGAAACTGGACCGATACACCATATCTTACAACCTTTAATCTTTCTATACTCTTTGACATAGTCCAACTCCAACTCTTCAAAAGTATTGATCAAAATCCCATCTACTACAGACTCAGCTGAGATCATTTTGTTCCGAACATCGATCAGGTCCGTTGAGCCCGGATTGAGACTTTCCGGTAACCGAGCTCTAGTCAGCTCGATCCGGTGAGGCAAACCGGGCACCACAAAGCTCTCAAACTCTGATACTGTCTCGTGAACCTTCGACACCTCCATGTTATGAGTGCACGAGAAAGCGAAACATCCCATTCCATCGAAAAAAAACCTCGGAATCCGAAACTTCCGGGCTGTTTCCACCGTCCAGGCGAGATTTTTGCCGGAGATTATGCAGCTCGGAGGTGGTTTTAGCTCATGAAACGCTTCTTCGAAGGGTTTTTGGAGCATCGAAGATGCCACGAAGAAGCTCTTGATGGAGCTTCGGGAGGGGAGCGAGTCCATGTTCTCGCACCCCTCGGGAAGGCCGGCCGTGGTGGCCGGGAATGGGAGCTCGAGGAGTCGGATCCGGTGTCCGGATTCGACTGCTCGAGGGATGGTGGAGATGAAACGGGCGGTGTTGAGGGGGGTGGTGACTATGGTCACAGTGACACCGTGGTGTGAGAGCAGTTTGGCCATGTCTATCACGGGGAGAAGGTGACCTGGGGACATGAGGGGTATTAAGATAAAGTGAAGCTGGTCAATTTGTGAAGATGACATTATTGTTGCCATTTGGGTTGTTGGAGGATGGAGGATTGGAGGTGTTATGAAATATTCAAGTGATATATAGTGTATTGAAAATGATTTTGAAATATTGGGGTCTGTTGGGCTTTTGTAGTGTTCCCTTTGTCCTGTTTGGTTGAACTGTTTCTCACCAATCGTTTTGGTTCAGTGCTTGCCTATGATGATTGCGTTTTTTTATTTTATTTTATTTAGAAAAATGCTTAGGATTTCTTTTAGGACCTCCACAATTCTCTTGAGCTCAATTATTGATATGTGTGAGATTTATTTATATATATAGAGCCTATACTATTAACGGTTAAGATATAAAAGGAATTGTGAGAATTTCTAAAAAAATGAGATCCCAATCATGATTTTTTACGCAATTTAATCTGCATCGTTAAGTTTTCTTATGATATATTATCCACTATCTCTCTTTATTGATGATGGAAGTCTTACTCTTTTATTTTGATATTTATTAATAAAGTTTCTTCATCAAAACAAAATAATAATAATAATAATTTTGAAATAAAAAATTTATATATAAAATATATAGAAGAGGATCTCTTTTAGTCTAAATTTTAAATTAAAGGGTATTGTTTGGGCCCGTGAAGTTCACTGTTGGTTTTGTTTTGATAATCTAAACCGTTCATTCTATTGGGCATTTCGCGCATTTTGTTCACAAAAAAATTAGGTCGATTCAATAACTGTAATTTGTTCAATTTATTGTGTTTATCACTAAAAAAATGTATGGTTTATTTTTAAAAATACAATTGTTATATATTTTTTTAGTGAAAAATTGAACAAGTTACAATTATTGAATCACCTTAATTTTTTGTGTGGATGAAATACACGAATTATTCAACAAAATGAACGGTTTAGATCATCGAAACGGGACCCGAGGTGGGTCCCATGGGCCAAAATAGCACCCTTCAGTCCAAAATCTAGACTGAAAAATCCTTCTCCAAAATATATTAGGCCTTGTTTGGAAATTTATTATTTTGACTGATTTTTTAACTTTTTATAAAAAAAATATTAAAAAAATATAAAAAATAATATGATAATTTATAGTTGGTTTTTGGCTAAAAATTCATGTCTCCAAAAGAGACTTATCAATGAAATTTATAAAATTATAAGGATAAAGATAAGTGTTTTTTTTTTTTATATTTATTTATTTATTTTTTAAAATAAATAAAAAAAGTACTAACAGATTTGCCATGTAATAATGAATGAACCTTAAAATGTGAAATATGATCTATTTCAATAGTATGACATGTGTTCCATGTACGGATAATATGGTAAGATGATCATCTATTTTTACTATTTTATTATATTATCTGATGTGTTAATTTAATTGACAGTACTGTATTGAAAAGACACAAAAGTGGTGGTGGGATTTATTATATCAATGTTATATTGATAAATAAGGTGATAAATATAATATGATAATAAATTAATGTGATAAAATGTAACATTATTATAATTATTTTTATTTGTTATCTTATGTGTCACTGTTATATTAGTAATAAATTCTAATAATTAAATCTATTAAATTAATGGAATGACAACATAACATTATTGTTTAGGTTATTTATTAACTCTAAAAAAAAAAAAAATGAAATAAAAAGTCCTTCTACCTTCACATGGGCAAATGTTTTGTTAAAGCCAATATCTTTGCAATCATTTAGCAATTCAAAATAATATTTTATATATGAAGTCTTAACATGATGAGGTGATAATCTATTATATATAATAATAAATTGCATATTTTATTTGGTGAACACAATCACATTAATTTAAAGAAGAGAGAAGAAAAAAAAAAATCACATATGAATATATATTCAATATACATCTAATAATTGCTCAATGATTTTTCTTATTCATTAAATTATTCAAAATTAATAAAAAAAAATATATATAAATTCTTTATTCATCAAATTGGCCATCCATCATCAAATCATTCAAAAATTAGATGTAAAATAGCAAAGGAATCACATTTACACCACCACTAATATATATATTATAAAAAGTAGAGGTTATGAAAGAGGATGGTCTGAAAATGACTTCATTAATATAAGACATGTTATATTGTGCAATTATCATGATTATGGCTCTACTTTATTAACTCAGAATAAAAAAACCAAATGTTTCTGACTTTTGTAGCAGTTTTTGTTCCTCATTTTTCAACAATATTTACTAAAATAATAATAATAATAATTAAACCCCATAGGGAAAGTAAAGATTCCTAATGTCCTGCACATAAATGAAAAGAGATGTTTGAAATAATCTAAATAAATATATTTTTTAATTTTTTATAAAAAAAATATATAAAAAGATAGAGAGATAATATGATAAAAAAAAAAAAAAAGGAAATATACTTTTGTAGTGCACCCAAACATTCTCAAAATATTGAGCAAGTTGTGCCTCTGCTTAATTAAATTTCCATTTCTGTACCAATGGATTGGACTGTGATTTGGCAAGAAAAAAATATTAAACTCTAGAAAGAGTTTCATCTTATTTGCATATTATAGTTTTAATTTTGGATAAATTACACTCGTAGTCTTTGTTATTTGTTTCTTATGTTAATTTAGTTATTATAAATTTAATTGTGTCAATTCTGTCTTAGATTTTTTATATTATGCCAACTTAATCCAATTGCAAATGTCCCTTTAAAAATTAGACTAAGATTATATGACAAAATAGTTTATTTGCTCTCCTCAAAGAGATTGAGGTGTTGGCGTTCAATTTGAAATAGTTGATTCCTTTTAAATGTAAGAATTTGTTTTTGAGTTATGTCTAATTTCTTAACATATGTTATTAGTTGGATTAAATTAATACAATGTAAAAAATTTAAGGATAAAATTGATACAGTTGAAACTATATGGATTAAATTAACACAAGGAATAAATTATAGGGACTAAGAATATAATTTTCTCATAAAGTTTTTATTTCACCACACATGGTACCTTAGGTCTAATTTTTAACTTTGGGTGATGGGATATTATTTACGACGTTAAAGGTTGATTTAGTGGATGAAACACTCTCTTACCAAATGTAATTTCCATTTTCAAGTTTTATTATTGTATACGACATTCTTTTCCCTATGTCCCTATGATAGTACAATAAAAGGGGAGCAAATTACACTCGTGCAGTTTAAAAAAAATAAAAAAAAATAAAATACATATGCAATTTATCACTTGTGCCAATTTGGTTCTTATTGTTCTATTGGCTACATATTTTGTATAAGCCAATCACAGTTCGACACGTGGCAAGATGAGGGCAATACGAGAAGACAATTCAAATCTTCAATCATAATCACACACGTGGTAGTTATTATTGGTTATTATAGATCTGCATAGCACTGGATCAGCAAAGAGATGCAAAATGACGTGGCCTCAAAATCAGGAGGGAAGCCTAACTGCAGATATGGCATAGTGGAGCTAATTGTAAGGCAACATGATCAGCGATCATGGAGGGATGATTCGACAGTTAGAAATGCATTTCGACGGTTGTCATTGGGAAGTATAAATAGCAGAGAAGGCCCCAGAAAGAAGCCCCAGACTCAGATCTAAAAAATCAGTTTTATCTACTTTATTTTCCTTCCAGTTTTTAAATTTCTTATTCTTTACATTTCTGTACTTCAAATTCTTGCACTGCACTTCGTTCATAAGAGTAGTTTCAAGTAGTTTGTTGCTGTAAACTTCTACGAGGCCGATTTGGATCTTTGTAAGTCTTTTATTTTACTTAATGAAATATTACAATTGTTCTTCATATTAATCGTTGTTTGCTTAATTCTCCTAAATAAAGCCACCAGTAAAAGTCCTTTTCATTGAGGCTGAAAGAACTAAAATACAATCGTCTGATAACTGGTTGGCATTTAATATTTTGTAAGGACTGATTGATCCTTGCTGTCACGCTCAAAATTACAATAATAACCTTCGAAAGCCAAAAAGCCAACATATATTTTTGGCACGCCTAATGGGACTAATTGAAATGGCTAGACATAGGAGACAAGGAGAAAATGAACGCTTGGAAGAAGGTGTGGAAGGAGAAGTAGAAATACCTAATCTAGAGGATAATGTGATAACACATCTTGTGGAAGTACTTGTTTTATCAAAACCTATGGTCGAACAGACCAGCACTTCGGAGCAAATACCACATGTTTAAAGTATTGGACGAAGCCAATGAATTGTACCATCTACTATTCCATCTACTCAGCCAATCAACCCATGGAGAGGCCTAATATATGCCATGGGACAATAGTTAATGAAAACAATGAAAAGATGTGCAACATCCTTTATGGATCGAATGAATACTCATCAACCAACTAACACAAGGCAAATGGAGGAAATTTCAAACGTCCCTCAGCAAAGATTGGCTAGAGACAAACAGCCTATGCAAAATAATGAACATTCTAATGATCAAATTAGTAATCAAAACTATGAAAGACCATCACCTCAGTCTTGGTATGAGCCTCTTTTGAGGCCTGTAACAAATCATAATGCATCATTACTCAACAGTGAAGCCATGCAAATTGGTGGATCTGGCCCAACACAAGAAAATGGCATAAGGATGTTTCTAAATCCCATGTTCGAAGCCATACCTGGCACAAGGGGGTTCACTAATCCTTTGTTCGAATTTGTATCCAGGGGGTTGGAAGGGTTTTTTGCAACTGGAAGAGACACAACACCTATTCCCGCACCTTTCGCAGCTCCTTTCGTAGGACAGGCTCAGAGGGGTTACCCATATCCTCAACAGCAGCCAGCATCACAAGGACAACCAGTCCCAAATATACCGCCCTATGGACTAAGAGGACCTCAGGCACAAGGTTGTTGTGACAACCCTCACCACTGTTTACTAATAATACCACTGATTAGTGCTAATCTATGATTAAGCATGTTAAGTGACTGATTGACTGAAATTCCGACTGGTTGATTTAGTGAATTAGTTTAAATGCATTTCTATCTGTTTGACTGTTAATTGATCTATTCATGTTTTAAGTTTGAACTGTAAATTGAAGGCCTTATCGGCGGCCAGATCTGAAATTGATTGGTATTTTGTGTTAATTAGAATTTATGTGATTTTATGGTATGTTTAATTGAAATTTGATTTGGTATGATTAAATTGGATTAAATAATGTTAAATTACATTAGTTTGCCTTTATTTCCATATTGCCATTGAGTGGGTTATGCTAGGCTACTATTTCTCTCACCTTTAGCATTGTTTAGCACCATTTCTTCAGCCTTATTCCTAGAGCAAACCGTGGTAGAGAGAGAAGTATGAGAAATTGAGTTCATCTAGAGAATTGCTTGGAGAACTAGAAGAAATTGAAGAGAGATTGCATATTTGAGCTTCTAGACTTGAAATTGAGGACATAAGGTAGGATATTCATCTTCTTGAACTTGAATTCTAGTTGTATCTTGTAAGGTCCATGAGTCATTAGTGATCTAAGGCTAGAATTGATTTAAATTGTTGAATTGAAGCTTAAATCATACATGCACACACATGTTCTAGCATTTTGAGGTTGTTTTCATGAAATTTATTACATGCATGTCTATATCTTGATTATAGTTCATGATTTCATCTTGTTTTTGAGAGAATTGGCTCTTTGGAGCATGCATTAGAAGCTTTGAACTCATTAGAACACATGCATGTCATATGTTCATCATGTTCTTGAAGTGTTCCTTGAAATTTTGTTTAATTGAACTACCTTTGGGCTTTGATTTTGCAAATTGATCCTTGAAACATGTCATATTATGAGTTTTAAAGTGTTTTCCAGAAAATTAGCCCAAAAGGATCGAATTTGATGCTTTAAAAGTTGATTTTGAGCTTGGAGATTCAATCTGGAAATTCCAGATTTTGGACCCACGCTCGAGCGTAGGACTCCACGCTCGAGCGTACACCCTGAATACATGCATCCCGCTTGAGCGGGAAAAGTAACGCTCGAGCGTGAAATGCGTGTATTCAGTACTTTGCATGTGTTTACAGTCTGCTCGAGCGAGGGAATGCACGCTCAAGCGAGGACTTGTGTCTCACGCTCGAGCGGGGGTCGAGCGCCCGTCGAGCGTGAATTTCATGCATCCCGTACTTTTGCAGTCCGCTCGAGCGAGGAAAGTCACGCTCGAGTGTAGCCCTTTTGTCTGCACGTCCGCTCGAGCATAGAAAGCCACGCTCGAGTGTGGACCCCTGCTTCAGCAAATTTTGAAAAGTGTTTTAAAGTGCATCTTTGCATCCTCTTTCCATCCTAGGCATTCCTAGGACATGTTTAAGGCATCTTAAGGAGGATATGGATGCAGAACTGCACCGAGTCAAGATAGGGACTAAATCATTGATTCCCAAGTGTATAACTTAGTGTGTGTTCATTCTGTAACTGTAGGGTTGGCATCCGAGGACGCTCTAGCCTAACTGTAGCCCAGTGCTCTGTGAGTAACAATGTTGTAAAGATATGTTCAATCATGAATAGTTTCTGAATGATCAACTGTACTGCTTTCTGAAATGATATTTCTTACTGAATGAATACTTGTCTTATTTGCGAACTGTATTCGTGGCATCCATTGCAATTTACTGTTACTATACTGTACTGCTACTGTCACAGAGATCTCTGTCGGTTCCCATGTTTGGAACCACTACTGTTTACTGATATGATGGCCATCAACTGACTGTTCGGTCTGATAAGACCTACTGTACTGTTTGCTATTGGATGTACCACTTATGACTGCTATGATCGAATAACTGATATACTGTACAAATGACTGTTTTAAATACTAAAAGGGCATTCATTCCTAACCTCTTTACGCATATGTTATTCACTGGGCTTTAGCTCACTGTTTATATATATATGTAGGTGTCCAGGCACCGGATCGGAGCTAGTAGCGTTGAGTGAAACTCCCTTTTTGTTAAGCCAACCAACGTGCCTCATTGCGAGGTTCCAAGTGTGTTCAAGCTTAGGCTTTTTGGGGTGTCTTAGTTCACCCTTTTGTCTCTGTTTTGTAATACTGTATAGACTAGTACTGTACTGTTATGGTAGGGATTTGGTCACTAACCGGAATGCCTGTAAATGATGTATGTACACACTGTTTTTGTTCTGAATGTGAATATATATGAAAAGTCTTTTTGCATGCAGACTGTCACAGCTCATTGGACATCTTTTATTACTGTTTTGGCTTCTGCCAGCCCCTGTACTCTGTATTACTGTTATTACTGTTAAGCAGGCCTTCGGTAATCACGGATTACTGGCCGGTTACGGTGCTAAACCCATAGGGGCGGGTTTGGGTCGTGACAGAGTGGTATCAGATCCGATATCAAACCACAAGTTATACCGCACATACGTGTCCAAATGAGCTATAGCATGTCCTAGAAAAGTGAATAGGTCATTGCATGAACATTGAAAAAGTGTGTGTGGCCATGACATGAATATATGTGCTAATGTGTTAATATGTTTAAAGTATGCAACTGCTTATGTTTATAATTGTCATAATTACCTATAGTGAAATGGACAATGCAAGAACTGCCGATGAAACAGAATCATCTGATGCCAGAATGGCAAGGCTAGAAAGAATAGTTGAACTGCTGACTGAGGCCTTAAGGCAACAATAGAACCAACAGCCCCCACCTCCTCCAGTACAACCGGAACCGAATGTGAATGATAACATAATTGCTTTGACTCAGAAGTTTAGCAAAATGAAACCACCATCCTTTTAGGGAGGCCTCGAACCACTAAAGGCCAAAGCCTGGGTTCTTGAAACAGAGAAATTATTTGAAGTGTTTCCGTGTTCCGAAGCACACAAGGTCCTATTGGCCACTTTTACCTTGCAAGAAGAGGCCAGACGGTGGTGGATGCTTGTCCGTGACACCGACACTATTATGACTTGGGCTCAGTTTAAGGGAGCCTTCTTTGAGAAATACTTCCCTCAGTGTGTCAGGGACCGCAAAGTGACGGAGTTTGAACAACTAAAACAAGGCACCATGTCGGTAGTAGAGTATGAATCTAAATTCACTGAACTCGCCAGATATGTACCACACATGGTTGATACTGATTACAAAAAGGCCAGGAAGTTTGAAGGCGGCCTCAATGTTGAAATACTTGACAGGATAAATGTTCTGAAGCTACTGAAATACGTAGATGTTCTTGACCGAGCAATAATGGCTGAGTCAAACATCGAGGCACTGAAACAGACTGAAGCACCAGCAACTGAATGGCGTGGTAAGAGACGAGGCTTTAAGTTTAAGAAAGGCCGGAACAACCCCTTGAACAAAAAGCAAAATACGGGGCCAACAACCAGTTCTAGTCAGGGAAGTGGTTCCATACCGCCCTGCTCCGAATGTGGTAAGAAACATAAAGGGGTTTGCTATAAAATTTCAGGTGCTTGTTACAGGTGTGGCAAGGTAGGCCACATGGTCAGAGATTGCCTTTCTGCTCCTCAGGGCAATAGTAAAGCTACAGCCAGCACCGCGGCATCAACTGTTGCACCAAAACCTAATCCCAAAGCTACGGGACAAGAGCCCATGAGGCAAGGCCGAGTGTTCGCACTCATACCGGGAGATGTACAGAATATCGAGACCATCGTGTCAGGTATACTCTTAATCTGTACTCAAAATGCATATGTTCTGATTGATTCGGGGTCTACACATTCATATGTATCGCATGTTTTTTCGCGAAAATTAAATAGATCACTGGAACCTATGAACTATCTGTTAGTTGTATCTTCACCTGTTGGGGGATCCATGACCTGTGCTTATATGTACCCTGCATGTGAGATTATTGTTGGAGATGCGCATTTGTATATTGATTTACTGCCATTGAACATTGACCATTTTGATGTAATATTGGGAATGGACTGGTTAACAAAATATCATGCTACCATAGACTGTGTAACAAAACAAGTTGTTTTCCGTCCACCTGGATTGCCTGAATTCGTGTTTAATGGAGTTGAAGTAGTACCTCTCCCATATCTGATCTCATCCATGAAAGCTTTTAAATTGATTAGAAAGGGGTGTAAGGGGTATCTATGTTCTGTATTGGCTGTACCTACTGATGCTAACACTGATGTGAATAGTATTCCTATAGTCAGGGAATTCCCAGATGTTTTTCCAGATGATTTGCCAGGGGATTTGATTGATAGGGAGATTGAGTTCACCATTGATGTGATTCCGGGTACACAGCCAGTTTCAAAAGCTCCGTACAGAATGGCACCTACCGAACTGAAAGAATTGAAAATTCAGCTGCAAGAACTGTTAGATAAGAAGTTCATCAGGCCCAGTACTTCACCGTGGGGCGCACCAGTTTTGTTTGTGAAAAAGAAAGACGACTCATTGAGACTCTGCATTGACTACCGTGAACTGGACAAGGTAACAGTGAAAAATAAATATCCATTGCCTCGTATTGATGACTTATTTGACCAGCTACAGGGTGCCCAAGTGTTCTCCAAAATTGACTTTAGATCCGGATACCACCAGTTGAAAGTCAAACCAGAGGACATTGAAAAGATTGCCTTTCGAACGAGGTATGGACATTATGAATTCTTAGTTATGCCTTTCGGAGTTACCAATGCACTTGCTGCATTTATGGATCTCACGAACAGAATTTTCAAACCATTCCTAGATGAATTTGTAGTTGTTTTCATAGATGACATTTTGATTTATTCCAAAAGCACGGAAGAACATGAACGTCATTTGAGAACTGCCCTACAGACCCTAAGAGAACAGAAACTGTATGCTAAACTGACAAAATGTGAATTTTGGCTTGATAATGTAATGTTTTTGGGGCATGTAATCAGTAAGGATGAAATTTCAATTGATCCGCAGAAAATTGAAGCAGTAGTGAATTGGCCTAGACCGACAAATGTTACCAAAGTCCGAAGTTTCTTAGGCTTAGCCGGGTATTACAGAAGGTTTGTCAAAGACTTCTCCAAAATTTCCCTACCACTGACTCAATTGACTCAAAATGGGATATCATTTGACTGGACCGATCAGAGAGAATCAGCCTTTCAAGAGTTAAAGACTCGACTTGTGACTGCACCGATTCTTACCCTCCCCTCAGGTACGGATGGTTTTACCATATTTAGTGATGCTTCTTATAAGGGTTTGGGATGTGTTTTAATGCAGAATGGTAAAGTGATTGTGTATGCTTCCCGACAACTGAGACCGCATGAAAAGAACTACCCGACCCATGACTTGGAACTTGCTGCAGTAGTGTTTGCACTGAAAATCTGGCGTCACTACCTTTATGGGGCGACATGTGAGGTGTATATAGACCATAAGAGTTTGAAATACTTCTTCACACAGAAAGAACTGAATATGAGACAACGGAGATGGCTAGAACTGATAAAAGACTATGACTTGCAAATTTTGTACCATCCAGGAAAAGCTAACACCGTCGCCGATGCACTGAGTCAGAAATCGATTGGAAATTTAGCCTGTTTGCTCACCGGGCATAAAGAATTGCTATGTGACCTTGAAAATTTTGAAGTTGATATTGTTTTGCGCGAACAAGGTGGAACCTTAGCTGCTATTTCTGCTTAACCGGCACTTATCGAAGAGATTGAAGAGAAACAGCAACATGATGACTTCTTGAAGAAGATCATCGATGAACGAGAATCTAAACCGAGGCCGGATTTTAAATTTGAGAACAATGTATTGAAATTCCAAGGAAGATTATGTGTACCGAGTGATTCTGAACTGAAAAGAAGAATTCTGCAAGAAGGCCACAATTCAAAACTGTCTAGCCATCCAGGAAATACGAAAATGTATCAAGACTTGAAACTGAATTTCTGGTGGCTGGGAATGAAGAAAGAGATTACTGACTTTGTATCGAAATGTCTTCATTGCCAACAAGTTAAAGCCGAACATCAACGACCCGTAGGCTTACTGCAACCCTTACCGATACCGAAGTGGAAATGGGAACATATCACTATGGATTTCATTGTTGGTTTACCTCGCTCCAGTAAATGAATGGACTCAATTTGGGTTATTGTTGATAGACTGACTAAATCTGCTCACTTCTTACCTGTCAAAACAATTTATAATGCGCACAAATTGGCCATAATTTATATTGATGAGATTGTTAGATTGCATGGAGTGCCTGTATCTATTGTTTCTAATAGGGACTCGAAGTTTACCTCGAGATTTTGGCAAAGTCTGCAAACAGCATTAGGTACTGAACTGAGACTGAGTAGTGCATACCATCCTCAGACCGATGGCCAGTCAGAAAGAACCATCCAGACTCTGGAGGATTTACTGAGAATGTGTGTCCTTGATTTTAAGGGAAATTGGGAAAGCCACTTACCGTTGGCTGAATTTGCCTACAACAACAGCTTCCACTCGAGCATTAGAATGGCGCCTTTCGAGGCTTTATATGGCAGGAAGTGTCGATCTCCTATCTGCTGGGCAGAAGTTGGAGATGGGCCTTTGCTTGGGCCCGAAATTGTACAGGAAACGACTGAAAAAGTGAAGCTGATTCAACAGAGATTGAAAATCGCGCAAAGCCGATAGAAAAGTTATGCAGATGTCCGAAGGTGAGACAGAGAATATGAAGTAAGTGATCATGTTTTTGTTAAAGTAACACCGATGAAAGGCCAGACTCGTTTTGGAATCAAGGGCAAGCTAGCGCTACGATGTGTCGGACCGTATGAGATTATTGAGAAAATCAATCCGGTGGCGTATCAAGTAGCGCTTCCTCCTGAAATGGAGCATACGCATAGCGTGTTCCATATTTCAATGTTGATGGATTACCTCCGGGATCCCTTCCACGTGATTGAGCCTACCCGTGTAGTGCTAAGGGATGACTACACTTATGAAGAACGGTCTATTCAGATTGTAAACAGACGGATCAAGAAGTTGAGGAACAAAGAGATTCCGTTAGTGAAAGTTGACTGGAAAAACCATGGTGGCGTGTATGCCACTTGGGAAAGGGAAGACGATATGATCAAGAGATATCCTGAATTGTTCCTACTGAATCCAGTATTCTTCCAAAATGAAGGTAATTCGAGTTTGGAGGACCAAACTCTTTGTAAGGAGGGGAGACTATGACAACCCTCACCACTGTTTACTGATAATACCACTGATTAGTGTTAATCTATGATTAAGCATGTTAAGTGACTGATTGACTGAAATTCCGACTGGTTGATTTAGTGAATTAGTTTAAATGCATTTCTATCTGTTTGACTGTTAATTGATCTGTTCATGTTTTAAGTTTGAACTGTAAATTGAAGGCCTTATCGGCGACTGGTTCTGAAATTGATTGGTGTTTTGTGTTAATTAGAATTTATGTGATTTTATGGTATGTTTAATTGAAATTTGATTTGGTATGATTAAATTGGATTAAATAATGTTAAATTACATTAGTTTGCCTTTATTTCTATATTGCCATTGAGTGGGTTATGCTAGGCCACTATTTCTCTCACCTTTAGCATTGTTTAGCACCATTTCTTCAGCCTTATTCCTAGAGCAAACCGTGGGAGAGAGAGAAGTAGGAGAAATTGAGTTCATCTAGAGAATTGCTTGGAGAACTAGAAGAAATTGAAGAGAGATTGCATATTTGAGCTTCTAGACTTGAAATTGAGGACATAAGGTAGGATATTCATCTTCTTGAACTTGAATTCTAGTTGTATCTTGTAAGGTCCATGAGTCATTAGTGATCTAAGGCTAGAATTGATTTAAATTGTTGAATTGAAGCTTAAATCATACATGCATGCACATGTTCTAGCATTTTGAGGTTCTTTTCATGAAATTTGTTACATGCATGTCTATATCTTGATTATAGTTCATGATTTCATCTTGCTTTTGAGGGAATTGGCTCTTTGGAGCATGCATTAGAAGCTTTGAACTCATTAGAACACATGCATGTCATATGTTCATAATGTTCTTGAAGTGTTCCTTGAAATTGTGTTTAATTGAACTACCTTTGGGCTTTGATTTTGCAAATTGATCCTTGAAACATGTCATATTATGAGTTTTAAAGTGTTTTCCAGAAAATTAGCCCAAAAGGATTGAATTTGATGCTTTAAAAGTTGATTTTGAGCTTGGAGGTTCAATTTAGAAATTTCAGATTTTGGACCCACGCTCGAGCGTAGGACTTCACGCTCGAGCGTACACCCTGAATACATGCATCCCGCTCGAGCAGGGAAAGTAACGCTCGAGCGTGAAATGCGTGTATTCAGTACTTTGCATGTGTTTATAGTCCGCTCGAGCGAGGGAATGCACACTCAAGCGAGGACTTGTGTCTCACGCTCGAGCGAGGTCTTGTGTCTCACGCTCGAGCGAGGGTCGAGCGCCTGTCGAGAGTGAATTTCATGCATCCAGTACTTTTGCAGTCCGCTCAAGCGAGGAAAGTCACGCTCGAGCATAGCCCTTTTGTCTGCACGTCCGCTCGAGCGTAGAAAGCCACACTCGAGCGTGGACCCCTGCTTTAGCAAATTTTAAAAAGTATTTTAAAGTGCATCTTTGCATCCTCTTTCCATCCTAGGCATTCCTAGGACATGTTTATGGCATCTTAAGGAGGATATTGATGTAGAACCGCACCGAGTCAAGATAGCGACTAAATCATTGATTCCCAAGTGTATAACTTAGTGTGTGTTCATTCTGTAACTATAGGGTTGGCATCCGAGGACGCTCTAGCCTAACTGTAGCCTAGTGCTCTGTGAGTAACAATGTTGTAAAGATATGTTCAATCATGAATAGTTTCTGAATGATCAACTGTACTGCTTTCTGAAATGATATTTCTTACTGAATGAATGCTTGTCTTATTTGCGAACTGTATTCGTGGCATCCATTGCAATTTACTGTTACTATACTGTACTGCTACTGTCACAGAGATCTCTGTCGGTTCCCATGTTTGGAACCACTACTGTTTACTGATATGATGGCCATCAACTGACTGTTCGGTCTGATAAGACCTACTGTACTGTTTGCTATTGGATGTACCACTTATGACTGCTATGATCGAATAACTGATATACTGTACAAATGACTGTTTTAAATACTGAAAGGGCATTCATTCCTAACCTCTTTACGCATATGTTATTCACTGGGCTTTAGCTCACTGTTTATATATATATGTAGGTGTCCAGGCACCGGATCGGAGCTAGTAGCGTTGAGTGAAACTCCCTTTTTGTTAAGCCAACCAACGTGCCTCATTACGAGGTTCCAAGTGTGTTCAAGCTTAGGCTTTTTGGGGTGTCTTAGTTCACCCTTTTGTTTCTGTTTTGTAATACTGTATGGACTGGTACTGTACTGTTATGGTAGGGATTTGGTCGCTAACCGGAATGCCTGTAAATGATGTTTGTACACACTGTTTTTGTTCTGAATGTGAATATATATGAAAAGTCTTTTTGCATACAGACTGTCATAGCTCATTGGACATCTTTTATTACTGTTTTGGCTTCCGCCAGCCCTTGTACTCTGTATTACTGTTATTACTGTTAAGCAGGCCTTCGGTAATCACGGATTACTGGCCGGTTACGGTACTAAACCCATAAGGGCGGGTTTGGGTCGTGACAGTTGTCCACCAAATCCTGTGTTTGTTCCTCCAGTAGTGGTTCAACAAGCACAAAATATGGTTCCTAAGGACCAAATTACTGGTATTGTTAGAGAGATGTGTGGACCGATGGCTCGGGAGGTTCAAACTCTTGTGTACAGGAAACCATATCCAGAATGGGTAGATTGGATGCATGAATACCCAAGAGGGTTCAAGATACCAGACTTTGCTCTTTTTTATGGGAATGGAAACCAATCAACGGTAGAGCATATTGCTAGATTCGCTGCTCAATGTGGTGAATTTACCAATAATGATTACATGAAATTAAGACTGTTCCCAAATTCTCTAACTGAGGTAGCTTTTGTATGGTATATTAACCTTACACCTGGCTCCATCCAAATTTGGCAACAAATAGAGGAGGCATTTCATGCCCAATTCTTCCAAACGAAGCTAGAAGTTTCCATGGCGGACTTGGCAAGGTTGAGTCAAAGGCCTGATGAGAAGGCTACTCAATTTATTGCTAGATTCAAAAGAGCACGGAACAAATGTAGGATCATCCTACCAGAGCCTGAGTTCGTGACATTGGCTTAAAATGGTTTAGAGTTTAGGCTTCGAAAGAAGTTTGACTCAACTGAGGTTAGAGACTTAATGGAACTGACCTATAAGGTGTCTAGGTATGAAGCATTACTAGAAGAAGAACAAGATCGAAGCAATGCATCATACAAGACGTATTACAGAGATCTTAATTATGAGATTGATGCAGCAGAGATTGTAGGGAAAAAACCTGTGATCTGTGAAGCATTAATTCATAAAGACACAACAATAGACCAGCAGTTTAAAAAAAAAGACCTTCATAGGAAATACTTTTTTGATTTAACAAAGGCAGATGACATTCTTGATCATTTGCTTGCGGCAAAGTTCCTGAAGTTACCAAAATGAGTCAAAATTCTATCTCCAGAAGAACTTAAAGGAAAAGTGTATTGTAAATGACATAATTTTTGGTCTCACTCAACTAAAAACTGTATTGTTTTTCGAGACAAGATCCAAGAGCAAATTCGAAAGGGGAGTTTAAAATTCCCAGCTAAGGTAGAAAAGGCTATGGGGATTGACACTAATCCGTTCCCAGAAATTGGAGAAGTGGCAACCAATGTTATTGTACCAGACTTCCAGAACTTATCCTTGAAGGAATTGGAAGAGGTCAATGTGCAAATGTATGTTGCCAGCCAGACTACTATCAAGAAAGATGCTAGAAGTTTACTAGCAGTTGGACAAGGCTTTGCAGACCAGATGGAAGATTCTGATGAAGAGGCACTGGATGATGATTCTTTAGAGGTAGCTGTCATACAGAGAATGTGTCCCAGGTGCAGGTTGAGCTACAAGTGGTTGAAAGGGCTTCCAATTGATGGGAAGCAATATTACAAGGATATGCAGAGGCGTCCTAAACCAACCAGTGCCTATAACAAGAGGCCGTATCCAACTGATACTAGGCAGCAGCCATTTATGGCTGAGCCAACAGCCACTAGAGTGCACTCCAAGGGCAAGAGACCTTTACATGAATTTAGACCACCCAACTATTACAGAATTGAGGGCAATCATCCTGAGAGGAGACTTGAAGTGGGCTCAAGTCATGGGATCAAAGCTAGAGATTGGTCCCTTAGACCAGCCTCACACAAAAAGGAAAGTGGCCACCTTCATGGAAGCCCTCAACTAGGCCCAAAACAAGGGGTCAGAACCAAGCAGTGGCCTTCATAGCCAGCTTCAAAATTGGCTTTGAAGGAAGAAAGAGACAGTTCGACAACTAGGCTAGTGGGTTCATAGGTACCTAGAGTTCCAGATTGGTTTGTCATGCAGAACAAACCTAGGGAAATGTTTACCCGAAGAAATGTTGTTGGAGATCAAGGTAGGATGGTTAAACCTCCTTTGGTAGCTCCAAATAATTGGGTGTTATTAAAGCATCCAAAAACAAAGGAACCAATTATGGTCCCAGTGATTTCTAGATCCCAAAGGAGGAAAACCCAGCGAAGGTACACTCAATACTAGAAGGATCTGAAAGAAAGTGGAGAAAGCTCTTCATTGGTCTAGTCAAAGGGCCAGATAGAGGGAAAGAAAAGTCCAAAGTCAGATCATAGTCCAAACTCGACACCTCAAGACAAAATGAGTTGCAACAGAGAGCAGTTGGCCAAAGTTCACTCCGAACTAAAAGCCAAAGAAAGATCCAGTTTAACAGGATTGGAAAGGGCTTTGATGGAAAGTGATAGTGAGACAGAGGGAGAAGTCAGCCTAGGCCAAAGGAAGGAGATAGTTGAGGAGGAAATGTTCGAAGCCTTCATGGCTGAATAGACATTTTTGGTCGAAAAACCAGCAGAAACAGACCATTCAAAGAAAGTTACTAGTACTGAAGTGCCAGAATGTAGCATGGAAGATGCTTCTGAAGTAATTGAGCCAGTTGGCCAGGAAAAGAAGCAGGTACAGCCAGTCGTCTAATTTGGCTCATTTCCTCCTATGTCAGTGAATATGGTGTATATACTACCGCAGGAGTTTCAAGCTAAAGATGAAAACCAAGGTTAGGAGATTGACCCAATTCCAGTTTCTAGTGAAGACTCACAAGTGAGTATGGTGCAAGATGAATCCGAAGTGGCCACACCAATGGAAACTGGAGATGAGAGTGAGGAAGAAGTGAGTATTAACCTCTCATATCCTTTTGAGTATCCCACGACATCCATGATACAACATGTCAAACCCTTGTATATCAATGCCTTCTTCGATGGTGTACAGATGAACCGGGTATTGGTGGATAATGGGACAGCAGTAAACCTGCTTCTCAAATCTTCCTTGAAGAAACTAGGAAAGAGGAACCCTAGATTAATCCTAACCAGCACAACCATTGTTGGTTTCGCTGGAGACAAACAGATGGCTCAGAGCATTTTGCCCATCAACCTGAGTGTGTTAACCAGGGACTGCATGGCGGCATTCTTCGTTATCGACAACAATGCTAAGTATAATACTCTACTTGGTAGGGATTGGATTCACACCAACAAATGTGTGCCTTCCTCTCTACATCAGAAGATCATGATGGCCTTGTGCAATGGAGAGATAGAGGAAATCAACGCAGACCCTCAACCCTTCATAGCTTGTGTAGATTTTGTAGAGGCCAAGTTGTATACTGAAGGAGTGGCACCACTCAATGTGTTGAGGAAACCTGATGGATCAGCTGAAGTGACGGTTGATGAGGAATTAGTACACCTGAAGCACTTGGTCCAGGAAAGTGCTGATGAAGAGTTTGTCGCCAAAGATGACCATGATTCCTGGTTATAAGCAGAAAGATGGAGCCCAGGAGGCCAGATCTTTGGCTTTAGTTAAGTTCTCAGTATTGGACATAAAATCAATAGTCCAGAGGGTGCAAGAGCAAGAGAAAGAAGCCATGGTAATTGGTTGTAAGCAAGAGCAGTAACAGGTCAGGGTTTTGGCCTTGGATAAATACTGTGCATTGGACATTGAGACAAAAGTTCAGAAGATACAGGAAGAAGAAGCCTTATGGACAGACTTTGTCTATGAGGGGGAGGGCAAAGATGTTGAATCAAAGAAACTGGGAGCAGGACAAAGCAAGGAGATTGCTTCGAAGATAGAAGAAATCAAAAAAGAAGCATTAGTGAGTCCTTAGATGCAAGACCCTTTGGAAAAAGTGAACTTAGATGAAGGTTCTATACAGCAACCCACCTATATAAGTGCTTGGTTAAATGTTTTTAGCAGGGACTAGTTGTTGGTGGTTTTAAAGAGATATAAAGATTGTTTTGCATGGTCTTATAATGAACTATCAGGATTGGATAGGTCATTAGTAGAACATAGGCTCCCTATGAGGCCTAATTTCAAGCCATACAAGCAAAAACCAAGAAGGATGAGTCCTGAAGTGATTCAAAAGGTCAAGGAGGAAATTCTTAGGCTCCTCAAGGCAGGCTTTATTAGGATAGCCAGGTATGTTAAATGGCTATCCAATATTGTGTCTGTAGTTAAGAAGAATGGTAAAATAAGGGTATGCATCGATTTCAGAAACCTGAATTTAGCGACTCCAAAAGATAAGTATCCTATACCCATAGTAGATTTATTGGTAGACAATTCAGCAGGGTATCAAATTTTATCAATGATGGATGGGCACTCTAGTTATAACCAAATCTACATTGCAGAAGAGGATATCCACAAGACAGCATTCAGATGTCCTGGGAACATTGGCACCTTCGAATGGGTTAAAATGCCATTTGGTCTGAAGAATGTTGGGGCTACATATCAAAGGGCTATGAACACTATCTTTCATGATCTCATTAGAGGATATTTAGAGTGTTACATTGATGATATTGTGGTAAAGTCCCAATCCATGGAAGAACATTTGTTTTACTTAGAAGCAGCTTTTGAAAGAATGAGGAAGTTTAAGTTGAAACTTAATCCTCCCAAATGTGCTTTTGGTGTATCAGCTGGAAACTTCTTGGGCTATGTAGTACACAAGAAGGGAATATAGATTGATCAGAACAAAGCTAGAGCTATCATTGAAGCCAGACATCCATCGAGTAAGAAAGAAGTACAAAAATTCCTTGGGCAGGTTAATTTTCTTCGAAGATTTATTTCTAATACTACAGGGAAAACTAAAGTATTTTCTTCCTTATTAAGGTTGAAGGATGAAGAGGAATTTGTGTAGACAGCAGAGCATCAAACTGCTTTCGAATGAATCAAAGCCTATTTGGCCAACCCTCCAATGCTGATGCCACCAAAGGGTGATAAGCCCTTGAAGTTGTATATAGCTGTAGCAGAAGATTCATTGGGAGTATTCTTAGCCCAAGACAATGAAGAAGGCAAAGAGCAAGCAGTTTATTACCTTAGTAGATTTCTAAATTCTTGTGAATGTAAATATTCAGCTGTAGAAAAAACTGTGCCTTGCATTGTATTTTGCTGCAATGAAATTAAGATACTATCTTTTGCCTACAACTGTCTTAGTAATTGCAACCATGGATTTGGTTAAATATATGTTATCTAGACCTATGTTGAGAGGAAGAATTGGCAAATGGATATTAGCTTTATCAGAATTTCATCTAGAATATGTTCCCCAAAAGGCAGTAAAAGGACAAGTTTTGGCTAATTTCTTGGCAGATCATTCATGTCAAACAGAAAGCCAAGAGATAATGAAACTTGGTATGGTTAGTGTTGAACCATGGCAAATGTGGTTCGATGGATCAAAGGCCAATGGTCTAACTGGAATTGGTGTGGTAATTAAGTCACCACAAAGGGTAGAAACCACACATGGTTTCAAAATAGATGAAATTAGTTGTTCCAATAATCAAGCTGAATATGAAGCTTTAATAATGGGACTGGAACTACTTATTGGATTACAAGCTCATACGGTTGATATATTTGGAGATTCTCAGTTGGTGGTTAACCAGGTGAAAGGAATTTTCAAATGTCAAAGTATAAGTATGTTGCCATACTATGTTGTTGCATTACATCTGCTTTCTCAATTTCATATAGCAAATGTAGTTTATGTCCCAAGATTCTTGAATAATAAGGCTAATGATGTGGCTCAGAAAGTTTTGAATTTCAAGAGAAGGGATAACACTTAAAGGAACATAAGCCAAGCAACATATCAAAAGGTAATACCTCCTTTGAATAGAAGAAATATGGTCTTAGAAGTCAATCATAATGACTTACAAGAACAAGATTGGAGGCATCCAATAATGTAGTATCTAGCTGGCCCATCTTCGAAAGTCAGCAGAAAAATTAAATTGCAATCTATGCAATACATAATGTATGGTAATGCTCTCTACAAAAAGGGGACAGATGGGTTATTATTGGAATGTTTAGGTCCAAAAGAAGCATTGACAGCCATGGCTGAGGTTCATGAAGGCATCTGTGGTGCTCATCAGCCTGGTGTGAAGATGAGATGGTAGCTTCGAAGACATTCTTACTATTGGCCAACCATCCTTAAGGATTGCATAGAATATGCTAGAGGTTGCCAGGCATGCCAGAAGCATGGCACAATAAGACATGTACCCATAACTGATCTGTATGCGGTTGTGAAGCCTTGGCCGTTTAGAGGATGGGCTATGGATATGATAGAGAAAATACATCCACCCTTTTCGAAGCATCATTGTTTTATCTTAGTGGCCACTGATTACTTCACTAAGTGGGTCGAAGCTAAGCTATATAAGGCTGTAGATCAGACCGAAGTTATTGGATTCATTAAAGATCTGATCCATAGATTTGGCATCCCACAGACCATAACTGTTGATAATGGGACTGTATTTGATGGGAAAATGGTGAAGTCTTTTGTGGCAGAGTTTGGAATTAGCCTTGTTAATTCTACCCTCTATTATGCACAATCCAATGGTTAGGTAGAGTCATCCAATAAATCTTTGAAAAGAGGAATACAGAAAGTCGTGGAAGACAATCCCAGGAATTGGCATAACTTACTGTTGGAGGTGTTATGGGCTTATAGGACTTCTCCAAGATCAAGTACGGGAATCACTCCTTATGCTTTAGTATATGGACATAATGCAGTACTACCTGTGAAAATTAATATTAAGTCCTTGAGGGTGAGATGCCAGGATCAGTTAATTCTTGAGCAGTACCATCAGAGTATGTGCTTGGAATTAGAAAGTGTGGATGAAGCTAGAATTCTAGTATTAAACAGCATTCTTTTCCAAAAGAAGAAAGCAACCAAAAACTATAATAAGAAGGTCGAGCATATTAGCTTTGATAAAGGTGATTTAGTATGGAAGACAATACTCCTAATAGGGATTAAAAGCCACAAGGTTGGCAAATGGTCACCTAACTGGGAAAGACCATATCAAGTTCATAGAGTCTTACCTTCGGGAGCATATCATTTGAAAAATTTGAATGGATGTGTACACCCCAAGAAGATTAATGACAGATATTTGAAGCCTTATTATCTGACCATATAGGAAACACAAGGAATATAATAAGTGCTAAATAAAATAGCATGAAAACACTCAAATAATAAAATAAGGATTTTATTTCATAATGAGTTGAATACATGTAGCCATAGATTGGCCCAAAAATCAGTACAGTATTTCAGTTGTTCCTTTACAATTGATTCTCTACTCTTAAGAGATGGGAACAACTGAATGGCTGTAGCCATCTCCTGCTTTCGATCAGCCAGTCCTTGGTTAGTGATCTGCAGCTTAGTGGCAGTTCGATCTAAAGCCTGGTTAACTGCTGATAACTCTTCCTCAAGCTGAGCTTTCTTCTCCAGTAGTTAAGCTCGAAATTGGGAGACAGAAGAATGTTGTTCTTTCAATTCTGACACTTCAGCATGTATTTGGGAAACAAAACTCTGGTCTCTCAGTAATTTCTCTTCTGTAGCCTTGGCAGCATGGCAAATGTTGATGTAAAAATCAATGGTGGCTGCCGCCTGAGATAAGTGACTTGAAATAGTCATGTTGGATTGCTCAACAACCTTGCAACACTGGAGGGAGCCATTCTTGATTATAGGCCTTTGTAAGGCTTCGAAGGGGGTCCTCGAGAAGGATGTCAGCAACTCCAAACAGCTATCCAAGTCTAGTGTAGGCAAGAAAGTCCTACTAGTGGAGGAAGAGCTCTAAAAAATTTCTAAGAGAGAATCAGCTAAGTCTAATGGCTCAGTTTCATTATTAGCTGGTGGAGTGGTGGAAGGCATGTCAAAAAGACTAGCTAACCTAGCCTCGAAGATGTCCACCTCATCTGTTGACATGGAGGGTGCAGAAAGAACTCTGGTAGGAGGAAGAAATGACTGCATAGGAATAGAAGAAGAAGGTGAAGTATCCCTAGCAACCTCTATAGTTTTGGCTACCAGTAGGTCAAGAGAAGAAGGACTGGAGCTAAGTAGAGATAATGGGCAAGGAATTGGAGAGCTACCAGTACCTTCTCTATGGGAATCAGCTATCATTGGAGATGAAGTAATAGCTGGAATTTCCTTAGGAGGGGAAGGAGCAACAAGGCTTGAAGGAAGAATAAATTGGGTAGAGTTGAAAGATAGAAAAGGAAAGTATGAAGCTAAGCCAAAAGATAGGGATGCAAGAATGCTTGGCCTCAAGAAAGGTATGGAAAATGTAGGACCAGGAAGTGGGAGTATTGCTTGAACTGACTCCACGTTTTCAGGTTTTTCAACTTCAGATGAAACTGAAGGAGTCTTTATTGAAGGAAAGGGCAGAGTAACTTTTGCTGCAAAAGAAGAAACACAAAGTAATGTCAAGTCTCAGTATCAAAAATTTGAGAAAGGAGAATAAAGGCACGAAGGAAATTACTGGTTTCAGAAGTAGTGGCTATGATCGGAGAGCTGCGAAGAGTATAATGCCCAGCAGTTGTTGTTTTCTTGCAACTTCTCTTTGGAGTGCATCAGTAGCAGTAGCTTCATCTCTAAGCATTTGATGTTGCCTCATCTTCTCAGCCCTTTGAAATGCAATAAGTTCTTTGGAATGTTCTGTTTCCACTGCTTTAGCAAATGCTTCGTGAACGGGATCTCCAGTGAAATCAGACAGTGAGACAATCATTTTCTTCCTTCTCTTCAAGGGTGTCTCTTGCTTTTTTTCTGTCTATTCTTTTTCTGCTTCCTTTTCTTTTTCTTCTACACGAACCTTAGGTATCTCTTCCTCAAGGTCAAGTAAGAGCTTTCTTTTCCGTTGTTGTTACTGTTTACTCTTAAGAAGATTTAGAGCTTGAACTTTTTGGAGGGAATCTCCCTGAGAGGCACCCGCACCACCTATATCAAAGAAAGAGCTATAAGTAAAGACAAGAGCATCATAAAGGAGAAGAAGAGGAAAGAAACAGGAGTATATACCTTTCTTCGAGGCAGCTTGAGTAACTCTAGAAGGAGTTGAGGCAACAGAGGCAGCAGGAAAAGACTTTGTGGTGACAGACACAAGAACTGAAGTAGCAGAAGCAGTGGAAGAGGTAACAACTTCGGCCCCTTTGGGCTTGGCTTGAGGTACATCTAGTACCATCAATAGATCTTGAGGAGGAATGGCCAAATGTACCTCCATATTGGCCATCCACCAGTTCTGGTATCTTTTTAGTATATTGCTTTGAGGTATGAAGGTGAAGTACTCAAAGTCAATAAAATCCTGGATGAATTTGAAAGTTGTTTCTTCCAATCTAGATCTTCGAACCTTCAGATCCCTGCTGGTAAGACTTAAATTGGTCTGACTGCAGAGAGGTATTGGGACCCCTTGTGAGAATCCAAATTGCCTAGCAAATTGGGCAGGACAATAGGGCTCAGCGATGCATTTGTAAGCTCTGGGGTTCATAGTCCCAATGAATAATTCTCTGGGAATCAGAATAGAGGCCCACATGTTTTTATGCTGAGGTGTAGAATAGGACCTATCACTCAAGAAGGTCCTCAACCAGGATGGGCCAATATTGGTAGGTTTGAAGGGGCGGAAGCTGTGAGAAGAAGGGGAAGTTGGGAGTTGGTGGAAGAAAGAAAAGTAAAAAGCAAAGGTGGAATGATAGAGCGAAACATTGGCTAACTTCATGCCATGAGTGGTAGGGTTTGGTTCCAAAAACTTTAAGCATTTAGACTGTAACTCGGTGAAATATGCAAAAAGCCAAAGTTGAAGAATCCAAAATAGGTCTCCTTGATTGGCATCCAAGGGTTTTTCACAAAAAAGGGAGCAAGCTCTATAAACATGGCCTAGAACATATGAAGTTAAGGCCACTTTTCTTTGTAAAACAAGAGCTTTGGTAAGAGGGGCAAATTCAGGCATGATCCTCTGAGAAGAGGTGCAGAAGAGGAACTTGCAAAGCTAATATAATATAAAAGAGAAAAATTCCTTATCAGTCACAGGGCCCTTTCTTTTGTTCTCAGCCTTGACAAAGTCACTATAGGATAAGTTCAGAGAGGGGAGGGAAAAAGGGGTTTTGAGGTTAGGATAGTCTGGACCAATGGGGGTGCTAGTAGGGGATAATCGTAACAGATGGCAGATATCAAGGATAGTAGGAGTCATCATCCCACATCTGAATTGAAAGAAATTAAAAGCAGAATTCCAAAAACAAAGGGCAGCAGGTATTAAAAAAGGGTCTTTCGAAATAGTAAACTTGGATAATTAGAGGGCGTCGAAGAGGCAGAGCTCCTGAAGATCCAGTGTCCTATTAGGGACGACCCGGTCATACCATTCCTCCCACTCTGGTCTCACTGTGGGCCAGCAGCAATGGGGTCGGTTCACCTTCCAGCTTCCCCAATCAAGACCACCTTCGTAAAGGAGACAATGATCTTCTAGATGTGGATATAGAGCTAGAAGCTCAGTGGGAATCTCCCTAAAAATGGGCCCAAGCACATACTCTTGTTGCTCATGACGACGAGGAATGAAGATGCGTCCGTCAATGGCACATTTCTCACCAGCCTTGTACTTCTCACACTTTTCATCAATGATCCTTTTCAAGGCTACAAATGGACTCGCACACTCCACAACCGGTACTTTCAAGGAAGAAGAGGCCATTGATAAAGAGTCTTCTCAGAAGATGAAGTTGGGAAAGAGAGTAAAGGAGAAGAGAAAGCTAGCAGAGGATGAAGGGTTTGTATGTTAAACGACCAAGTGGATTGGGAGCAAAATAAAAGAGTTTTTAAACCTTTTTGTCTAAAAAAACACCCAATCGTTTAATACAGGCGGAATTCGTAAAGAAGTATTAAAGGTACGTGTGTGAAAAAATTTTCCTCAAAGTTGATAGTTATGGAGGGAAATGTATCTCAAAACCTAATGTTAGCTTCGAAATAAGCTATTTGGCTTCGAAGCCAAGTTTTGGCGCCAAAATCAACTGACAAATGGCTTCGAAAGCAGGAAGTCAACTTCAAGGGACATTCCACACCTAAGGGTGCAGGAATACTTAGGTATTTGTTTACTTCAAAGAGATTAAAGACCTGTTTTTTAGGTTTCTTGATGAAAGTAAAATCCTTCGAAGCAAAATTTGAAATACCTTACGGCTAGAATTTGTTTGGTCTAGGTTTTAAACCAATAGTTGGTTTGGTAGTACACAGAAGAAATCAATTTTGTAAAATAAAACAATACAGTCCTTAAAAGAGGTTTCCATATGTTGGAAAGTATAGACTATTTGTTCGAAACAAAATTAGTTGATTCGAAATCACTTGCTTATATTAACCATATGTTGGAGAATTGGTCATGATTAAATCAAGTTTCGAAAGGCAAAATTGGCAAATTCGAAGCTTTGATTCTGAAAGAAAACCGGCAAAAACTGTCAATTACATTCCATATGTTGGAAAAGTTCAAATTGGACTTCCAATACTTCATTGGATGTGTTTAAATCAAGTTTCAAAGGACAAAATTGGTTAATTCAAAGCTAATAGCTGAAGAATTATGTTAATCCTAGAATTGGTATGTAAGGCAATAATTGTTTTCTTAAAAAGAAAATTTCACACTTCGGAAGAGTTTGAGTTAGGATTTGAGTTTGAAGATTTCACATCAACCATACAATTAAGTTTACAATTGGAGTGGTATATCAAAGTCTGACGAATGAAATTCGGAAAGCCTAGTTTTATTGATAAGTGCTGTTTACACCGGGATTCATTTGATTACATTCTCAATTTCATAGAAATATGGAATGGACAAAGTTACAAAATCATGGAATTTAGTCCAACAAAATTCAATAAATGAATACTCTTTTCCTACTCTATCCTCTGTCTTTTCTAGATTTGGTTTATCTAATTGGTAAGCCCTTAATTGAGAAGTGAGTTGTTGGGCCTTCACTTCGAATTCTATCTGTTTTAGGGCTTTATCTGTGGCATCCATCTTCTCTTCTTCATGCATTTCGTTCATTGCAACATCCTCCCTATGCTCAGAAACCTGGCTCCTGAAGGCCTCATATTCATCAATGAGGTTCTCTGCCTCATACTAAATCTGAATTCGAGCAGAGAAGGCTTCATCCAGAACTTCACTGGTAATGGAAGCCTGGAAGTGCCAGTTAAGTAGGAGAGGAAGTTAGTCTAAAAAGGTATAAAGCTCTATTTGGGCTATAGGGTTGAGAAGATGACTTCGAGACATAATGTCACAAGCCCATAGAAAGTTTTTGTGGGGAATGTCATCTCGAAGGACTTCAAAGGATAAATGGGAAAAAACAGCAAGCAAGGTCTGAGTCCTAAATTGCTAATAAGGAGTTGGAGACACTGGGGCCTGGTAGGGGTGAAGTATTGGCCCTCAGAGAGAGTGAGTCTCGATTCATTAATCCAATTTGGATTGGAAGGCAGAGGAAGAGCAGTCGGAGGTTCCCTGATCGAATCTAGGAATTCAGGTCTGGCCACACATTCTAGCCAATCGGAGGTATAAAGCTTTGTTTTTTGGCTAAAAGCGCAGGACTGATCCCTAAAGCTTCATCAGGATGTTGAACACTTACGAACCATTCGAGATGGCAAGGTAGAATATATCATGATGAAAGCAGGTTGTCCTCAAGACTACGTATACGGTCAATAGGAACATACAGATATACTACAGAACTGTGTTTGGAAGAAGGGATTTCAAGAGGGTCATCGAATTCTGGGAATCAGTGATGAATGTGTTCCCTCGTCTGAGGTTGAGTAGGGGTAGGCCAAGTTCCCCAGCCAGAGGTCGTAGAAGAAGAAGAAGAAGAAGCAGCAGCTTCATCCCACGCGGAAGGCTTTGTTGTAGAAGAAGAGCTTCCGATATCCATGATTGCAAATTTGTGTTCCAAAGAATCGTAAGCAGTAGGTTCTTGGTTCAAAGGTCGGTGATTTGCGAAAGCTTCCATAACTTGTATAAATGGGGGTGGATAAAGGTGGCTAATCAATGCATAAAGGTTCTTTCGAGGATGAACAACATCATCAAATAACTCTTCGTATGCTTGATCAAGGTAAGAAAAGACTTGCTTGGGCATAAGAGATGTACCAGTCTTTTCAAATACTAAGATAGTGGAAGTGTTCAAGGGTTAGAAGAGAATTTAATGCAAATGTTTCATTGATGAATGACGGTTGCATTTTTGAAAAATGCAAAACCCATGCACGTTCTAAGACGTGGATAAAATTCCTTGATCCACTAATATCACCAAGTATTGGGTATATTAGTATGGGGGGTAATATTGGCTACATATTTTGTATAAGCCAATCACAGTTCGATACGTGGCAGGATGAGGGCAATACGGGAAGACAATTCAAATCTTCAATCGTAATCACACACGTGGCAGTTAGTATTGGTTATTGTAGATCTGCATAGCACTGGATCAGCAAAGAGATGCAAAATGACGTGGCTTCAACGGTTACTCATATTTAAATTCAAAATCAGGAGGTAAGCCTAACTGCAGATATGGCATAGTGGAGCTAACTGTAAGGCAACATGATCAGCGATCATGGATGATTGATTCGATGGTTAGAAATGCATTTCGACAGTTGTCATTGGGAAGTATAAATAACAGAGAAGGCCCCAGAAAGAAGCCTCAAACTCAGATCCAAAAAACCAGTATTATTTACTTTATTTTCCTTCTAGTTTTTAAATTTCTTGTTCTTTACATTTCTGTACTTCAAATTCTTGCACTGCACTTCATTCATAGGAGTAGTTTCAAGTAATTTGTTGTTGTAAACCTCTACGAGGCCGATTTAGATCTTTGTAAGTCTTCCATTTTACTTAATGAAATATTACAATTGTTCTTCATATTAATCGTTGTTTGCTTAATTCTCCTAAATAAAACCACCAGTAAAAGTCTTCTTCATTGAGGCTAAAAGAACTAAAATACAATCGTCTGATAATTGGTTGGCATTTAATATTCTTTAAGGACTGATTGATCCTTACTGGCACGCTCAAAATTACAATAATAACCTTCGAAAGCCAAAAAGCCAACAAGTTCAAATTGCATCAATAATACCCTTAAATTTTTCTAGTTATATCACTTTAGTTCAATTGATATTGCCCCTTTAAAAATTGAACAGAAATTAAATGAGTCATGTTTTATCTCATTTTTGTTAAATAATTGAGAGATGAAAACTAACTCATTTAGCTTGTGTTAAAAAAAATATTTATCAAGTATCACATAAGCTCACATGATAAACACTGAGAGTCTGTTTGGTTTAATTTTAGAATTATGATTTGAATGTAGAGTTATATTTTGAGTTTTGAATTTTTGAATCACGATTTAAAAAGAGAAAATTTGTTTAATTATGAGTTTTGAAAATAGTTTTGGGATGATTTGTAATTTTTTTTATTGATTGATGTATAGAATGTGAGAGGAGATATGAGAGAGAACAAGTGATTGATTAATAATAATAATAATAAAAAAACTAGGAGAGATGAGTTTTGAAAATAAATTTGAATTGTATTTTGAAAATATGTTTGGTTAATACGTTAGATTCAAACTATAATTTAAAAATAAAGTTGAGTTTTGAAAAATAAACCAAATGCTACCTAAATAATTTTTTCTTCAAGAAGTTTGTTTAGCTCCACAACAAAGAAAAATGGTAATCTGCCATTTTTAGTTTTACTTTATTTCTTATTTACATTTTGTTGCCCTCTTGTTTTAGTTTCATTTATATATATATATATATATATATATGGATATATTAGAGAGAAGAGGGCGAGTTAAAATCTTGACATTCTAGTGAGGCGTATGAATTTTGATTCTAGGATTAATCCCAATTTTTTTTTTTCTTTGTACAAGAACATCAAGAGACTCCATACTTGACCTTTTGACACACAATCAAATCAGCCAAAGCTATACATATTTGGCAGCTCTATCAAAAGTTGATTAAGACCTCGTTTGGGAATCCTCTTTTTTAGTCAAAAAGTTAAAAAGTTATTAAATTAGTCAAAAAGTCAATAACGCATATCAAAAAGTCAAAGATTCTCTTTTCTCTTTACTTTTTGTACGTCTTTTCGTAAAAAGTTAAAAAGTCATCCCAAACATACTTGTTTTTTTTAGCTCATATTTTAGCCAAATAATTAAAAAATTACTAAATTAACTTATTCCCAAAGGGAGAACTATAATTACATGCATGCTTATCATTGTCAAAAAAAAAAAAATACAGCCCCAAAAAGGTAAATAACAACCATAAGTAAAAAACAAACATTTCTATTTGCTAAAAGCTAAAAACAAAGCAAATTAGAAAAATTAAACATCATGATATTTATATTTAGAAATAAAAAAACATATTAAGCCTTAGTTTGTGATATGAGTTAATTCTTTAATTTTTTTTTTGACTATTTTAACCTGAAATTAAGTCTTTTTTGAAATAAGTTTTTTAAGTTTTTTTAAACTTTTATGAGAAAAAATATAAAATGATTATGTTTTGAATGTGATATTTTATTTTATTAATTTTTTAATTTATTTTATCTTTTTATGACTAAAATAACACCCCTCCCAAAAAAAAATACTAGCCTAAGCCTCCGTTTGAGAAGTTACTTTGGAGGCTTTTTTGGCTAAAATAGTCACAAAAAATAAAATAGATTTTTTAGTCCAATAAGATAAAACATCACATTCAACCCATAATTATTACATTCTTTCTCTCGTCAAAAAACCAAAAACTTTTTCCAAACTAAAACTTTTTAATCTCAAACTAAAATAACTAAAAAAATTAAAAAAGCAACCCACTTCAGAAACCAACTCAAGTAATCTTTTTCTCACCGCTACTCAACAAAAGGTAAGTCAACTACCTAACATGTTTTGTTTCTTTTGTACATCTCATAAAATTAAGCATAACGAAACAAAAATGAACAGTGTTGAACTACGCAACAAAAATGTAACCAATGGCACTAGTTAGTTGAAAAAGAATCTCTACACCTAACTAAGAAATTAGGGTTCTGACTAATTTGTTTGAATTTTTTTTCATATTATTATGTTTGTTAAATGGTTGTGGCTACATATTAAATTACTTTCACATTTCAAATAATTCTCATAATATTTACAACGCATGTCCAACAAATTGACCCCTCCCAAAATATATATATATATATATATATAAATTAAATCATAATTCATTTGCAACTCTAATTAAGGGGTAATTTGAGATGATCTAAATAAGTATACTTTTTGACTTTTAATGAAATATTAGTTGAATTTGGGTTAGATTTAAAGTGATGTGGTAGAGAGGTGATGTGACTTAAATAAGATGATATAACTTAAATATGATAGTGATTTTTTAACTTTTTGACTTTTTAAGTTATGACAAACAAAACCTTATCAAACACTACTTTTAAAAACTAGCTTGTATTGATCGACCACTCTTAGAAAACTAACTCGGAACACTCATAAAATTGAATCAAGCTCAAATATTGCAATATTCAATTTAGTTCTATCCGTTTACAGTTGTAAGAACTTGTTTGGAGTGAACTAAAATAACACATTTCTTATCTTTTTTGAATCACATCACCTCTTTACTTTTTTAAACATTTTTTTTTAATAAAAAATTAGGGGTACTTACCAATTAGTCCTATTAACTAGACTTATTTACCTACAGGTCCTAACTAATAAATTTAACACTATAAAAATAAGAGAGTGATAAATTTATCACTAAAAATTTATTTATAAAATAAGAGACTGATAAATTTATCACTATAAATTTATTCATAAAAATAAAAGACTGATAAATTTATCTTTATCACTTAATAAATTTATCAAAATAAGACTTAATGGGTAATAAGTCTCAAAGTAGGACCTATTGAATAATAAGTCTCTAAAATAGGACCTATTAGTAGTTTACCCAAAAAATTAAAAAATATACTTATTTAGATCATTTCAAATAATCCCTACCTGTATGTATTGAAACATAAAGATACGAAATATATTGACAAGCCATGGTTGAGCATTTACAGAGAGACCAGATGAGACACTTTACACTTGACAAGTCAGTCGGTGTCACGCAGTTCTACTTGGAGAGTCAGAACACCAACAAAAACATTCCACCTATCATATCTGTTATCTGCATCTATTTCTGCCCACTAAAATGGCCTTTCATGCTTTTCTTGTCCTCTTTTCTCAATTTCATTTTAGTAAATACAAGGTATGTGACCTTTGCTTTTAAAAAAATAAAAATAAAAATAAAAATAAAAATTTGGGAACTACATTGAGAGCAGTTTAAATAGTGTGCTGTAATTTGCTCCTCATTTTTTTCTTTGGACCACCACACACTAAATTTGCTCCTTTCGTTTTTTTTTAAAAGCACCCACTATAATACTAACCCAACCCTACCCTTCGAACCCCACCATTGAAACTGCTTTCAGCAAACCCCACCTCCCTCTCTAGCAACCCCCCAGCTCTTCTTCCCCTCTCGCAACCCTTTCCTAGCCCCCATCCCTTGAGAATTCCTAGCCCACCTTTGACGGCCCCCTCCTCCTCCCTACGCTGCCTAACTGCTCCCATACCACCACTGTCTCCTCATCTTCCTCTCCTCCCAAGGGATGGCAATGGATCAGATTTTTTGGTTTTGCATGCGAATTCTTGATTTTAAACTAAATTATTTCAGCGATAGAATTTCATACTTTACTATAATCCTAACAATTTCATCCTGTTTCTCAAGATCCAAACACAACAACAATTTCTATGCATGTTTATCAGGACACAAGGCACCAAGGTGGTGACTGGAATTAGTGCAATTCAAAATAAAATTTATTTCATAAACTTTCGAACTATCGATGCTCGTCCACTCAGAGGAAGCTGTGCTTCCCCTATCGAAACTTTAGTTTACAACATACACCACAAATTCTGTACGAGGTCTTTTATGTAAAACTACAAATGACATAAGACATCAATTCACAAAGCAAGCCTCAACAACTAACTCTAACTAATATACAAATGACTACAGCCCTAATCCACTATATAGTTATATTCATCGGCAACTGTACATTATACAAACAACACAGTTACAGAGCTTTCCGACCCATTTTACTCCGTCGACTCGCTTCATATCTTGTAATTTAAGGAGTTTATTTTCCCTTTCACATAACAACACAACCAGATCAAGCTCTTGCTATACATTTCATCACGGAGAATCATTGCCCAAACCTTCCAGTGAAATGACATTTTCATCCTTGAGTTAAAAAATCACTACTTATTAGATTCTGCATCATGGCACCTCCTAATCAAGTCCACTCAGTCAAGCCGAGCAGTTCTCCATGAGAGTGAAAGGGTGGATTTGAGCAGCAAGCCTAGTGCTGAGGAGCAAGTTGCTCTAACGATTGCATCAGCAGACCGACTCATTTTGCCCACCAACAAAATAAATATCTAAGGAAGACAAGATTATATATTCTAATGAGTTCACTTTATCTATAATTTAGCGCAGAACAAGTACGAGGCAAATTATGTCTAGTCATCAATTATCAGTGATAGCAAATGCATTTGAGAATGACCTGAGAAAAATATAGAGCTGAGATGCGTTGATCATCCGAGAGACAAATCATGCAGCTTGAGAAGTAAATGGCATTCGCTTGAATAACCGTCCAAGGAGCATCATATGCCTGCACTAACAGGAATATAACCAGTCTAAGGTTCATTTTTTTTAAAAAAAAAAGTAAATAATAGCACTTTATTGAAAAAGCATCAAGATGATGCAAAGAATGCAAAGAAACTAGAAAAGAAAACAAACACACCTAACCAATTACATCGTTCAAAAAATCTAAAAACACAAACAAATCCGGATCAACTATACTCTCCAATCAACTATACATGGTAACTAAAAGCCGATTCTCTAGCCATGAAACAGAATGACAAATCTCTTGAAAAGTTCGCATATTCCTCTCTAACCAAACCAACCACATCAAACAAAACGACACCAATGACCACACCCATCACTTACGCCACCCAACCCGAGCCCCTCTCAAACTCCAAAACATCTCCAAAACCCCCTTTGGCAGCACCCAATTAATCCCAAAAAGAGAACAAATCAGCCCCCAAAAGTGCAAAGCAACGGAACAGTGAAGAAATAAATGATCAACCGACTCCGCATCCACACAACACATACAAAACACCAATTCACTAACACATGCCCTCGACGAATCAAGTTATCAATTGTAAGGTTCCGCCCTAAAGCAGCCATCCACAAGAAGAAAACCACCTTAGAAGGAACACGAGGCACCCTGTAGGAAATTAATGTATTGATATTATAGATTGATATCAATATACATTTTTGTGTGTATTGTGTGTTTACAATGGAGAGAATGATCTCTCTTTTATAGGGAGAATGAGTTACAAATGGAGGAATTAAATTAACCTAAGATGGAGCACTAAACAACTTAATGGAGCATTAGGGTAAATGGAGCACTTGCTTCTTGTGGAGCACTAATGGAGTGGAGTAGGTAGGTGGTAGTAGGTGGTAGTGGTAGGTGGAGTAAGTTATAGGTTTTTACATTTAACAGCCCCCCTCAAACTCAAGGGGGTTAGGAACTAACCAACTTGAGTTTGGAGAGAGTAACAAAACAGGAAAAAATAAAATGACAAATAAAATAAAAGAGGATAGGAGACACTGTATGGTCGTGTCAGACCGTTGTAGAAGACAGTTTATGGGGTCATGTCGGACCGTTGTAGAAGATAGTTTATGGGGTCATATCGGACCGATGTAGAAAACAGTTTACGGGGTCATGTCGGACCGTTGTAGAAAACAGTTTACTGGGTCATGTCGGACCGTTGTAGAAGAGAACCGAAATCAATGTCGGAACAGTTTACCGAGTCTTGTCGGACCCATATAAGAGCTAACCGGAATCAATGTCGGGACAGTTTACAGAGTTTTGTCGGACCCATATAGAAGCTAACCGGAATCAAAGTCGGGACAGTTTACAGAGTCTTGTCGGACCCTTAAAAGGCGTGCCATCAAAAGGTGTGCCCGACAGCCATCAAAAGTCGAGTCATCAAAAGGCGCGCCATCAAAAGGCGTGCCATCAAAAGGTGTGCCCGACATCCATCAAAAGTCGAGCCATCAAAAGGCGCGCCGCTTTGTCGTCTTGCGCTGAGAGGCGCGTGAGGCGCGTGTCTGCCTTGCCTATTTAAACAAAGGCGAGGCTGAGGCTGAGGCTGAGACAAACCAGTTGAAACCTCTGAAAAACTCTCTGAAAAAACTCTTCGTTTTCTGAGAGTTGTATTGCTGAAACACTTTGTTGTTTTCTGAGAGTTGTATCGCTGAAACACTCTGTTGCCCTGAAAATGGCTTCTTCTTCCCGCCCCGTGACCCAGAACATAGCCTCTTCGTCCCGTGGTCTTACTCTCTTTCCCGACCTCAACGAGGCCACAACCCAGAATATGGCCCTTAAACCTCAACCAAGAGCCCTTGGACCAAGCCCCCCTGGTTTTGCACCGTTGAACTATCCAATGGTGGCAGTTGAGCAGATAATGGTTGCTCAATCTGATATTGAGGCCAATTATTATACATTAAGGTCATGTGTTGAGACCATGACTGCGGTCAACAACCTGTCGCACCGGCTTCAGAGTAGAACAAATGAGGTGCAGCAGGTAAAAGCCCAACTGGCTCTGCTCCAGCGCATGTATACGGATGCCCGAGCAGAGATATGTGTGCTGAAGGCAGAAAACAAGGAACTGAAGCGGAAGGCCACCGTGATGCTCAGATTTGGAGGGCCGCCATATGTGACAGTTGAGGAGCAACGGGAAGTGAACGTGCTCGGCGGCGTGGGAAACACGGAGGCAGCACCGGCTAGGGACGCCCAAGACAAAGGCAAGAAGAAGAGAACAACGGAAGAGGGGAAAAAATAAGGCTGGTTTTTTTGTGGTGGTTATGGGTTGTGGTTGTTTTGTTGTTGTTGTTGTTGTTTTTTTTTTTTTTTTTTTGTGTAGAATTGTGATCGGGGTTGGTCCCGGATATGAATAAAACAAGTATGTTGTGCAAATCTGTATGGTATGGATGACACTAAGACTGAGCAGAAAATTCAAGTGGAGTGAATGTTGATTTTTTATTTTGGTATAAAATATATATATATATATATATTATTGATGGAATGATGATGATAATGGTGTGGGTGAGTGGTGAAGATGGGATATCACTTTTAGTTTACCTCCAGAAGATATATCCAGATGAGTGGCAGATCTTGAGGCTAGGCGAAGGTTGGAATTCTTCACAAATTCCTTTTCATGGATATGCCCCCTGCCAAACCAGTCCGTGAGATGTTGTCCTTCAGTGTGTTCACGCCATATTATTCTGAGACTGTTCTGTATAGCATGGATGAACTTCTAAAGACCAGGGTGGAAATGAGATTTTCCCTGCTGGATCCCAGTCTGAGATTTTGAATGAGACTACTACCCAAAATGGGCCTTGGTCAACCCAGGCTATGGAGTCTGAGAATGAGAAGAAATCACAAAAGCATGGATGAACTTCTAAAGACCAGGGTGGAAATGAGATTTTCCCTGCTGGATCCCAGTCTGAGATTTTGAATGAGACTACTACCCAAAATGGGCCTTGGTCAACCCAGGCTGTGGAGTCTGAGAATGAGAAGAAATCACAAAAATCTGTGTTGTCGAAAGATCAGAACGAGTATAAGTGGAAGCTCTGCAATGTAACTGCTGGGCCAGACTATATTCCCTGTCTTGACAATATCCAAACTATCAGAAAACTTCCAAGTACAAAGCACTATGAACATCGAGAGAGGCACTGCCCAGATGAAGCTCCAATGTGCCTTGTTCCTCTACCAGAAGGATACAAATAATCAATTAAGTGGCCTAAAAGCAGGGAAAAAATATGGTACTATAATGTTCCCCACACAAAGCTTGCAGAAGTTAAGGGGCATCAAAATTGGTTAAAGTTACTGGAGAAGGATAAAGGGAAGAGTTGGAATTCAATTCAGATGGTGAATCAAATTCAGAAAAATGCTGAATCCAATTCAGGCGGTGGTGGTGGCTGTCTGAGTCAGGTCAAAGCTAGACTGCACATCATTTTTCAGCCCGCATGGGTGGAGTGACATGCTCCTTTCATTCAAATTGGCTTCCCCAAAGGATTGATTCACCAAGGTACTTTGGGTTTCTTCCTCACCAAAAACTTCTTGCGGTACATAACCATAAACTGCAGCAAAAGGTACTGCAGCAAGAGGTTGGACAGGCAGAGGCTCATCTGCAATTTGGTTCATGAACTCGTCAAGGTCATTAAGTGGGGGCTGCACTAGACCATTAGTTGCGGTGTTGTCAACAGAAGCATTCACAGAATTTTCCTGCTGCACCACAGAATTCTCCTGGTCAGCATGGCCATTAACATCTATGTCATCATCTTTGTGACCAGCCAATGCCTTTGCCAATGAATTGACTTCAACGACTTTTTGAGCAGCAAATGCCAACCATGATTTCAGCTCTTTGTCGAACTTAGTCTCATTAACTAAATCAACAGAAGTGTGGAGAAGCGAGCAAGAGGTGGAGACAACAAGCTTGTCTTTACCCACGATGCCCTCAAGAGTCTGCAGCAGGCTGAGAGATGCAGCAAGATCATTGACCCATATGTTTCTTCCATCAACCACTCCAGCAAAGATCGAAGCAATACCTCCCTCAACAAAGCCTGTGAGACAGATGCTAGTGAGAGCTGATTTTTGAAAAACCAGTGAGCGTGACAAACCCAGTGGCCGTGATAAGCGCACAATATTGCGCACCGTATCCAGTTGCTCTAACCATCGTGAGGAAGCGCTCCTGACCATAACAGAGGGGAACTTCGCAGTCACCGATGTCAATGGAAACATCATGTTCAAGTTTGGTTGAGGTCCGGCGGGCGGTGAAGGCAAGGTTGCCGCCCGCCGGAAGGTGAAGATCACCAAGAGCTAACCTATTGCTCTGATACCATGTAGGAAATTAATGTATTGATATTATAGATTGATATCAATATACATTTTTGTGTGTATTGTGTGTTTACAATGGAGAGAATGATCTCTCTTTTATAGGGAGAATGAGTTACAAATGGAGGAATTAAATTAACCTAAGATGGAGCACTAAACAACTTAATGGAGCATTAGGGTAAATGGAGCACTTGCTTCTTGTGGAGCACTAATGGAGTGGAGTAGGTAGGTGGTAGTAGGTGGTAGTGGTAGGTGGAGTAAGTTATAGGTTTTTACATTCAACACACCCAAATACTCCTCCAGGGAAATTCCCTTACCACCTCCCCCACCAAACTCAAATAAAAGGACCGAACAGAGCACTGGCCTTTAGCACCCACCACATTCCAAACCAACACATCTTCCCCCCAACCCAAAAGCCCCAACCCATACAAAAAACTGAGCAACTCCCCTAACTGACCAACCTCCCAGTCCTGAACTTGGCGCCGTAGCTGAATGTCCCAAACCACCACATCCCCACCCCACAAAGTATTGCATTGTTAAGCCCTACCGACATTGTGAAAGTTTGTCCTGTGAACATGACAAAGTTGAGAACACAACCCAAATTTCTAACTTGTGTCAAGTTCAAGTCGTGGTTGCAGGTTGTGTCAAAATTGTTCATGTCCATGCATTGCAAGACAAGGACTAAGAATGAAAAGGCCAGAAAAGAATATGATTGAGGCCTACAATATAGAGATGAAGCCCCAGGCTTGAAGAAATGATATTGAAGTAAATGAAAACTACAAAAGGAATTGATAGCCTACTTTAAATAGTCCCGAAAAGGATTTGTGAATTTAGGTTGATCTGTCATTGGACATAATTTGCAAATCATGAAATATAGTGAAGCTCACAATTAGACATAAGGGCTTTTCAGCAGAGGCTAAACCTGTATAATTGATGCCATGTAAGTATCAATCCTGGGAGCTAGATGTTGAATTAACTGCCTTGTTAGATCTCTGACAAAGTCTTCATAGTCACTTCTAGAAACAGACAAAAGGTTTACCATTGAAACTTTCAGCCATAAGGAAGCCCAAAAGGTCAACCAAACATGATATGTAATGACAGTTTTGTATCGTTAAATGCATACCGGTGGTCAGAGTTAAAACAATGTGTGTTGAAGAGGGTAAACAGTCCTTCCAATTCCATTATTGGGGCAATCTTTTTGAAGGTGTTCTATAAAATAAAAATAAGAGTTAGTTAAGGGTTTCTCCGAAGAAAGCAACAAGTAGAAAAGCAAATGGACTAACTGCCAATCGTTTACCCGGCAAGCCTGCCGGACACTGAGATCATCATCTTGAAGATGCAAAACCAAGCGTGGCAGGGCAGCATGTACCTGAGACCAGCAATTGACATCAAAATAGCTTTTGAGGTTATTAGAATGCAAAAATAGTTGTTCGATTGATTTAATTGATGAAGGGACACTAAGAACTCCTAACACCATTAGAGTTCATTATACACAAGTACGTTGAAAAGTATGTTTACAAAAGAACATCGAATGTTATTTGCTAGTAAAAAAGAGAGAAAACAAACATATATATATATATAAATTTTTTTTTTTTGATAAATAAATAAACAAATTTTATTAAAAAACACCAAGAATATGCAAATAATACAGAAAACCCCAAATGAGAAAATAACCAACTCCAAACCAATCTCATCATCCAAAAAATCTAAAAAAGCAAATATATCTAAATCAACCTTCCTTTCTAACCAACTATACAAAACTGTAAGTAAACGACTCTAAAGCCAAGACACAGTATGAGACACCTCTTGAAACGTTGTCTATTACGCTCCAACCACACTAACCACATCAAACACAATGGCACCAAAGTCCACATACGAAGCTGTCGACGACCAACTCGAGCCCCTTGCCAACTCCACAACATGTCCAACACCCTCCACAGTTGTACCCAAACAATCCCAAAAAGAGAACATATAAATCCCCACAAACGAAAAGCCACAAGACAATGCAAAAAAAATAATCCATAGTTTCCGCATCTTCACAACACATACAACACCAATTGACTAGAATATGACCATGTCGCATCAAATTATCAAGTGTAAGATATACATATATATATTGAAATGAGTATCAAATCGCTGATTTGCCTACATGACAGTTTAATTTGTTCAGCTACTTGTCAGAAAACAATAAGAAGACACTACACCAGCAAATCAGAATCTTTGCTACTCAAGTACATGAAATATAATAGCGTGTTGAAAATATGACTAGATATGACACAGTCAAGTTTGGACAAAACACAGATGAGAGATGAATATTAATACGAAATGGCTGCTTGTCACCATATCCAAGTACTAATTTGAGGTCATTGGAAATCATTTAGTCAAAGCCTGTGTTGCACAGCAATGCATGTCTACCGTCTCACAAAGAAAGTAGGGTCAAAAGTTCTATTCTTATTGTAGACAGAAAAAAGGAATAAAAGAATACTAGTTTATAGAATGAAAGAGGTACCAGTCTTCCCTTTTCAATGGCTATACCTGTACCTCTCTTTCAACCAACAACCAGTTCAATCATGTATTGGGATTTTTCTAGATAAACATGGGAAAATGGTGCAATAGAACGAAGAAAGGAAAATGCTAGTACAGTTTGCAAATAAGAGCATCCCAGTTTAGAAACCAAGTTAGTTAGAAAATGAGATTACCCATGGTTTTCTACACATGAGAAATACACATAAATCAACAATTTCAAATTTCAAAATCATTAATCAATTTCTTTTCACTAATAATGCATTGAATAGTCTCAAATCATGTGGTCCAAATCAAATAACAGACCTGCTCAAGAAAAGCCTCACGTTGCGGCCCAACTGCTCCATAGTTGCTTAGAGCTCCAAATGCTGCATAGGCATTGGCTCGTATCTTCGTGTTCATGCATATCTGTTTCCATTCAATACATAAATTAATTGCTTTGCCAGATGTAGCCTATATTATATTTTCAGACTCTTAGATAATTTTAGAAACCAGACAGGAATAAAAACATGCAAAGTGGATAACGTACATTCCAAACTTCATCACAAACTTTTTGGCAGCAAAGACCCAATTCTTAGGAATTAAGCTAGATGCATCTCCAAAGCCAAAAGATGCTAATAATTAATGACATTCACATGTATTGGGGCCCTCAATGCGCTATATTTGAGTTAGCCATCACTCCCAATTAACATACGAACACAAATTTATTTATTTTTTTGACGGAACACAGTGAAGGTTCTGAATTTGAACTTCGTAATGTAGGGATAATGGTGTAATGGATTGTATTGTATTACCAAGTAAGACAATAGAGATGACAAATAGATACAGGAAGAAAAAAGGACGGGGTGAAGTTGTCCATTTGCACTTGATTCATTAATTACGCCGTGGAACCAATGTCTAAGAACCACGGACAATGCCGACATGACAATTTTTAAATAATACAGAACATGACAAGTGGGGTTGATACAAATTTTATAGTTTATATTTATTATATGCCAAATTTATGAATATTTCATTCAAAGATAATAAATAAATAAATAATGCAACATAAAACTAACTCTGAGAATTTAAAGTTGGAGGGATTAATAGGTATAAATCTACATTGTTTTTCTTTTATTATTACATCTCAAGTTATTTTGTTCAAACTTATGATGTATTATTTCATTTGCGTCTAGCAATGGAAATACAAAATAACACTATAAAATAAAGAAGTAAGAGAGCATACTTGAAGATTCCGAAGCCGGACTGAAAGGTTAAGTAAAATGGGTTCAACAGCATCATTGGGTGATGACTCAAGAACCTGTGCAATTGGACATATTAAGTGCATGAAAAAACATGAGCTTGGCTCAAACAGTGCTGCATAAGAAATTAGAAATGTTGGGATAATTACCATTAGCAAGCATGACACAGCAGTTAATTGAACTGATTCATCTGAATCATCAAGCAAAGCTAATATCACTCCAAGAACTTCAGGAGTGTACCGGAGAATATGGATGGATGGTATCTGCAAGACAAAATCTAGAAAGTTCATGCACTCACCAAAATAAAGGATAATTAAAAAGAAAAGAAAAGAAAAGAAAACAAGTAGCTATGATCAATACAACAAATGTAAAAGCACACATATAAAAGACCTGAACAAGTCCCCTTAGACATAGTCGTCTAACAGTAGGAGAATCATCAGATACATGCCGGCAGAATGCTTCAACCATCTGTTCCAACAAGGAACCAAAACCATCACTGCACCATGGAATTCAGATTAAATGAGAATTGGAAAAGCATAACATTATCTAAACCAATTCAAGATATATATTGACTTCAGATAAAAAAACACAATTGATAATTTTGGGCATCAGCAATTTAATTATTCTAGATTATGCACCAGCCAAGTTTAAGCATGGAAAGATTAAAAAAATTAAATCAAATTTGTAAAAGTTACACGAACATGATGGTTCCATATGAATCATCAATTACAAATTAGCCCCTACCCCCACCATCACCCCTTCTACTCTAACATCACTAAAAGATTCCAGACAATTCTTTCTACACCACAGAGAGATAATTTTTTCATTTTTCAAAAGTAGATCCTAAATGCTATATGGAATCATAAACCAAACCAAGATTAATGATCTAAGAGTATCCAAAGATCATATGCTCTTCACTCTCAAAGAGGAGGGGGAACGGGTACTAGAGGCTCTCAAAGAAAACACAAGCTTCAAAGAAACAATGCAAAACCTAAAGACAAAAACAAAACTAAAAAGAAAATAGAAAAAGGACACATGTAACAAAACAGAAAAGGAGCATCCATGAAGGCAGATCACTCCAGATTACCTGTAGCGGACAAACTCAGACACTGCTGCAGCTGCAGCTTCCCTTTGAAAACTTTGGGGTCGGTTTAAGGATTTACTTAAAATTAAACATATGGCTGGAACCTGAACAAACCGACCATAAGAGAACAAATTTAAAATGGCATTATAATGAAATCAAAAAGCACACCACTAGAAAGGGTTATCAATTAATGGAACAATCACAAGCATGGATATCGTTTCATATTTGCACCCAAACATGAACAGAGGTGGCATGGGGTCTAAAAGTTAAAATTGTTTTTTTCCTATTCTTTCATTTTGGAGTAGGTAAAATTAAAACACTATAATTAACCACAATCCCCACCAATATTCTATACACCATCATATCCATTGCACAAGGAAGCTGCTTACAGCAGTAGGTAGTCAACTCTCCACCCACTTTTTGTGGAGAGGTCAGTTCACATGACTCAAACCCACGCCACAAGGTTGGCGGTGGATAACACTTGCCATCTCACCAAGTCACAACCTCTAATTTTTATACATCATCATCAAATTTAAACATTGAAACTTTAAAAAGGCAAACAAGAATAAAACAAGAAGTTACTTAATCTTTGGTCACACCAGGAGTGGAGTGAATTTGTCAACTTTCAGGAAAGGTCAAAGCCAGCATCCCGATCCTGATTCTATTATAATGTGAAATGTGGAAACCAAACAAAAAATTCACATTTCATATGCACTAAAACTTTTTTCATGATTTCTATTCATAAGGCCAGCATTTAAATTCAAATAGTATTGGATAAGTGCAACATTTCTGTGTGCCTCTAATTTGTACAAGTATTGATACTGATTTGTGAGAATACACACACAAAAGGAATTATAGAAAGAGAATCCCAAGTAGATCATATTACCTCTTTTGGTCTTTTTATAGAAATACACCCAGCTAAATCTCCAATAAGATTGATCCACTTCTCGTTTTCATTTTGCCCTCTGTCTCTAGCCAAAATCTGTGAATAAATTTTTCCTTTTGTTATTATCCAGCGCATAGTATAAAGAAGAGTCCCCGGAATTACAAAAGATGAGTAGAACTTCTACACATAACTTAGTGTACCTTTCCCATTTCAAGATCACCAACACATTCACAGAATGCTTGAAATGCAATTAGAAGGGCCCTGTAAAGAAGAAAATTGGAAAAAAGGTCAAATAGAATTTTAAAAGAAAAAAGATGCACTTTTCAAATCTAATAATTATAAGCCGTGCATGTACCGTAATGGTTCTTGTTGACCAAAACTAGCTAAACCATGACAGCTTCCCAGCTGGAGTAAAAGTTCTGCTAAAACAGAAGAATAACTTTGCTCAACAGCCTTTTTTCCTACTTTACCACCACCTCTGTAATAAAGATAGCACATTGCAATATTCAATAGACTGTATAATGAAATTGGAACCTGAGCAATGCAATTGAACACAAACCTGAAGAAGGCAGTGAGAGCAAAAATAGCAGCCTGCAGGATGTCTTTGTCTATGTGACCATTAGTGTTATGATTAGAACTGTCTCCTTTCTCCAAATCACCTTTAAGTATAGGCATCTGGTTAAGGACATATATTACATGCTCCAAGAACGAGAATGAAAGTACTGTATGCTGAGAAAATGCCTGTATCACGAAAAAGTAAATCATGGTATTAATTTTAACAAAGAGGTCATAGAAGAAGACCAAAAACAAACAAAAAAATTGAACAATAGAATTCAAGCATGACTTACATAACATCACATATGATGGAAATCACATTTTATTTCCACAATTTATATTTCATTTTGAATTACAATAAACAAATTTCAAACTATATGACTACATCCTAAGAAGGTGGCATGTCATACTGGACACCGACACGACACAACAGTCGTCAGACAGTTCCCAACACCTATTAGACACACGTCCAAAGAATATGCTACTAAAAAAAATTTAGACGAACATGTTTAAGATACTTGGGAACACGTGTCTATCGCTGAGAAACACATGAAACACATTACAAATATGAATAAAATAATTTGGAATCTAATGATAAAAGAAAATTAACATTAATTTATATATGTTCTTCTCCTTTAGACATTGTAAAAATTATTTTCTATAATAAAAGAAAATTAACATAAAATTATTTCCGTGTCCTACATTTTTTCAAAATTTCTGTGTTGGTGTATCTGTGTCGTGTCACGTGCTTGTTAGACTGCATCACTGTACTTTCTATATTTTTCTTCTTTCTCCCCTCTTCTCTTTTTAATAACTCTATTTCACAACTCAGTGGCATGTAATGTTCTATTTGAAAGTGGGAAGCTTTTATTTTTTTGATAAATAAATAAGCTTTATTAAAAGAGCATCAAGAAGATGCAAATAATACAAATCTTCAAAGAGGACCTACCCCCTCCTAACCAATAATATTATCTAAAAAATCTAACAAGACAAATAAATTCGGATCAAACTTCCTTTCCAACCAACTATACAAAACTGTAAGAAGGCGACTCTTGAGCCACGAAATACTGTGACGAACCTCTTGAAAAGTTCGCCTATTACGTTCGAACTAAACTAGCCACATCAAACAAAGAGGCACCATAGACCACACACGCCGCCACCGCCGCAGCCCCTGCTGCCGACCAACCTTAGCTCCACGCCAACTTCACAGCATATCCAAAACCCGCTGCGGCTGAACCCAAACAATCCCAAAAGGAGAGCACATAAGACTCCACAAACGGCTAGCCATAGAACAGTGCAAAAACAAATGATCAACATACTCTACATCAGCACAACACATGCAACACCGATTCAATAGAAAATGACCATGCTGCACCAAATTATCAATCGTAAGATTCCGTCCTAATGCTGCTTTCACATGAAGAAAGCCACCTTAGAGGGAACTCCTGGCACCCAAATACTCTTCCAAGGGAAATCCGCCCTCACCTCCCTTGCTAAACATCGGTAGAAGGAAGAAACAGAGAAACGCCCCTTCGCCCCCACCACATTCCATCCCAAAAATCTGCCCCCACCCCAGTTACACCCAACCCATACAAATAATCCCAAAGCTGCAGCAATGAGTCGTACTCCCATTCGTGGACAGGCCGCTGCAAATGAATGTCCCAAACCACCACACCCTCACCCTCCAAATAAGATACGACCACAGCGTCCTGATGCCCTGTAATTCCATAAATTAGTGGAAAACAAACCGCTAGAACAACACTGCCACACCACCTATCCTTCCAAAAGCGCACCCTCCTCCCATCGCCCACCCGAAACTCCATCCTCGCCCAAAACTGCCCTCGCCCCAACTCAATACCTTTCCATAAGCCACACCCATAAGAACTAACCACAGCCCCTACCCCCCAGTCCCCCCTTTCCCTCTAGCTAATCCGTACTTACTAACCACCACCCGGCTCCATACCCTCTCCGGCTCCAAAACAAAGCGCCACAGCCACTTATCCAACAAAACTTTGTTGAAAGTCACCAATCGTCGGACCCCCAACCCCCCTCCCTCTTTTGGTTGACAAATCCGCCCCCAGTCCACCAAATGATAACGAAAATCATCCCCCCCACCACCCCACAGAAAATCTCGCTAAAGCCACTCCATCTGTCAAGCCACCGATACCAGAATGACATGCAAAGACATAAAATACGTCGGAATACTACTCAACACACTCTTGATCAAAGTCAACCTACCCTCTTTCGACAGATATTGCCTCTTCCAACCCGCCAACCGACGCTGAATATGCTCCACCACTCCTTCCCGCACCCGTTGAGCTTTAAACATTGCCCCCAACGGCAAGCCCAAATAAGTAGCTGGCAAAGCTGACTCCTTACAATCCAACACCGCCGCTAACATTGGCAAATTTTCCACCTTCCCCACCGGAATCATTTCCGACTTCCTGAGATTCACCTGAAGGCCCGAAACTGCCTCAAAACATAACAAGACACATCGTAAATAACCCACCAGCTCCGCCACGGCTCCACAAAAGATCAAAGCATCATCAGCATACAGCAAATGAAAAACACAAATAGGCGCCCCTGTGAGAGGACCTACAAAAAAGCCCTCTAATAAACCCTCAAGAATAGCCCTATCCACCAATCTACTCAATGCCTTCATCACTAAGATGAACAATAATGGAGACAGAGGATCCCCTTGACGAAGGACTCTGTAGGTTGGGAAAAAACCCGCCAGTGTCCCATTGACTAGAACAGACATCCGCACAGTAGAAATGCAACTAAATCCACTTCCGCCAAGTCTCTCCAAAACCCATACACTTCAAAACATACAGAAGAAACTCCCACCGAACATTATCATACGCCTTCTCAATGTCCAATTTACAAATCAAACCTGGTTAGCCCTATCGAATTCGGGAATCCACACACTCATTTGCTACAAACATTGCATCTAGAATCTGGCGACCCCTCACAAAAGCATTTTGGAACTCTGATACCACTGCCTGCTAAACCCTTCGAAGCCTATTTGCCAAGACTTTAGCTAAAAGCTTATACACACTTCCAAGCAAACTAATAGGCCTAAAATCCTGAATATCTTCTCCCCCCCCCCCCCCTCCCCCTCCCCTCTCCTTTCTTAGGAATCAAAGCCAAGAAAGTCGCATTAAGACTTTTTTCAAACTGGCTTAACACAAAGAAAGCCTCCAAAGTGGCCATCATATCCATCTTAACCACACTCGAACAATGCTGAAAAAATGCCATAGTAAAGCCATCCAAACCGGACGCCTTATCCCCACACATCACCCGTAAAGCCCAAAACACCTCTTCCTATGTAACAGGGCGCTCCAAAGCCACCCTATCCGCCTCCGAAATCATATCAAACTGAACCCCTTCCATCCCTGGCCGCCACTCCCCTGTTTGCTGCCGAAACAAATGCTGATAAAAATCCACAATCCCCTCCTCAATCTCCTCTGTCGTATTTAGATCGCGACCCTCCACCCACAACCTGTGAATCTAATTCACCCGACGATGGGCATTCGCTATCCGATGGAAGAACTTAGTATTCCGATCCCCATCCTTGAGCCACAAACACCGGGATTTCTGCCTGAAACACACCTCCTCCATACGAGAGATACGGACATACTCCTGTCTGGCTATCTCCTTTGTAGAACCGTCATCAGCCGACAAGCCCCTATTAACCTCTATTTCATCCAAGGACTGGAGTAAAGACACCACTGTCGCCTTCTGGCCCTCTCAACGGCCAAACACCTCCTTATTCCATCCTTTCAAATCCCTTTTAAGCAGTTTCAATTTCTGAGCCAACATATAACTAGTTGAGCCTATAACTACATAAATAGTCCACCATTCTCGTACCCTCTCCAAGAAACCATCCGAATGCAGCCACATATTCTCAAAACGGAAAGGAGTAGGGCCTCTCCGAACCCCACCACTATCAAGTAAAATGGGCCAATGATCCGACACTGGACGAGGGAGGCGAATCTGAGTAACATCCGAAAAATGCTCCTCCCAACCTCCAAAAATGAGAAATCGATCAATCCACGACAGACTCTCCCATTCGACCAAGTGAAACTCCCCCTTTGAAGAGGCAAATCAATCAACTGCATCTCATCAACAAAGGAACAAAAAGACCGCATCCACCGCTACCCCCTATTGCTCCCCACCCTTTCAACCGGCCACCGCACCATATTAAAATCACCCCCCATGCACCAAGGCTCTGACCAACGGAAAGCCACATTTTCTAACTCAGCCAAGAACTCGCCTTGGTGTACATTCCGCACCGGACCATACACCCCAGTAAACACCCACCGAAATTGATCCTCTACACACCGAAACAAACAAGACAAAAAGAAACCGCCCACCTCCTCTGCCTCCTTCATAATGCCCCTGGAATCCCAACAGAAAAGTATCCCTCCTGCAGTACCGATAGCTGGCAAATGGAACCATTCCACAAACCGTCCTCCCCAAATATTGCGTACCACCACCTCCTCTAACACATCCATCTTTGTCTCCTGTAAACACACCACGTCAGCTTGTGCACTACGCAAAGCTGCTTTTACTGCCAACCTTTTGTACCTATCATTCAAATTCCGCACATTCCAAGAAAGAATTTTTAATCTTATTTCAACGTAAGTGGTCCCCCACGAGGTCTCTGAGAGTCACTACCCACCTTTGACCCTCCATGGTCATAATTAATAGAACATGTAAGATTCTTAAGCTCCCGGTTCCCTTTCCACCTGGTTTCCGCTGATTTAACCCCCTCCTTACTAGGAGTCCCTTTCCGCCATAATTCCTCCACTGCTAAGAATAAACACACTGTTTCCTCCTCATGCCCTTCGAAAGACAGGCCCAATAACCGACTAACCTCACTGATTCGTTCCAACACCTACTCCGAAACAGCCTCAGCCGAAGGTACCCCATTTCTCTCCAGCTCTGCACCACTGTGAGACAGGTTCAGATTCGGACCGTAAAAGACCCCCTGTGCACCAACCTCCACACTCAGTGGTTGTACCACCATCGGCACCAATTGATTCAGGCCTTCCTCAGTATAAAAAACAACCCGATTAGCCCACGACAACCCACCACGCGGCTCCTAGCCAGATGTCACAGCCTCCTCTTTGAATGATGAAAAGTTAGACCGAAAGCTGCATCCATCGGCCTCCAGAGGATACCCAGATTCCGGCGCATCCTTGTTCACCCCATGGCACACCACTGTTAGCATATTATATTATCATATTACTATCTGAGTTATTAGTTTGTAATTATTCTATGCCTCAGGGCTCCCTTGTAATTTTTACAAACTTTAATCTATAAATAGGGGATGATATCCTAATCAAACCCTAAGCTGGTTACTTTCTACAATCCTCATGGTATCAGAGCAAAACCCTAATACCTAACCTTAGCTACCCATACTGTTCCTATTACAAATCGGCGCCACCAGCCATCACCGGAGCCACCAATTACCACCAGAGGGGCTTTGGCTCACACTGACTCCACCCTGAGGGGCTTCGGCTCACGCCGACAAAGACCCACATAGTTTTGGGTGGGTTGATGCCTGTCTAGGGTTTCGGCTCATCCTTGTTGGTCGAAATTAGCACCAACGATTACTCTAGGGTTCGAAACTGACCTGGGTTGGTCCTCTGCCTCAGTTGACTCCTCCGATGCCATCGTCTCTTTTTGCAGCTTCATCGTCAGTCAATCTCCTCTGCTTGGTCAGTTCGTCGATCTCCTCTGTCTTCATCGATCTTCTCAGTTCGTCGATCTCTTTCGTCGATCTCCTCAGTTCGTCAATCTTCTTCGTCAATCTCCTCTGCCGCCTCCTCTTCTCTGGTATAACCTCTGTTTGGTCCCTCTGCTATGTCGTGTATAGGTGTTTGATCTTCAACACAGTTTGTTAAAAAAAAAAAAAAAACTTTATGGTTTCTTAATTTTGTTATGCTTTTATAGTGGTCATTGTGTCTGTTCTTTCACCACCACCTTCCGGGGTTTGTGATTGCCACTGGTTTTGTTGCAGGTTCGGTAGTATCAGTGTTTTTTAAGGCGAAAAGCGAACCGAGGCGACAAGGTCACCTAACGCCTAAGCGCGAGGCGACGAGGCGAGGCGAGGGCTTCATCGAAGCGAGGCGACCAGAAATGATATTTTTTTTAAATAAATGGTATAGACAAAAATATAAATATTTTCAAGAACCATCATGCAGTTATTTTCAATGTTTCAGCATAAAGAAATTAAAGAACATATTTTAACAACATTAAAGAACGTAAAGAAATTAAAATAGTTGAAATTAATTGAATCAAAATAATTAATTGAATAACCAGGAAATTAAAATAACCAACAAATTAATTGAATTAAAATAAACAAATTAATTGAATTAATTGAATTAAACAAATTAATTGAATTAAAATAATTAATTGAATAACCAGGAAATTAAAATAACTAGGAAATTAATTGAATTAAATTAATTGAATTAAAATAAACAAATTAATTGAATTAAAATAATTAATTGAATAATCAGGAAATTAATTGAATTAAATTAATTGAATTAAAATAAACAAATTAATTGAATTAAACAAATTAATTGAATTAAAATAATTAATTGAATAACAAGAAATTAAAATAATCAGGAAATTAATTGAAATTTTAACACAGAAAAAAAAATAATTGAATTAATTGAAAAAAAATTAATTTTAAAATAATTGAATTAATTTTAAAAATTAATTTTTGCGAATTAAAAATTAATTTTAAAAAAAATGAATTAATTCGAAGTCGAACAGTGTTCGACAGTGCTCTTCTTCAAGTCGAAGTCAAACAAAGAACAGGTGAAGTCGAACAAAGAACAGGTGAAGTCGAACAGGTCCAACAGTGAACAAAGGAGAAAGGAAGAAGAAGAAGAAGAAAGGAAGAAAAAGGTAGAAGAAGCAACTCACCACGTCCGAAAAAGGAAGGAGCAGACCCAGGCGATTTGACTTCGGCAGAAGAAGACCAAATGCTTCGATTCGACTTCGGCAGACGATGCACTCCACCAAGTCGATCTAGGGTTTGGCTTCTTATTTCGTAATTAACTTTGTCGATCAAGGGCCCAGATGATTCGAATGAAGTCAATCAAGGGCCCAGATGTTTCGAACTTAAATCAGGCAAAAATACGATGAAGCGTCGCTTCTTTCCGCCTCACGCTTCATCGCCTAAGCCTCGTTTCAGGCGCTTCTGAGTCGCCTCACCATTTCGCCTCGCCTCAGCACGCATGAAGCGCTGAAGGCTCGCCTCGCCTCGCTTAGCGCTTAGGCGAGCGCTTAGGCGAGCCTCTGATAACACTGGGTAGTATAGTATCCACGGCAGATTCCACCAGTGTGTCCCCTACTTCTCAAACACCTAGGAGTGAGAGTCCTATTATACCTATTACCATGCCTGAGAACCCCAACCTTAGTCTGAAAATCACTACCTTTCCATTCAATGGTCAGAAATATCTAGCATGGTCTCAGAGTTTGACTATATTCTTGAAGAGTAGAGGGAAGATGGGGTATGTTGATGGCAGGATACAAACACCTAGTACCACTAACCCAGGTTATGACCAATGGGACATTACTAACTCTTTGATTATGGGTTGGCTTATTCATTCGATGGTTCCAGAAATTGGTGAGGGCTACTTGTCTATGGAGACTGCCCAGGATGTTTGGGATGTTGAGGCTGCCACCTATTCCCGCAAAGGGAATTTCTCACAGGCATTTGAATTGCGCCGCTCTATTGAGAGCTTACTTCAGGGGGAGCAGACTGTTCTTCAGTATTTCACCTTCCTCACCAACGGCTGGAAACGCCTTGATCACCTGCAAGACTATAAGTCTGTTTGCCCTGTTGATTCTGTCGGGTACAAGAAGTTCATTGCACAGGAACGGGTCTTTAAATTTCTGGCAGGCCTAAATGTGGAGTATGATTCAATTAGGGGTCAAGTTCTGGGTATGGACACTCTTCCTTCACTTCAGGAGGCATTTGCCTATGTACAGAATGTGGAGTCGCCGGTCTGCTATGATGTCCCCTGTCTCTACTGACCGCTCAGCATTATTGTCTACTCCTCGAGATGGCCCCAGCCTGACTCTCATCCCTCCGTCTGCTGCTAAGAAGTTTGTATTCTGTGATTATTGTAAGAAGCCGCAGAATACTCGTGAGACGTGTTAAAAGCTTCATGGGACTCCATCCGGGGGTCAAGGTGATCGGTTTGGTTCTAGAAGAGGTCGGTCAGGCCAGTCTAGAGGACGTGGCTCCTATTCCCGGGCTCATCAGTCTAGTGTCGTTGATACACTTGATTCTAATTCTGCTTCTGTTGGCCAAGCTTCTGATGTTGAGCTTGGGGATGCTCTGTGCCAATTGCTGGACTGCCGGTCTTCTACTGCTCTCAGTACAGCTTCCTCGTCCTTTGCCCGCTCAGGTAACTTAGCCTCTTCTCCTTGTGTTTTCTTGTGTCATAAGTCTTTGCCTTCGATTATTGATTCCGGTGCCTCAGATCATATGTCTGGCTCCTCTGATCTTTTCTCTGCCTATAAGCCCTTTTCAGGTCAGGACAAAGTTAGGATTGCAGATGGTACTGTTTCTTCCATTTCTGGGAAAGGTTTAGTCCAAGTCACTCCTATCATACCTCTATCTTCTGTTCTCCATGTTCTCAATTTTTTTGTTAATCTGTTATCCTTGAGTCGTCTTACCCAGGATTTGAATCGTAGTGCGACGTTTTTTCCTGATCATTGTCTTTTTTAGGACCTTGTCACGAGGAGGACGATTGACAGTGGTAGTGCAGAAAATGGTCTCTACTTCCTAGATCAACCAGACAAGCTTGCTTATGCTTCCACCACGTCTTCTACTACCCCCGCTGATTTATGGCTGTGGCCTCGGCGTCTTGGGCATCCTTCCTTTTATTTACTTAAGCATTTATTTCCATCTGGTTTCGCAAATCATCATGTGTCTGAATTTCTTTGTGAGTCTTGTCAACTTGGAAAACAATACAGAGCTTCTTTTGCTCCTAGTTTTAATAAAAGTTCAGTTCCTTTTTCATTAATACATTCTGATGTTTGGGGTCCCTCTCGTGTTATGTCTGTGAAAGGTCATCGATGGTTTGTTACATTTATTGATGATTTTTCTCGTACTACTTGGGTGTATCTCATGAAAGATAAGAGTGAGGTTTTCTCTGTGTTTCGCAATTTTCATAAGATGATTTGTACTCAGTTTGGGGCCACTGTCAAACTATTTTGTTCTGATAATGGCAGGAAATACATAAATTCTGGGTTAGATCAATATTTTTCTACTCATGGCATTATCCATCAGACCTCTTGCACCAATACCCCTCAACAAAATGGGGTGGCGGAACGCAAGAATCAGTATCTTCTTGACATGGCTCGGTGCATGTGTTTTTCTATAAGTGTGCCTCGGCCCTATTGGGGCGACGCTGTTCTCACCACTGCACATCTTATTAATCGTCTTCCTACCCAGGTCTTGCAAAAACAAGCTCCTCTTCACGTCCTCCTAGGTTCTCAGTTCTTGTTTTCTATTCCTCCCAAAATATTTGGTTGTGTTTGTTTTGTTCATAATCACTCTCCTACTCGTGGTAAGTTGGACCCTCGCTCCCTCAAGTGTGTTTTCCTTGGTTACTCTCCTACTCAAAAGGGGTATAAGTGTTACCACCCTTCTTTTCGTAAGTGGTTTGTATCCATGGATGTTACTTTCTTTGAGTCCCAATCCTATTTCTTGTCCTCTCCGGTATCACTATCCTCATTTCCGGGGGAGCCTTGGTGTGAAGTGAGTCTTGTGCTTCCTATGGCGGAACCAGTTGTTCTTGCACCACCCTCTTCTACTGGGACTATAGAACCCAATGTCACTAAGGATAGGGAAATAGAACCCAATGTCACCAAGGATAAGGAAGGGCATGTTTATGTCCGGGACATAGACAGACAGAAAGTTAACTGGATACAAGGGACCACTTCTGCTCCTCCACTGCTATCTCCTGCTTCTGATGAGAGTCTAGGTAACTTTGAATCTTTTGAGTCCATTGATCTTGATGTTCCTATTGCCAAGAGGAAGGGTGTGAGATCTTGTACTCAACATCCTATCTCACATTTTGTGTCCTACCCTCGTTTGTCATCCTCCTATAGAGCGTTTGTGTCAACTATTTCCTCTGTTAGCATTCCTAACCATTTTCAGGATGCTCTTGCTACCTCTGAGTGGAAACTAGTCATGATTGAGGAAATGAAAGCACTTAGGAAGAATGACACTTGGGAATTGACTGAGTTACCTACGGGCAAACGATCTGTGGGATGTACATGGGTGTATACTGTGAAACACAAAGCAGTTGGGTCTATTAAGTGTTACAAGGCAAGACTTGTGGCAAAAGGGTTACCTCAGACATATGGCATTGATTATCAGGAAACCTTCGCACCCGTGGCTAAGATGAATTCAGTCAGAGTACTTCTCTCTCTAGCAGCTAATCTAGATTGACCGCTTTATCAGTTTGATGTCAAGAATGCCTTTCTCCATGGTGACCTCGAAGAAGAGGTATATATGGACATTCCTCCTGATTTTGAGGATCATCAGACAGAAGGCAAAGTATGCAAGCTTCGGAAGTCATTATATGGTCTCAAACAGTCTCCAAGGGCTTGGTTTGAGAGATTCACTCAGGCTATGCTTAAATATGACTTCAAACAGAGTCAGGTAGATCACACCTTGTTTGTGAAACATTCCTCACGTGGTAAGACTACAGCATTTATTGTTTATATAGATGACATAGTTCTTACGGGCAATGATAGTGGAGAAATACCTCTATTGAAGAAATATTTAGCTAGTGAGTTTGAAATCAAAGACTTGGGAAGCTTGAAGTATTTTCTGGGAATTGAAGTTGCTCGCTCCAAGGATGGCATATTTATCTCACAGAGAAAATATGTGCTTGACCTGTTGAAGGAAACTGGGATGCTTGGCTGCAAGGCATGTGACACTCCACTAGAACCCAATCAGAAATTGGGAGATGATGAAGGAGGAGAAGCTGTTGATAGGGAGAGCTATCAGCGATTAGTGGGTAAGCTCATTTACCTATCTCACTCCCGTCCTGATATTGTTGTTGCTGTCAATGTGGTTAGTCAGTTTATGCATGCTCCTCATCAGATTCACTTCGAGACTGTCATAAGAATCTTGAGGTACTTGAAGTCTGCTCCTGGTAAGGGTCTTTATTTTTCAAAGTATGATCATCTTCGTGTGGAAGCCTATACAGATGCTGACTGGGCTGGATCAATAACTGATAGGAGATCGACTTCAGGGTATTGCACCTTTGTTGGAGGCAACCTAGTTACTTGGAGGAGTAAAAAACAAAATGTGGTTAGCAGGTCAAGTGCAGAAGCTGAGTTTAGAGCTATGGCACAAGGGGGGTGTGAGCTTTTATAGATCAAGTTATTGTTGAGTGATCTAGGTATTGATCAGACGGACTCCATGCAGTTATACTGTGATAATAAGGAGGCCGCTATCAACATCGCTCACAATCCGATTCAACATGACAGGACAAAACATGTTGAGATTGATCGCTACTTCATTAAGGAGAAACTCACTAGTGGTACCATTTGTACTCCTTTTGTCCAGTCTGGTGAACAACTTGCTGACATTCTCACCAAGGGGGTTGGGAATAAGCCATTTCATGACATATTAGGCAAGTTGGATATGAGAGAGATCTTCGCACTAGCTTGAGGGGGAGTGTTAGCATATTATATTATCATATTACTATCTGAGTTATTAGTTTGTAATTATTTTATGCCTTAGGGCTCCCTTGTAATTTTTACAAACTTTAATCTATAAATAGAGGATGATATCCTAATCAAACCCTAAGCTGGTTACTCTCTACAATCCTCAACCACTAGCTGAAGACCCGAAGTCAGCACCACCTCCTCCATCTGATGCGCAACCCCTGAAACTGTGGTCAAACTCCCTGATTTCTCCGACAATCCAGACCCAGGCCTTGGCACCGACCTATCTAACTGCAATTTCGATGGCCCAGCTGCCTTTGCCGTCAATTCGTCACCTATCGAAGTCATCGGCATCCAAAGACCCATCGTCTCTGACACACAGACAGGCTGATCCGCCACCGAAAGATCCAAACCCATATCGTGATGCAAAGCTTCGAAGACCTGTCGCACTGGGGGGTCCAGGGCCTGACCCGTTAGATTGGAAACTGCCCTAGTGGACCCATGAAGCCCAGCCTCAGAATGATTCTTGGCCTTGATCAAAGTTAGGCCCAACTGGGCCCCCTCCCCCACTTTCCTCTTGGAAGACTCAGCTTGGGCTGTAACATTATGAAAGAAATATTGAAAGAGTGATTGAAAGAGCTACAATGCTCTGTAATTCATTGTTATTAAGAAACCAAATGGGAGCTCCATTATATAGGAGTTGTACAAAGCAACATTATGATCAGATGGAATAGAAAAATGAAAAAAGAAGGCCATGCGGCCGAAAGCAAAGGCCATGCGGCTGCCTAAAGCAATCGAAAGCGAAAAGATAAAGAAAAGAAAAAAGGAGAAGAATCTGTATACAGCTGTGATTATAATATTAACAAGCATACAGCTGATAACAATATTATATAGCTTGATTACCAACACTCCCCCTCAAGCTACATTGTAGATGTTAATCATTCCCAATTTTTCCGTCAGAGCTTCGAAGATAACTTGAGCAAGAGCTTTTGTGAGAATGTCCGCTTTTTGACAGTTTGTTGGAGTGTAGCTGACTTGAAAAACTCCTTCTTCAATCTTTTCCTTGATAAAGTGTCGATCTATCTCCACGTGTTTAGTTCGATCATGATGAACCGGATTCTTAGCGATACTGATAGCGGCTTGGTTGTCGCAGTATAAAACCATGGGATGCTCAGATGGAACCCGTAATTCTGCTAACAGCCTGTTTAACCAGATTCCCTCACAGATACCTAGTGCCATAGCACGAAATTCTGCCTCAGCACTACTACGGGCTACCACTGACTGTTTCTTGCTTCGCCATGTAACCGCGTTCCCCCAAACAAACGAACAATAGCCAGAAGTTGATCTTCGATCAGTCACTGAACCTGCCCAATCTACATCTGAAAAAATCTCAATTTTTCTATTTGTTGTTCTTTGGAAGAAGAGACCCTTTCCCGGTGTCCTTTTTAGGTACCTCAATATTCTGGTCACAGCAGTCATGTGTTTGTCGGTTGGATTATTCATGAATTGACTGACCTCACTAACAGAGAAGCCGATGTCTGGCCTTGTATGAGAAAGATAAATGAGTTTTCTCACAAGACGTTGATATCTCCCTTTATCACTTGGTGCACTACCGTCACTGTCTTCCAGTTTGATAGTTGTGTCCATAGGTGTTTCTGCCGGCTTGCATCCTAGCATCCCTGTTTCATTCAGTAAGTCTAGAACGTATTTACGTTGTGAGACTGCTATACCTTTCTTTGACCGAGCAATCTCCATTCCAAGAAAGTACTTAAGGTTTCCAAGATCTTTAATCTCAAATTCCTTTGTTAGGAATTTTTTAAGTAAGCCAATTTCCTCTTCATGATCACCTGTTAAAATTATGTCATCCACATAAACAATGATAATTGCCAATTTCCCTCCTAGGGAGTGCTTCACAAATAATGTATGATCGGATTGACATTGAACAAAACCGTACCCTTCACTGCCTTAGTGAACCGTTCAAACCAGGCCCTGGGAGATTGTTTGAGGCCATACAAGGATTTTCGGAGTCTGCAAACTTTGTTGAAATTTGATGTCGTCTCAAGTCCAGCAGGAATGTCCATGTAAACTTCTTCCTCTAAGTCACCATTGAGGAAGGCATTTTTCACATCAAGTTGGTGAAGTGACCAATCGAGATTAGCTGCCAAGGATAAAAGTACACGAACAGTGTTGAGCTTGGCAACTGGAGCAAAGGTTTCTTGATAGTCAATGCCATAGGATTGGGAGAATCCTTTGGCGACCAACCGAGCTTTATATCGTTCTACATTACCATCTGCCTTGTGCTTTACTGTGAAAATCCACTTACACCCAACTGGTTTCTTACCTCTTGGAAGATCAGTAATTGCCCAAGTACCATTCTTTTCCAGAGCCCGAACTTCCTCATTGACTGCCGCCTTCCACTTCGGATACTTGAAAGCTTCCTGAATATTCCGAGGAATGGGTATCTCCGTGATGCTAGAAGTGAAGGCACGAAACGAAGGTGATAGCTTATTATAAGAAATAAAGTTCCCAATGGGATGCTGAGTACATGATCTAACTCCTTTTCTCCAAGCTATGGGCATATTAAGAATACTATTTTCTAACTCAGAATCATCAGTACTATCTGTGGGAGGAATATTGTCACCTGGAATGTTGCTTGGATTAGAACCCGGTTCAGCCTCATGGGATTGTTGAGAAAGTGCTCCTTCCTCCGTTTCCTCTTGGATGTGCTCATTATCCCGCAAGTCAACAATGAACTCGGAATTTTCGGCAGGTAAAGATTGATTCAATGACTCAGGAGGTGTAGGATTTTTGGTGGTGATGGATGGCTCACTAAATGACTCAAGGGTCCAAAATTGAGATTCCTGGGTTGGAGTCTCCCCCTGAATAACAATTTTAGGGTAGTAAGACTGGGTTTCAAAAAAGGTGACATCCATGGAATTGTAGAATTTCCTTGTGACCGGAGAGTAACACTTATACCCTTTTTGATGTAACGAATACCCAATGAAGATACACTTGAGTGACCTGGGATCAAGTTTACTTCGATACTATTGATGGATATGAACAAAGACAGAGCACCCGAAAATTTTTGGTGGGATGGTGAAGATGAGGCGAGTAGTTGGAAAGGATTTTAGGAGAAGTTGACAAGGAGTTTGGAATTGTAGTACCCTGGATGGCATCCTATTGATAAGGTAAGCTGCTGTAAGAACAGCTTCCCCCCAGAGGAATTGTGGAACATTTGTGGAAAACATTAGCGATCTAGCAACATCTAACAAATGCCTATTTTTCCGTTCGGCGATGCCGTTTTGTTGTGGGGTGTCAACACATGAACTTAAGTGAACTATCCCTTCTTTTGCTAAAAATTCTCCTAGAATGGAGTTGAAATAGTCCCGAGCATTATCAGACTTTAGAATTTGGATTTTTGACTGAAATTGTGTCTGAATCATAATTTGAAAATTTTTGAAGATTTGACTTGTTTCAGATTTGTCTTTCATGAGGAAGACCCAGGTTAATCTAGTATGATCATCTATGAATGAGACAAACCACCTAGTGCCAGTTACATTTTTTATTCTTGATGGACCCCAGATATCACTATGAATTAGTGAGAATGGACGAGACGCTTTATAGGATTGAATGGGAAAATGGGACCGTACATGCTTAGACAATTGACAAATTTCACAATCAAAAAGTTTTGGAGTTTTAAATAATGAAGGAAATAAATGCTTGAGATACATAACATTAGGATGACCTAATCGATAGTGCCACAACATAATTTCTCTATCGTTATTTGGACATGAAACCGAAAAAGAACTACCACGAATTGCCGTTTGAGGTTGTTCCTGTGGATAGTGGCATTCCTTAAGGATGTAGAGTCCAGAGCATTCCTCAGCATTGCCAATCGTCTTCCCCGAATCCAAATCCTGAAATTCACAATGAGTGGAGAAAAAATTAGTAACACACCTCTTTTCCTTAGTGAGTTTACTAATTGACAGTAAATTACAGTCCAAGTCAGGAACAAGGAGAACAGAGTTGAGAATAAGATTCCTAGACAGCACAACTGAACCTGTACCGGCAACCTTTGATAGTGAACCATCTGCTATTCGGACCGTTAAATTATTTTGACATGAGCTATATGTATCAAAAATTGTTGCATCTCCCGTCATATGATCAGATGCTCCTGAGTCCACAATCCAAGGTTTTTTACGTTTCTTACCAACAGTAAAGGCGTTCAAAGAATTACCTTTGTGAGCCAAGGTTCCGGATCCAATGATGTGGTTGGAAGACGAACCAGATTGTGACTGTAGTAGTTTCTGGAGCATCTCCATTTGCTCCTTGGTGAAAGGGCTTGCTTCAGGTTGTGGTGATAGTTCATTTGCACCTACATGATTACCTCGTCCTTCTTTCTCAAGAGGCTGACGTGGCTTCCAATCTGCTGGCTTTCCATGAATCTTCCAGCAAGTTTCTCTCGAGTGACCCGGCTTTCTGCAATGATCACACCAAGGCCTACCTCCTTTATTTTTCTGACGGTTGTCGATAGGAGCGAATTGAGTCTTAAGAGCCGAGCTTTCTGCCATATTCAGTTGTTGATGAGATCCCATCATGAGTTTTTTCCGACTTGCTTCGCGACGGACTTCAGAGAATGCCTCTCTAAGGCTAGGTAGCGGTTTTACTCCCATAATTCTTCCTCTGATTTCATCAAGATTTGTGTTCAATCCTAACAAGAATTTAAACACACGTTTCCCTTCGACAATCTTTTTATACAACAAACCATCAGTAACACACTGCCAGTTATGAACCTCAAACGTATCAAGTTGACGCCATAGACGAGTAAGGGTATTGAAATATTCAGTTACCGTAAGATTGTCTTGACGTAAATCGTGGAGGGAGCTTTCAAGCTGGATGATTTCAGATGTGTTTTCCTTGTCTGAAAACGTTTCTTTTGCCATGTCCCAGATCTCTTTGGCAGTATCAAATGACAGAAAATTTTCGCCAATGTCAGTGGTCATAGAGTTGACGAGCCATGACATGACCATATTATTTTCAGCTATCCACCTTTTGTAGGTTGATGCTGTGGTTTCTGGTAGCGCCGAGGCTCCGGTGATGTAGTCATCTTTCTCCTTTCCCCGTATAAACATTAATATGGATTGAGACCATTGTAAATAATTTTGCCCATTTAGTTTATGGGCGGTGATCGGAAGATGAGAGGTTTCCATTTGATGAGAGGATGAAGATGATGAGATGATAATATCAGAAGAAGAGGAGGAGGATGAGTTGGTAGTCATTCCAAAAGCTGGACCGTATTTAGGCATGAAATAGAAGGATATATTTGAGTAGAAGAGAGAGACAAAAAAAATATTAAAACAGAAAAATTCGAATACTGACTGAAGAGGTGAAAATGATGAGACAGGATTACACCTGCTCTGATACCATAAAAGAAATATTGAGAGAGTGATTGAAAGAGCTACAATGCTCTATAATTCATTGTTATTAAGAAACCAAATGGGAGCTCCATTATATAGGAGTTGTACAAAGCAACATTATGATCAGATGGAATAGAAAAATGAAAAAAACAGGCCATGCGGCCGAAAGCAAAGGCCATGCGGCTGCCTAAAGCAACCGAAAGAGAAAAGATAAAGAAAAGAAAAAGAAAAGAAAAAAGGAGAAGAATCTGTATACAGCTGTGATTATAATATTAACAAGCATACAGCTGATAACAATATTATATAGCTTGATTACCAACACATTATATTCCGCTGGGCCCAAGCCCATAGTTCGACTGGCCTGGGGCTTTATTACAAATGTTGTGCGTCGTCCCTAATACGCCGCACATGGATTTCCCCATTTCGTGCCCCCAAATCTTGATACAGTTGGACGATCCCCAGATCTCCACCAGATTTGTCGATCATACTGCGCCAAATCTGCGCCTTCCTTTTCTATTGCACTCCCACGCCACAGCGCCGTTGTCTGGGAAGCAAATTCCACCTCTGGCCCTAGCTCCGACCAGACAAGCAAAGAAAATCACCAAGAGCCCCACCGGACTAAAATTCGTATCGGAAGCCCTTCAGACAACCCTCGAACCTTCAAACGAACACAACCCAGGAGATCCATCGTCTCATCCACCGCCAAAAAGCCGCCACACCTGTTCCCAATGGCTCAATACGTTGGTACACCATGAAGATGAATTGTTAAGCCCAGGACTTGAATCCAGTGACCATTTGCCAACGTTGGCAACTTGCGTTGGCCGCAGCAAGCAGTAGGTGACCACTAGTCCAATACAAGATCACGCCTATCAAAAGTCCACTTCCGTCGCAACACCGACGCTGTGGCTCGCCTCGAGGGGAAAACGAACAAGAAGTATTGGCCTCCAACACTCAACACCTCCACCTTCCCCGATGCTTTCCACCGGTGATGCACCCAGTCGATAACAACAGAAATCCCTAACCCCTTTTCACCTTCCTCACCCACCCTACCCACCAAGGTCCTATCAAGTAACCGAAGCCAAACCCCTTCTCAGGCACCTGTGACCACCACGTCACTATGCTCATTGGACTGAGAGTCGACTAGCCGCGCAAGGGGCACTTCCTCTGGTACCACCGCATGCTTCAACACCCTTTTAGCCTTAGCCCACCTATCCCCAAAGGCAAAGCCTTCAATAACCAAGGCAAGCCCCTCCCAACCATCCCCAAAACTGGAATTTGGGATGAAAATCTGCTCCTGCTTGCTCCCTGTCGTGGCCAAAATTTGCACCAATGAACCACCATTCTCCTCTCCTTAGACCTAGACTGCCACTGTCAACACTCAACACCTCCACCTTCCCCGATGCTTTCCACCGGTGATGCACCCAGTCGATAACAACAGAAATCCCTAACCCCTTTTCACCTTCCTCACCCACCCTACCCACCAAGGTCCTATCAAGTAACCGAAGCCAAACCCCTTCTCAGGCACCTGTGACCACCACGTCACTATGCTCATTGGACTGAGAGTCGACTAGTCGCGCAAGGGGCACTTCCTCTGGTACCACCGCATGCTTCAACACCCTTTTAGCCTTAGCCCACCTATCCCCAAAGGCAAAGCCTTCAACAACCAAGGCAAGCCCCTCCCAACCATCCCCAAAACTGGAATTTGGGATGAAAATCTGCTCCTGCTTGCTCCCTGTCGTGGCCACAATTTGCACCAACGAACCACCATTCTCCTCTCCTTAGACCTAGACTGCCACTGTCATACATCCCCCAATAAGTCTTCCTAGATAGGCCAACCAGCCGACATCTCGTGACGCCTTTCGGAGCCTCGCGACAAACCAAACCACCTCAAACCCACCAGGATGAGTGCCCTCCGAAGACCTTGCCCGCGTTCCACAATGGACAATCGGCGCCACCAAATCCAATCCTCCTCAATCTCTTCGAGTTCAAAAGAACGACCCCCTAAAAACAGAATTCTCCGGCGAGGGCCACCACGCTGCTCTGCTGAGAACATTTCACTAATGATAGGAAGAAATCATTTTCCCACTTTTATACGGATTCAAGAGTATTAACAGAGCACATATATATATATATATATATATATGATCATGTTAGTCTAGGCAAGATGACAAGAGAACTGGAACCCCCAGCATCAAGGTTGATAGACTATCGTTGTTAAAACTTTAAGCACGTTATATTTAATCAAGTGATTAGAAAGCTTTTTACGAAATCAACAGAAAGTCAAGCTTTTGACATGTCTTCAAATTCTGAACAAAGCTTAAGCTTAAGCTGTTGGTGATCTAACATGATATCAAAGCTTAGGTTGGAAGAGGTTTTGGATTCAAGTCTCTCCGTTAGTATTTGGTCCCCGTTTGCATTCTTTCTCCTATCATTTGCATTCTCTCTTCACTCCATGTATGGATGCTTGCATCTCCACGTACAAGACGGGTTTGCACTTGAGGGAGGGTGTGTTTAATAGCTTGATATGCATTGTTAGGCCTGTTTCCTAACAACTTAAGCTTTGGGGATAATTGGTGATCTAACATCAACAACACTGCCATATTGAACAAAACTATTCTCTCTTTCGCACCAACAACATAACAAAAGAAAAAAGAAATACACCTTTTAAGCATATAAAATGATGATTCAATATATGTCTGTCAACATCAATTGGGACTCACATAGAATGCATCCTGCATTGGCCAGCCACCATGTAGTCTAGATATATCCTTTGAAACTATATCCCTTCCCGCTGCAGCCAATACTTCATTGAAGACAATTTTCGAACTAGTGTTCTCGGCCAGGGAACAAATCTTATGATAGTTAAGAAAATACTTGCAGATATAGACAACTGTTTGTGCAGAGAACAGAATCATTAAACAACAACAACAAAAAGGAACATTTTTAAAAAGGCGGATTAGATTTAGATTAAAAAGGATACAGCACCAAGTGTTTCCTGACGCAAATATTTCTCAGTTACATGGACTGTAGCGGAGATCAAAGATTGAGTTGTCCTGTTGTCATATAACATGTATTAACTATCTATGAAAATTACAATATCTATTACTGACTATAAAAATATATGATTCAAAAACTTTTACTCACTCCAATGTTTAACGTACTCGCAACCCATGCAAAACAACAAAACAATAAGCGGAAAATGAAAAGCAAAAAGAACATAACCTTGATATATCAGTTTCTTTTAGCTCATTCCCCCGTTTGGTAAAAAACTCAATGACTGCTTGGATAGCACCTTCTGCTGACTGCTTGACCTTGTCACATATAGCTACTGAGCAACCATGCAGAGTAGTTACAAGCTGCAATTTGAAACTGAAAATATCATGAGGCTATTGCAGTGTGAATTGTAAATTCAGTCATGCAAATGAAGGAAAATATATGTTGCATTATATATATATATATATATATGTAATAAAATAAACCTAACCTCATCCTTCGTCAATAAAATACAAACAGAGGAAACAACCCTGTTGAAAACCTCTGATGGATCTATAGAAGCATCCTGAAGACACATACAAACTCAGAATAGGAAAACACGGTATCCTCAATTTCCCTTCCATTGCTCCAAATAAAAGCCACAGAAAAAAATAATTGAATAAAAGAAAAACTCGGATGCACTTACCCGCCTCAAGATAGCAATAACATCCTCAAGGGAGGACAAAGCATTATACGACGATTCTATATTTACTCCAGAACTAGATGATACAGGCCTTGGTAATGAAAGAGATATGCTGAAGAATAGATCAAGAATCTGCAAAGGGAGATAAATAAAAATAATAGATATTGTTATGTAATATGTGCCACAAGTTAGCAGAAACTACAATAAAAGCATACAATTTATCCACGAAATGATGATAAACAATTTCATTCAAGGGAAACTTCACCAAAACCACAAATAAAGACTACTGACCTGAGCTGAAAGTTTTCTAACTTCAGAATTTGTATCTGCACATCTTGGAAGATAAACTATGACCCTATCCCCGACACACAAGGCATCACGACTTGGCAATACATATACAGCTGGCATCAAAAGACACTGCAGACAATTAGTAAACAGCTAACCACAAAAGATACAAAGTTTTTTGGGAAACACAATTACATGGTAAGTTGGAAAAATTGCGATTCAAAGCGTGGTCGAAGTGCTTGCTGTGTGTGCAACTTCCATGGCAGCCAAGTGTACAATATCCACTAGAACAAAGGGTCCGAAACTTTAGAAGCATCTCATGCACTGCACGACATCCTCTTATTCTCTGACACTCCACAGGCGAGGAAACATATTGATCAATCTGTCTAAGAATATGCAAAAGCTGCTCTGCTCGGCTTCTTCCATCCTCACCACTGATGATGACACAGATTACTCATTAGATGATTTACACAAGAATCCTATTACATGACCTATTTGTGTAGAGAATCATATATACACAGATGCAAACAGATACGGACTTCCAGTGCAGAATGAGACTTTTAAGATATTTCATCCCCTTCGAGTCTGACCCATCACATTAGAGGTCTAACATCAAACAAATTCCTGTCCGAGCACTCCTCATCAACCAACACCCTTTCCGCATAACCTACCTCCATCCCACCAAACCTTGATAACTATTTCCAGAACAAAGTTTCAAAGATTGTTAACAGGCTACATCCAAAAGAGTTAACAAGAGCATTAAGGTTTGAAGGTGTGTGATAATGAAACTACTGAGAAATAAGACTTAAACAATTGAGTGTGGTAACCACTATTAGATCGCCTGCTGGAGAGACGAGTGAATTTTCAATTATTGTAGGGTTACACCAAGGATCAACCTTAAGTTCTTATATTTTCGCTTTAGTTATAGATGAGTTGACGCGCAATATTCAGGATGATGTGCCATGGTGTATGCTTTTTGCAGATGATATCGTGTTAGTGGACGAGACTAGAGAATGAGCTAACACTAAGTTAGAGATTTGGAGAAAAGCACTTGAATATAAAAGGTTTAGGATAAGCAAAACTAAGATAGAATATATAGAGTGTAATTTTAGTAATAGTCACAATGGAAGCAGAAGAGAAGTGTAGATTGAGAACCAAGAACTACCTAAGAGTGAGCATTTTCGTTATTTAGGATCGATTATCATAATGACTGGGGAGATTGGAGTAGATGTGGTCCATAGAATTAAGACGGGTTGACTTAAATAGAGGAGTGCGTCTAGAGTATTGTGCGGTAAACGAGTACCCATTAAACTAAACGGGAAGTTATATAGAATAGCTATTAGACCAGCGATGTTGTATGGGACAGAATGTGGGGCAACTAAAAAACAACATGTAAATAAGATAAGTATTATTAAGATGAGGATGTTAAGGTGGATGTGTGGCAAGAGTAAAAAAAAAACAGAATGAGTATATTCGAGAATGGGTAGGAGTAGTACCGATAAAAGATAAGTTGCGAGAGAATAGATTGAGATGGTTTGGTTATATACAACGGACATCAACAGAGGCAGTAGTGAAGAGGCGCGATATAGTGACTGTAGATGGTAGTGTTAGAGGAAGGGATAGACCTAAATTAACGTGGACTAGTATAGTAAATAGAGATATGAATCTCCTTAATTTGATTAACGAAATGGACTTGAATAGAGTTGAGTGGAGAAGAAAGATTCATGCACCCGACCCCATTTGATGGGACTTAAGGCCTGGTTTGGTTTGGTTTGGTTCGATTTGGTTTGGTTTAATTTTGCACAGACCAAAAATGTTTGTTTTTCATGGTCATGACCTAGCACATTAGTTGTGGGCCCCCCATGAAGGCTATGTCTTATCTTAGCAAGACTTTAAAAATTGTTTCCCATAGTTTAAAAAGGCATAATCATTCACCAAAACAGAAAACAAAATTTAATATGACTTTCATAAAGAAAATTGGCGTACTCAACTATATCATTGAGCACCAACAATATTTGCTGACAGAATTCAATCCAAAAGGACAAAGTTGGAACATGACCGAAGGACGCCTTGATGTTTCAAGAGCAAAATCAATACAAAGAGCCTTGCAACAATGAAATTTACAACAAGAAAAATACCTCGTGAGAAGAATAGCACATAAGAGTGTGATAAGATTGTCTATAAGGGGATTGACAACATCTGCTGGATCAATTGGCAAAGCAAAAAATCCCAAGGTCGCCTGGCAATTTTAAAAGAAAATATTCACACAACTGGCAAACAAATAATACGAGAAAAGATTGGTGATAAAAATATCACAGTAATTGACAAAACTTGCACCCTCATGACATGATTTCTTGTTTCAATTGTCAGTTTGGGCTCTACAGAAACCAAAGTTGTACAGGCACTCAATGCAAGGGCCTGCAAAACATCCACATTCAGAATGCAAAAAAAGTCAAACAGTTCCACCAAGAACTGAAGAAATATGAAACAAAACTGCCTGTTCAATACAGAATAAATGTGAGCAAGTAAGCGAACCTGAGTGCGCAGAAGTTCAAGGCTAGAATCAGCAAAACCCTCATCATCATCACAGCCCATCAACGTTAATGTATAATCAAGCAATTGGTCCCTTCTTTTCAATGGGAATGTTATCCCACTTTCCGCAGCATTAATGACAGCACGACCTGCATTAACAAACAATGCTATCAACTTCCCAAGATTGACCACTAACGAAGTAAAAGATCCATAGTCATCAATATTGTAGAATATGTATCGACAGATGTAAGATAAACATACTAATATGACACTTAAATATTGTCAAATCTTATATAACAGATAAAATACATGATGGCCAGTATGACCTGACACATTACATGACACTCAAATATTGACAAAACTGTATGATATCAATAGACAAAATACACAGCACCTGCATTAGACGTGCAATATGGCTGCATGTTGCAGCTTTTGTGGAAGGAAAAATAACACTTGTTTTAAGCTATGATAAAGAATTTGAGTTTGTAAAGTTAGCATGTTCTCTTAAAAACCTATATAACCAGATTTGTATTCTTGTATAAAAGAGAGGATTGAATGGCACCCAATCCCAAGCAACAGAAAGAGAAGATGCATTTTTGTGTGGAAAAGACCTTAGGCCAAGTTTGGGAAGACTAAATAAGTGCACTTTTTGACTTTTTATGAAATATGGGTTGGGTTTGGGTTGGGTTTGAAATGATGTGTTAGAGAAGTGATGTGACTTAAATAAGATGATGTGACTTAAATAGGATAGTGACTTTTTGACTTTTTGGCTTTTTCTAAACATCCCAAACTTGGCCTAAAAACTCAGAAACCTTGAAGAAACTTTAAAAAAGATTGTAAATGCCTTTTTTAAATACCTCCCTTGTGCAAGTGGTCACCAACTATGGGGACTCAAAATGGGACTAAGGCCCACAAGTCTTAGTATTCATCTGTGCACTACGGTTAAAAAGAATACTTAACAAAAGGTTTCTGAAACAGAAAAGAAGCATGCTTTTACATAGTGAAAATACAAAAAGCAACAAATAAATGAGAGAAAAAATATATCATAAAAAGTTGTATGCTGAACTATGACAATTTCCAAATCCCCCAAAAATAAAATTTGAGAATCTCTTTTCTAAAGTGTTCATGTTATCGTTATCATTTAATGACTCTAAAAAAGAGGTAATTGCAAACTTTAGTAATTCAATAACTGTAGAATATTCACATATACAAATTCACTAAGGATTATCAAAGATAGAGATGTGAAAAGCACAAACAAATCCAGATTATAATATCACAAAATAAGAGTGAAAATAGAGCACAGAAAACATGAAACCAAAATAATACACTTGAGGAACTTCACAAACCTAGCAAATCAATAGCAGTAATAACAGCCTGCTTTGCTGTAGGATGGCGCACATGAAGAAGCCGTGAAAGCATATTTGTACCCTGTAAGCAAGAGTAATAAGCAAGGAGCATAATCCAGAAATTGTCATGCAAATTATCACATACAATGAATTGATATTAACATCATCAATACATCCAATACTAGAAGCATAAAGAAAATTTCTAGAATCAAATAGAGATGTAGGCTTATTATACACTGGGAAATGCAAAGAAGCATAAAGAAAATGGTATCATACCACAAGAGCATCTATTCTAGCTTCAATAACAGTTGATGGAGCATATCTTGCTGCATACCCGTACATTAGGGCCAAAGCAGCATGTATATCATCAGAATCATCCATCCTAGCTTTATCAGAGAAAAAAGACAGAAATCTGCAGCCAACAGAGCACCATAATGATCAGAGAAACAGACTTAAAATATGCATGTAAAAGCTTAACAGATAGATAATTAGAGTGCATAGATTAGAGAGAAAGAGAGACAAATACATACATATATATATATATATATATAGAGAGAGAGAGAGAGAGAGAGAGAGAATTAAGGTAGAGAAGAAAATATTGTCTTCAATGAGACAACAAATTGTTCAAGAACAATAAGTTAATAGTGATTAGTCATTAATTGTTATTGTTCAAGAACAACAACTAATAAGTTGTAATGAATTAGTTTAAAAGTAACTTGCTTCTACACTTAGAATTCTCTATCTTGAATGCAACTTTTTCATCTGCAATCTGTATGAGTATTATGCTGTTTATCAATGTATTCTAAAGAGACTCCACCATCCTTTTGCATACTTTAAGTATTTATATACACTTGTGTGCACCCGCATGCACACACATGAACACACAGACACACACGTGTAAACATAGAGAGTAAAAGTTATCCAATTGTCCTGGCATATACCTCTGAAAGACACTTTGCCCAACATTATCAAGAATGTCTTTCAGTTTGTCCAAAACAGTATCCAATTGGGATGCTGCAACCTGGAAGTAATAGATAACAATTAGCTTTAGACATGGTTAAAACTAGAAGAAAAAGAACAAAGCTTTAAAGTATAGATACCAATCCCATGGCTTTTGCCAAACCAAGCCTATTACTCGGGAATGCAATATTAGCCTGTTCATACATCCAATCAATCTTGTTACGAACATACGACCTGTCATCAACCTTCTGAAGAAGCATGCCAAGACACCTGAAAAAGAAAAAATGAATTTTGAATTTAACCAGTCCATCAACTTTTAAGAGGCTCAAAATAGTTCGAATACCTTCTGTCATTTCACAACATTTCAGCAATTCCTTTAATATTTCAATTTCTGAAATTACGAGTGCAGGTAGACTTCAGGAGGCCAACTACATTTGCCTTCTAAAACATTTTAATTAGACCAACAAATTTTCCTTAAACATTATCAACTGATGTTCCATGAGTTATTAATTTCAGCTGATCGAAGACTTAGAATATGTTCTGGAGGGCTGCCTTAGAGGAACAGTTTGTTTTATTCGAGATTGAGAAATGAGTGGTCTTCGTGTTTGAGAGCAAACAGCAATTTCGGACATAGAGAACTAGCTATCTCACTGCTTGGCATGTTCCTTTTTTTTTTTTTTTCTCTCTCTCAGTGAGGTTGGTTCTATATAGAAGAGAGGGAAAATACATACACAATACAAGGGGCATACCCCAGGCAAACGTTCAAAACAGTAACACTGTGAGACAAACTCACTAAACAGACCAACAACAAAGCTTCAATAACAAATCACATCCTACATTCATTACAGACAAAACATCGAACTCCAAAACATATATTCAATGGGAAAAAGCTTTTCTTTTTTTTTATTTATTTATTGATTATAAAATTCAAAGAGAAATTAAGCAAGCAGAAGGAATTCAATGCACTAATACCGGTGAAGTAGCCCAGTATGCTCGTCATCAGGCTTATAAAGTTCATATTGTTTGGAAAAAGCATTTCCCAAAGAAATCACCCAATCATTATCTTGAATCACATCCAAAGATTCTGCAAGAAACTACCACCAAGAAACAAAGATGTATTAGTGCTATGTGGTACTAAGGATGGCCAGCAAATTCATTCCTTTTTTATGTTCCGTTTTTCACGTGGCACGTGAAATGGTTATTTTTATTTACTTATAGTAACATCTCAAGTGAGCATTTGAGTTTTCATGTTTTTAAAAGTCAAATGCCAGAGAGATTATCCCACTTATGAACATCATTATCTGATTCCATGTAATGATTTTCTACAATGTATGCTTGCAATACTGATAAAGAGACCAACAGGTATCAAAATTTACTCATCAAATTTGTGAAGGGTTAACAAACTTACATTGATTATCATGTCATCCCAAGTTTCTTGATATGAAGGATCCTGCTTTAGGTCTTCCGTGTCACTCACATAGGCTTTCATTTTTGGAATCTAGAGCTTACAAAACAAGGCAGCAAGTTAGAATCCATAGCAGAATCATTTTCTAGGGTCTTTTTTTTTTCCTTCATTTTTTTCCTGATGAGCTTCATCTATTGATAGAAAATTTGCATTTATTTACATCATGTGTAAAGCATTCTGCAATATCAGTGATGATATTTTCAAGTAGTTAACATGGTATTGCAAAACAGAAGCTACTGAGGCCTATTTGTACAATCTGTATACTGAAGCCTTCTCCAAATATTGAAAGACTATCATGATAATGCCATGGATCTAGGAAGCATGGGTACGCCGGAAATATTTCCGTACAAGTACTGGGTACTGGTATGCAAAATACGTATATGGTACTTTTTGAATATCGGGTACGGCTTTGGGTACTTTTGTGGGTACATCGGGGCGTATATGTAACTCTTAAAAAATGTATGGGAACTGGAACAATTATATTGTGCCTATCTTAAGAAACTTTAAAAATAGTGTATATTTTCAATGATCAAAATTTTAAAAAATACTTTGGGTCCTTTTTTGGCTTCCTCTTCCCTGGACTCTCCCTCTCTCCTCACTCTCTTGGAGTACCCATCTTCATTTCTGTTTTTTTTACCCTCTTTGTCTATTGTTCACTGTTTTTCTAATTGTTATTTTAGTTATTTTTTGCATTTGATTTTCTAATTATTATATACCATGAACTACAAATTACAAAGAAATATATATATATATATATATGGTTGTACCTTGACCGTAACTATATCCTATTTCTTTTTAAGTTTTGCCATATTGGCCTACTCGTAACGTATGCATACCCACACCTGTGCTTCCTTGCCATATATTCATGAAATTACACAAACAAAATGATGAATTCTCTTTATTTAGAGAGAAAAACAAATGAGGAAGTAGATCAATCAAAGGAGTCTGTTGTTCAAAGCACCAATTTCTTGGTTTATCTTCTTATCTTGTTTCACGTATTAGCTTCTTGTATATTACTTCTTGAAAAGACTTGGTGGCCATTCAAGCCATAAAAGTTATTTGTCTATGGCATTTAGAAGTCTGGTCCCCTCAATATGATCAATTATCCATCTCTCTCCATCTATTGATGAACTCTTTTACTTTGCAATTGGTCATATCATATCATAATAGTTAAACAAAAATTTGTCATGTTTGCTGGGGTTTAGCTTTAGGATTTGACATTCACATTATCATAAAAGTTTGCTGCATAAATTGAACAATTGTACCTATAATGTCAAATATCTCTAGATATTTCACTCACCATCATAAAAGCTTTGTTCCCATAACAAGACTAACATTTACACACAAAAGAACAGCCAATAATACTTCATACTTCAAACTAAATAGCGAATACATAATTCTATACCTCATCTTGCCAAAACAAGTTGATATTTTTTGGGAAGAGAGGTGCCAGATAGCATAGAACCTACAAATAGAAAATGAAAATTGAATCAGATGTTTCTACAATCCAATTATAACTCCATATTATATGACAAAGCATCAAGCGGGATGCCACCATGTACAAAAGTAAGTTAATCTAAGACAACCTTTCAACAAAAAGGCCTATACACTCAAAAAAAGAATATATATATATATATGTGTGTACGATTCTTACAAGTTAACAGAATCAACAAAATCTAAAGTTTGGTCAAGATTAGGAAAAACCCTCCTTCAAGTCCAACTATACTACAGTCAAAAAGGAACTCTTCAGACTAAACCGTAACTCCTCTACTCCTTGGAAAGTCCTACTACATTGGCCCCATATAAGCCACATCAGGCCCAAAAGATTTAGCAACCAAGTTTTCCGCCATCACTTGCCAATCCTGCTACCCCGCCATCCATGCATGACACCAGCCATATCTCTTGGGAAAACCCAACCCATTCCAAACAGAGCCAAAATCAATCAGCACAAATCGTTTGTTACCCGATAATGGATATGCATATGAGAAACAATTTATCCACCACACCTATTAAGACAGCAGCAGTTAACAATTACTTGCTGATAAGATTGTTTATAGTCAAAATCTTCTGAAAGGTTGCATTCCACACAAGGAAAGCAATCTTAGATGGAGCTCCAACTGCCAACATGCCTTTCCGGAGGGAATTCACTCCCAAAAAGGACTTCCCCTTGAACTTCCGCTTCTTAACTGCAATCCAAGCCATAGAGTCTTCACAATATCCAACTCTCCTGATCCCATAGAGCATATTAAGAAGGTCAATCCATGTCCCCATCTTGCACGTGACTTCTCAACTCAATGTCCTAAAACTCATCCACCCTTGTGCCCAAAAATAATTAGCCACCGAAGCTGATTTATTGGTAGCAACATAGGCCCTCTGCAACACAACCTCACCACACCACCTATGCCTCCAAAACTTGACCCTTTCTGCCCTACTGACCTATAAAACTTGAAAACTTGATCCCCCAAAATTTTCCAAATATCTTTCAACAACCCTCTTATTTGAATGAACCCCTTATTTGCGTATCCATCAAAAAAATTGTATCATTGTTAGTATTGTAAGCATGTGGCAGCTATGCTCACTGCAGAATGACAATACTTCACATAATGAATGAGCCTCTTATTTGAATCCTAGAAAAACATTTGAAATTTGAGAGAGATCAATTCTAAACCTCATTTTTTCCAAAACAACTCAACTGTAGCACTTGTAATAACTAAACGAGCTTAAAAAGAAAATATTGATCTATGTTTGACACATCAATGTGATGTAGAATCACTCTTCATTAGTCCATGATAAGACACACTTACAGTCAAAATATGAGTGGCCTGCTGCTCCCTAGCAAGAGGATCATGCAGAAGCACCACCAAGCGGGCAAAAAGTTCCTGAATTTACGCACATCACATAGACGTTAACATTGAGATTTCATATGTAGGATCATAAAACAAAGTATTTAATATATTACACCAGCAGAGATTTCACCTCAGGATTTGGAATATCAGCTCGATCTTTACACTCAGTAAGCATTGAATTACTATAAGAAGATCTATGTCTACACAATTCTGAGATGCATCTGCAAACCTGTGAAAGTAGCAATTCATACTCTTGTGCCAAAAAAAAAAATTTGCTACACTGCAAATCCGATTTCAACACACTAACAAAATGCATGCAGAAGTTCGGACACAAACCAATCCCCAATTTCCCTAAATGACAAATAATGATGCATGACAAGTCCTACCGTGGCAACTGCACCAGTGTAAGGCTGTGGAATGATCATCTTCAGCAAAAAAGGCCAGAGGATATGCTGCAAAATCAAATACAGGAATGAATGTTAGTCACAATTGGATATTCTGATTACCAACATATGACCCTATAGGTGAAGTTATATCGCCAAGAAATGAGAATGTAAAACAAACTTTAATTATTATAGATCAAATATCTATTGTACCTCCATTTCAGGAATGGTAATGGTCACTAAAAGTAGACCTTTTTCACAGATTTCTCGTAATTCTGTCAGACAAACCGCCCCAATCTTACCCTGCAAAAGACACTAAGTGCTTAACAACTACAGTGAATTATAGATGACTATACTCACATAATGATTACATTATTCAAAGGGATCAAACTCAAGGACTTGGTTTTAGAGCACCAGAACTGGATGCAATGCATTAATTCATGGATCCAGAACCCACCCTAACATGTCAAAAGTAGTCAATGCCAAAATCATTGTGATCGCACTTTTTTTTTTTTTTTCTTCTGATGATCAACCTAATATACTTCACATGGTGTATAAAATTCAAAAATAAACTAAGTAGTAACTCAAAATTGCATCTTTTTAAATATCAGGTGTTAACCTCGTATCTCCTGTATGGGAAAGCATAATAGACACCAGTTGACCTAAAGGCTTCCTTTGAGCTTTCAAGATTATTTTTCTGCTTATCTGATATAGCACAATGGCGTACAAGAAATTCAACAAACAACTCCCCAGATGGACCAACCAAATAACAATGTGAAGCCATAACCATAATCAACTGCCACAAAAGCAACAAGATAACATATTAGAAGTTGAAAGCGGAAGTCTTTTATTAATGCCATAACAAGAGCTATGGCTATCAGTTCATAACAAACCTCCGAAAGCGCTTTACGAACCCCCAAACTTTGCTCATCTAGCAACAACTTTACAGCTTCAACAAGTGCAGGCCTTTTACTATGCCAAGCTTCAGACAACCTCCACAAGAAAAAGAAAGTCAGCTGATATAGGATATTTACTAATATAATAAAGACAAGGAAATGAAAGAAACCTTGGCAGTAGATGCTTTAAGACACAAAGTGCACCAAAAGTCAAAGATTCTTCCTTCAACCTGCATTTCTGGTAGTAACAACATACTCAGATTCATGAAATGGAAAAGGTGATGGCAAAGATAATAAATTAATTAAAATATTATAAAAGGAAAGCTAATGGTACACCATGCTATTTTATGTTCCTTTTCCTTCTTTTTCAGTCACATGCATGAACGAAGGAAATACAATGAAGCTAAACTTGCAAAGTAATGACCCTCGGAAAGTTATCTAGCTCGGAAATGGTACCCACATTCAGGAGGAACATGAACAAATCCTCAGGGTATACCAAGCCAACTGTCATAAAGCAATGCTGAACTTCATTGTAGGTCTGCCACATACAAAAAGCAAGGCAAGAAAACAAAATTTGTAAAAAAAAAATACAAGAATTGCTATCCAATCAAACATAAAGCACAGCACACTAATATGTCAAGTCACACTTGAAGGCAAGAAACAATGGTTTTCCATTAAGTCAATGAATACAATACAAGTATCTAAAAAAAATTTTAAAAAATCATCCCAACAGTCATATATGAAAATTAGAGCATCTATAATTACTAAGAATAAGAAGCAAGAAGAAAATGTAAAACAGAAACAGGAAGGAGAAAACTGAGGTGAACCCAACCTTATAGTACCTCATTTGTTGAATATTCATAGAAAGTATGCAGACAAGCATACACAAAATGTCAAACAAAATTCAGAAAGAAAAAGATTGAGGCAAATCCCACCTTATCATTGTTCATAAAAAGTATCAAACAGACAGGCAGGCCATACACACATACGTGCATGCCAAAAAACAAATAATAATAAATTGAAACTAAAGGCTGCTGCAATTGAACAAAATGAATTCACAAACGTTTCTACAAAAAATTGAATAAAGCAAAAAGGAAGGAGTAAGAAGTTGGACTTCGATAGCACGCAATAATCAACTTTATCAAATTCAAAGAATGAAGAAAATTAACATAGCATTGGATGGGTTAATGCTATCATATAAGCAAACCTTCAATCCCACTGAGAAATCTGAAACATCTTTGCTGTCATTATTAATGCAAACCACTGGAAGAAGTGTTGACAAAACAACTGTCAGGTCCTGCAACATACAACATAGAATAACCATCAAAAAAAGAAGCTAACCCAAAAAAAATAAAAATGAAAAAGTATGTACATCTAACATGAATAGATTGATAAAAGGAATTGATATAACAACATTTTACAGAATAAGAGATTTTGATTTGGTGGCTGAGTAACAAATAAAATGAATATACAATCTCACATTGAATAGGTCATCGGAGATGACATTGGAAGCAAAATTTGTGCTGATGTTATAGCAATACACTAGTAAGCCACAAGACAAACAGAAAAATCCCTAAAGGTCTTGTTTGATTGGGGATATAGAGGGGAGATCAATTTTATCCAGGAAACTAAAGCAAGGCAATGGGGAAAAAAAAGGTGTTTTTCAATGCTATAGCAATACACAAGCAAGTCGCAAGACAATACACTAGCATAGGCAAAAGACTAGCAAACTAGTGGAGTAAGGCACTTCCCTAATATAGTTTTCTAAGCCATTTACAAAGTGGCAAGAGGAAACATGACCCCCTACTAAAGCAATCATAATGGCTAACTAATGGCCTCTAATAATTACAACAAAAAGAAATAGATGGAAGTTTGACTATAATTAGATAGCAGACGCAACAAAGGAATTATGCATCACCTCAAAATCAAGCAAAGGAGGACCACTTTCAGACAGTAAAGAGGCATTTAGGAGATTGTGGAGACTACATGTTGCCACAAAGGCAACATCAAGATCTTTCTTATACCTGATTGCCAAGAAAAGCAAAAGAAAAACGCAGTAAATCCATGCTGTGTACCATCATTAATTTAACAAACTGTTCAACCAAAGATTGGCACATCTGCACAGTAATATAAACATTTTCTCTAAAGCGTCTTACTGCAAGTCTAGCTTACAGTTCCAATATAGTGGGAACAAGTCTTGGTAAAGCCAACTTCAGTTGTGTTCGAGTTATTAGACCAACCATCTCACCCAATGCCTCCACAGTAGATAGGCGTACCTATTGCAAACAAAAAAAACTAGGTTAATACATGGAACTCAGAAATTCAATCTATTCATAAGCTGACTGCCCAAAAACAAAGTGAAGGAGAACAAATATCAAGGATGCACAAAGCACGACCATGTTCCTAAGTATCAACTGATACTGAGTTGCAGCACGTAATACCCATCAAATATTGACAAAGTCAAATATGGATCTATGGCATGGTACGCTACTCAGCTGAAAACAACATATTGGATGAGTTAGGATATCTGACACTACCATGGGATACCAATACAGCTCTACGCAATAAATTTATAGCAGAAAAAGACATATACACACCCTTTTTATCTCTTCCAGACAATAGTGGGATTAATCAAACCAATAAGTAAAAAGAAATATATGATATAATATAACTGTGCACATCCCAGATAGATGCATAGGCAGTAAATAGATAAATGCACACTTCATATGCAAAATAGGACACGCTGCAATACAGAACCACCTGGGTTTCTTCAGCAAAGCAAAGATTAAGAGAAGTTTATTTTCCAAAGCGAAAAGAACTTAAAAAGTTATTGAGAACAAACAACGAAGGTATAAATGTACAAAATAACAAGAGAATAATACTTCTAAGGATGGAGGGAGACAGGAACAAGAAAACAGTTTGAAACCTTTAGATCCCGTGAAGTTGCCCAAACTCTCAATAAAAGCTCAAAAGCAGAATTCAAAAATGACCTGCAGCAAATGACATTATCATTAACAAAAGGTTGTCAAAAATAATAAGCATCGAAAATTAACCAGAGAGCAAATAATTGGCCTCACATGACATCACTGTCAAGAAGTGAAGACAAAGGGAAATCCACACCATACTGCCAACAAGCCTGACACCAACACTTAAAGGCTGGAAATGAATAACAAAGTTAAAAGTTAGCTAGCCAAAAAAAAAAAAAGAACTGAAAGATGTTAAATGCAATAGTGTTGTATCTCCACAATATCATTTTTGAAAGAAAAAAAATGTGCAAAATGCTTAAATTCAGGTTGAACACAAACTTCTAAACAAGTAAACAACTGAATTAAAATGGTGAAGGTAGGTCAGTCGACCACATTGCACCAGCTGATTGACCAAGATTAACTAATTGAAATTACCTAATCTCGTCAACTTTACGGCTTTTACTGTGGTACTAAAGCATTCAAACACCATAATATAATCTCTAGCTATGATGAACTGGAATCATTAAAGAAGAAACTGAATTTACTCTAGATATTGGGCTGAGAGAAGAATTTTTCTGGTTAATACTAGGAATGCACTAGGATAGCTACAGCAAGAGAGGGAGGAGAGCAAAAGTGTCGATTATAAAAATATCCTACACTCTAGATCATCTTCAAAATAGCATTAAGTCGACATATAGCAATCTACAGTCCTCTAGCTAGTGCCCTCGGAATATGATTTTTAGCACAGGTTCAAGTCTTCACGCTGACATGTTCTGAAAAATGTCAAGGCAAATCGTTTAAGGATGCATTTAGCACTCAAAGAAGGTATAAAAGTCAAAACGTGACATGCTATATGGCACCGAAACAAGGGGTAAGTCTCAAAACATAACTTAAATTACAGATAAGTCAAATAAGTTATCGATTCAATCCAGGATTTAGGTAAGTTTCACGTAAGGTACTAATTCGCAAATCTCCGGAATTCATAGCATGACTCTGTTTTCATTATTAAGTCCATCTAGTATAATAAGATCCACTCAGTTTTATATTTTCTTCAATTATAAAGATCATGCTACAAATTAATGAAACCCAAACAAGTAAACTATGTGATATGTAATTTAGTTGTGTGATGGGTGAAGCTCACAAGAGTAGAGATGGGTGTGGTGGAGATGATTAAAAAAATAATAATAATAAAATTGGGGAAAGCTAATGATCATCTAAGGACTTTAGGATTCAGTGCTACTTTGAACGGTCATTGACCTGAGGTGGAGACTTGGAATTCTTGCTATTCAAGTGCCTCTTTCTCAAGTATCTTTAATGGCCCAGAAACCCCATCCAACAAAAATGAGAAAAACAAACTTTTGTTTTCCTCCCAAATCTATGGAGGACTACACAGGAAACACATTATCGTCCTTGCTCATCCTTCTGACTAAAACATTGAGTAGAATGGTTAAACAAGCAGATAAGGAAGCTTCTACTCAGGCTATAAAGTCTTTCATTATAGCAGTCCCATAATTTCTCTATAACCTCCATTGAGCAGTATCAACATGTGAGTATCACTTTTATCATCTTCTAGCTTGTGTTGGGGCTTCATGTTAATCTTTAAAAGTTCTGGTTATACATGTAAAAGAAGAGATTGACCTTTTCTCTTTTGCATGGGATCAGGACTGGTTTGGTTCTTGTTTCACTCATCTAGATCTTCTCCATGATGGGAAGAAAGCTAAGATGTACCCAGAAATATGTGGATGGAAAGAAATGGGATCTCAGTTCTCAGAAATGCAAATATGTGCCTAAGGTTGTTGAGCACTATATTCGTCCACTTTCCTTCTATCTCTACTTTCAATCTAAAAGAGGCAGCTGGGAGACTGGAGATGCAAATAGAAGTTTTCTCCCCTCAAAAGATGGGGGCCTCACCATTCACCCTTATGATCCTCAGTAAGGGGCATTGGAGATTTGTTCAAGGTCTCTAACAGCATTAGGCATTAAGTCAATAAGTCATGGCTGGAATAGTAAAAGGGTCCTCTTCTCATATGGGTCAAATATGTGCCAAAGTTTTTTAAGCCGACTATGTAATGTGAGGCGTTTTATCCCTTGTGAGACAAGACATAAGCCTTGAGGCATCAAGGGATAAGCATTTTAAATTTTGAATTTTATATTTAGAAAATAAATTAAATATTTCAAAATTAAAAAATAAATATATATATTAAAAATTAAATATAAAGGTATATATATTTTTCTCCTCAAGGCATCAAACATTTCACTACAAAGAAGGAAGCTTGCCCTCATTGAAACTAAAATTGGCATTTTTAGCTTTAGTGATTGAGCTTCTCACTTGAGCATTAACTTTGTGTGTGTGTTTATATTTTTTTTTTTTTTTTTTTGGGGGGGGTGGTCATTCACTTAATTTTTCCTATAGAATGTATTTGCAAAAGTGGTTCTTTTTACCTTTTTATGTTTAAACCATCTATCAGACTAAGTTTAACAAGAGCCTAAGAGAAGCTCTTCATATGTGTATTCCTAATATGCTAAAAGGCGTATAAGGCTCTTGCCTCATATTACGATGCACAATATTTTGAAGAGTATAGCCTAAAACTCAAAGCCTTGATGTGTTTTTCACTAGCCTCGCCTCGAGGCAAGCATCAATAAGCCTTTTAGAACTTTGATATGTGCTAATGTTAGCCATCCCATTCATATATTCAGCAACTATTTGTCCCTTCAAAGGTAGCAGCCTTTTGCATGTGGCCTGCTACCCTGGATAAAAAATTTGTTCTTGATAAGCTCAATGAGAGACAATTTTCGTTAAATAGAATGCCATTTGCCTTCAATCAGTCGAAACTTCTGATCATCTGCTTATACATTGAGTGCTCACTTCCTATTTGTGATGTAATGCTTTCTTTGGTCTCCCGCATTTACTTTCTTTCCCTCCCCTTTATGTAATGTAATGTGGTTTTGGTAGCGGAGCATTAAGGCAAGCTAGTGCAGCATCTACCCCCAGCTGGAACTGCCCAGGACATTTGAACAAAAGAACTTCAGAATTCTTTTGGTATTCTTTCCCTTGTTGATAAAATCAAGTCAAGCTTGTTTGATAAGGCCAGTCTTCATGTGTCTTTGGGATGACTTAGAGGAATGTTATAGGTTTTTTCTCCTCTAATATGGTGAAAAACTTGCCACACTCAGCATCAGATCATTCTCCTATGCAGCCATTTTCATTCAAATGTCGGAACATGTGGATTATACACGCCAAGTTCTTACAAATTTGAGAGTATTCCTTGAAACAGAGAGAAGATACTTTAAAGGTGTTAACACCCAAAAGGTGCCCCACATAGGTCTTCATCAGAACACCCCCCCCCCCAAAAAAAAAAAAAATTTAGTCTGTTGTTTTTTGGGCCTCAAAGTGCTTCACCCCCATCTCTTTTTCTAAAATTCTTAGCTTAGAAAAGCAGGGGAAAACAAAGAGCAGTCTTGGAACTCTTATATGGTTTGAGTTAAGAATGGAAACATGCAAGACTTGGCATAAAATTTGGCTTGCAAACTATCCAGTTCAACCCAATCGAACATACCAGGATAAACTGGCATAGTTTCGTGAACCCAAATTCAATTATCAATTGAAATAATGGAGCCAAAAAGAACTCATGATACCATTTGCAAAAATTGGCCGGTGGGCATCTCTAACATTTCCAAGAATAGGAAGAATCCGTGAAAGTACACCTTTCAGGCGTGGAGCAAACTGCAATGCTTCAATTAAAAAAGAAAGTTCATTACACACTTGAGTTTGAGCAAACGCATTGTGAAAATTCAAAGAAGAAGAAGAAAGTTTGATGACTAACCATCAGCAGAAGCAAAGTCTGCAAGCACTTGAACCATAGATGGAAGAGCTGAATTTTGTCCGGATAGATGAAGAAACAATTCTTCCATCATCTGCAAAAGCATAAAACAGAACACAGGAAGCTCCAACAAGGCACAGAACAAAAGTTAAGAGAGAGGGGGGTAGTGAGAGAAATGTATAAGGTCAAGAATATTCAATTGTCTAATAGATCAAAGTAAAAGTAAATATGTTCAGAAGAGACTGAAGTAGCAGAAAGTCAATCTGTGAAACAATATTCTGAAAATGTAAAGGTTCTAACTTCAGTGACAAAGAGATGTAAGCAGGGTTGCAAAAGTATACCACTTCAGCAGATTACCAATGGTATTCTGACTTCAGTGTCAAAGAGTTGTAAGCAGGGTTGCAAAAGTATACCACTTCAGTAGATTACCAAGAGTATATACTATAAGTGCATATGTAAATGAGTGTGTAATAAATATTTTATTTTGGTTAGTGAAAGTATAAGAATCAAGCAAATATTTTAGCATAGAAGTGCCAGCTAAAATGCAGAGAGCTCTTTTTCAAATAACAGAAAGATAAGTTAGAAGAACTGGTAGAAGTTCAATGATTACACAATATTGTGAAAGATAATGCTTGACTGTATTATCATATTGCATTTCAGACTTCAATCACAGTAGAGATATCACCATCTCCACTTCTTTGGATAACTAATTCATTTTTTCTTCTTACTTCTGATGTGCAGCTTTCTTTTCTCATTTTACCCCATCTTGCTTATACATATAAAGGCAAAACAATAAATTAAAGAAGTAAATACAAAAGCCAGTATTGTCATTTGACTTTAATGAAAAAGGAAAGAAAAGAAAGGTATTCAGTTCTCAATATCATGATTCTATGTCACTACACATATATAACCTACCAATGAAACCTGTCATCAGTTCTAGCAACCAAATCAAAGAAATTACCAGGTCTGGCAGATGTGAGCCTATTGCAACAAGTACACCTGCTGCAGCCCTTTGCCAGTCAGCATTAAGTTCCTGGAAGAAGGTAAAACAAAACAAAAGGAGAAATAAGACAGCATTCATGAAAAATAAATTGCTGGCAAGAATCAAAATCAAAGTTCATTTAAACCTGATAAAGATTAAGGATTGCCAACATAGTTGAAATAGTATACAATAGCATCACTATTTCTATTACCAAATAAAACGTGTCAAATCAGAATCAATACGACCCAAACAATTAAGACCAGGGGCGCATTGCTGGCAGAAGGGACAAGGCAATTGGTGCACACCTGAGGTGAGCCGGTTGACCCAACCCCACAATGCATGCATGTCGCCTAACAGCTTCCCCAAGAAGAAAAAATGAGATTATGCAAGGCGAAGAAAACCCCAGCGGTTGGAGCCACTTCTACAACTGAAGCCATCATACATTCATCACCGAAATGAATTATAGTCTATCCAAGTGTGAAATTGTTGACTACTAATTGATCTAACAACTGAAGTCATTAGCGAGGGGCATAACTTTATTATTTATCTCCTTCATAAGTGGGCCAAAAAAGTGCAAGAATTATAATCTAACACAAAATCTATTGTCTACTCTAATATCATGTTATATTGTTGACCACCAACTCATCTAAAAGTTTTAGTTGATAAAGAGGTAACTTTATTATATATATTCTCAACACCAATAAATATGCCAATTGCCAATGATACTAGAGTGATGCAACCTATAATTAAGTTTACGGTGGCCTACGACAAAGGAAAGCTTGTACCATTAGGGTTTGGAAAGGTGTAACAAAGATTTGGGTAGATGAAAAAGGACTGAGATTAGCTTGGTTTTAAAAGATTTCAAGGGGGGGAAAGAGGGGGGAAAGTGTTAGAAATTTCACTCCAAAGCCTCAAAAAAACAAAAATGGACAAAATCTATCCCATCTATACATCAAAAGCCTCTACAAAATCCAAAATCAAGCCAATTGATCAATAATGCCGGAGAACCAACTATCCAAAAAAGATAATATTCTACTTTTCAATTTGAAAATATGCACTTCATTCCCATCAAACGTCCTCCTATTGTGTTCTCACCAAACAATCACATCAAAGCTAAAGAGACTAAAAACCAAGCCTTCCTCCTTTTCTTCCCCACTCTAACTCCCCAACAAGAACCAAGAAGATCTGCCACCTTCTAAGGAAACCTGCTCTACATCAAATAAACCAAGAGTCAAAGTCCAGAATTCCCGGTGAATAAGGAGATGACTCCCTGAACCGACGTCTTATTCCCTTTCATGGATTTGAAGGCTACAATGAAAGGGCACTCCAATAAACTCCCTCCCTCAATTGTGACCTGACTAAGCTCCACAAATCATCCAAACCTGGTCTCCAACTCCTAGTCTCTTAATAAATATCATCATAGAAGCACACAATACCACCTCTAATACCCTCCTTAATGATCAGAATTTGTCCCTAATAGGGATCTTACTAATTAGATTAGTTCTTCTATGACCATTAGCTATTTGGTAAAAAAACGTAGTGTTTGTCTCCTTCCTTGAGCCATAATTGTTTCTATTTATGTCTCCAACTCCAATTGATCTCCCCCAACTTAGTTGTCTTCGCGAACTCCTCTTTCAGATGACTTATAATTTTTCCTCTTCCGTCAAACCAGCACTCCCCTCCCACTCATCCAAAACTCAAATTTCCTCCAACACCCTTGTGCCTTTTGGACCCCAAAACCCTAAAATCCTCCTTATTCCACCCTTTTAGGTCCTCCTTCAACAACTTTAGGCCATGTTTGGTTTGGTTTGGTTTTCAAAAACTTATTTCAAAAAAAAAAATTCTAAAAAACTAAAATTAATTTGGCAAAAGAAATAAAAAAATCAAAAACACTTATCATTTTTATATAATTTTATCTTATGGGAGACCATAAATAAATTTTAAAATTATATTTTTGATATTTATTTTTCATCAAACTCGTTTCTATTCTTGAAACAATAGCACTGTCTGCATTCTCTGGGCCAATACTCAAATTTCTCTGTTTTGTATAATTTAATATCTAACCACGCCTATCAGTGGCTTTATACCTAAATTTCCAAAGATTATGAGATATCAGAAAGTTTTTTTTTTTTTTTTTGATAAATAAACAAATATTATTAAGAAAGCATCAAGATGATGCAACAAATACAAAATGGCATCCCCTAATAGGGGAAAAAACCAGAAGCAAGCACTATCTAATCATGTCATCTAGAAAATCTAAAAAAACAAACAAGTCCGGATCAACCTTGCTCTCCAACCAATTATACATAACTACAAAACGATTCTCTAACCAAGAAACATCATGATAAACCTCTAAAAAGGTACATCTATTTCGCTCCAACCAAATAAGCCACATCAAACAAAACGGCGCCAACAACCATACCCGTCGACGCCCGGTCTGAGCACCTCGCCAAATCCCAAAGCATATCCAACACCCCCTTCGGTTAAACCCAAGCAATCCCAAAAAGAGAACAAATGAAATCCCACAACCACAAAGCCACCGAACAATGAAGAAACAAATGGCTTGCCGACTCTGCATCAGTACAGCACATACAACACCGATTCACTAAAACATTCCCACACCGCATCAAATTATCCAACGTGAGATTCCGCCCTAAAACGACCATCCACATGAAGAAAGCCACCTTAGACGGAACACTTGGCGCCCAAACACTCTTCCAGGGAAAAGTCCTTCCATTCTCCCCCACCAAACCCCAATATAATGATGCAACTAAGAACCACCCCTTTGCGCCCACCCCACTCCACACCATAACATCTTGTCCCACCCCAGTAATCCCTAACCCATATAAGAAACCCCATAACTCCGTCAACTAAGCAACCTTCCAATCTTGCACCTTCCGCCGTAGTTAAATATCCCACACCATCGCACCCCCCAATTAAGATGCCACTGTAGCCTCCCGATCGACCACAATATTAAAAATCAACGGAAAATGGGTCTCCAGTAAAATCCCTCCACGCCACCTATCCTTCCAGAACCTCACCTCATCCCATCCCCCACTCTGAACCCTATCCAATTCCAAAACTACACCCTCCCCAGCCAAATCCCTTTCCATAGCCCACAACTATGGGTACCAATCACATCCCCAGAGATCTAATCCCCCCCTTCCCACCCCATACTTAGAAGCCACCACTTTCCGCCATAATCTATCATGCTCCAAAGCAAAACACCACAACCATTTCTCTAACAAAGTTCTGTTAAAAGCCACCAACCTCCAAACCCCCTGCTTGCTTAGGTTGACAAATCCGCCCCCCAATCAAAAAATTCAAGTAGAATAAAACATTGTTTTCCAACCAGCTCATGTTGCTAAAACTACCAAATTTTCTATTGTTTATTATTCATAATTAGCTTGATCTCCTTAACATCGAGCACATTACAAAATCAAGTCTATAATTTAAAAAATAAATTCTAGTGATTAATTTTCTTCCAACTTAATTATATAATAGTCACTTCTTCACATATACATTGTTAGGCCCATTTCCTAACAACTTAAGCTTTTGGGACTAATGGTGATCTAATATGGTATTAGAGCTCAAGTTAGAGGTTTGAGTTCAAATCTCTCCATTTGCATTTGGTTCCCATTTGCATTCTTTCTTCTCTATATATATGGATGTTTGCATATTCACATGCAAAACGAGAGGGCACATGATGAAGGGTTTTGGATAGCTTGATATACATTGTTTTGTCAATTTCTTAACGGCTTAAGCATTTGGTACTAGTGGTGATCTACTAGATATTGAGGTGAGGCTCACAGTTACATACTGCACATTACTTTCATACCAAGGCAATGTGGGACTTTGCTTCACAGCATTAAGCCAATGGACTTCAAGAACGGTAGTTATTTCGTCCAAAACAAAAAAATCTCTCTTTGGATAAACCTAAACAAAATTCTAGCCAAATTTTTAACAACAGACAAGCTTGTATGTTTTCAACTTATTAATGAAGACCTCCGTAGAAAGATGAACATGTAGCTGCATGCCTGTCACACATACACTCCAAAAAAAGGACTCATTTTTAATACTTTTCTTAAATTTTCTGTGTTCTTCCGATGAACTGCATATGAAAGAGTAAAGAAACAATCGAAGAAGAACTGATTTCATCTTAATTGCTGCAAATACATCAAAAACGATAGATAAATAAAAACAAATAAAACGGTGCTCATGTAGGATTAAAATGAAAACTCAAGTGCATTATCAAATTTTTTCTGTGTTATCCACCATATTCGGCAATTTTGAACTCCTTTACTATCAACAATGCTACCTTGGAGGAGATCATCTCAGCAGTGGCAATCTTGGCGAGCTTTGCCATGTCAGGAGGATCAGCATCTTCTTTATCCAAGGCACGGATTGCGACAGCCATTACTTGAAAAACACCAGCCATATTCCCAAAACGCTGAAACATTGCCAATTGCCCAATTACACTCCACATTTTCTAGATAAAAACACAAAAAGTGCATAATTCAGATTCTAAACAAGCACACATGAATAGAGTAGTACCCGACGACCTCCTCGAGAAACAGTAGAGCAACAATCAAGAACTAGAAGTGGGTTCCTACAAATTGCAAAATCAACAAATTATGAAAAAAAGGGTTCACAGAACTCCCAATCTCCTTCAACTATACATAAATACACAATTACACACACACGTGTGTGCATAAATGTAGGGCTCTGTGTGAAAGAGAAAGATAGATTTAATACAGGAGAGCGATGTCCTTGAGAGAAGCCATGGAAGCTGCTCTGACCATGGGAGATTCATCAGCCAGAGACGAAACTAGAACCCGGACTGCCTCTGCAACAGAGAAAGAAAGAGAGAAAGATCAGAAATTAGAAGAAAATACGAGAAATTCAAACATGGAAGAAAAGAAGGCTACTTTATGCGCAAATATGAATATGTGTGTGTGTGTGTGTGTGTGTGTGTGTGTGTGTGTGTGTTTGTGTGTGTGTGTTAACTGTAAAATTGGGGGTACCTGGAGCAGGAATTGAGTTTCCGGAGCTTGAAGAAGCCATTGATGAGCGATGCGAGAGAGAGCGAGAGGGGAAAGAGAGGAAGGTGCAAGTATAATAAAAAGACAACGCAGGGACAGCTCTGCAATGTGGTGTTTGGGAAGATATTATTTTAATAGATTATTTTAATTTTTGATTATTTTAGTAGATTGGAATTTTTGTGTTCAAAAATATTTTGAATTTTTTTTTATAATTAACTCTAATATTTGTGAGAAAAAATAAAATAATTATGAATTTAATATAATATTTTATCTTATTAATTATTTAGTATATTTTATTTTTTTAGATTTTAGTTAAAAATAGCCGAAACCCGCCAAATAGGGCCAATGTCCAGCTGGGGCTAATTGACAATTTTTTAATGAATTAAAAATGATGACATAAATTATTTTTATATGTAAAAAAAATTGGAAAGAACATAAATAAATAAATCTAATGAAAATAATTCTTCACACTATTTTATTACAAAAAAATAATAATAATATAATTTTACTATTATTTAGGACTGCTTGGCATGCAAAAGGCTTGTTTTGTGAAGTTGGTTAAAAATAATTTTTTGATTTTTTAAAAAAAATATGTAAAAAAGTAAAGATGTGATGTGACCCAAAATAGGTTAAAATTATATTTTAATCAAATTCTCAAATTAGCCAAAACAACATATGTTATTTTAGTATACGTTATCATATTTGAGTCACTATCATTTTATTTGAATCAAATCATCTCTCTATTACATTATGGGTGTTTGGAAAGTTGCTATTTTAGTTTTTTGTTATTTTAGTAGGTTAAAATTTTTGTATTTAGGAAGGTAGTTTGATGTTTTTATAGTTTGATGCGATATTTGTGAAATAAAAAGTGAAATAATTACGGATTTAATATAACATTTTGTTTGATTGATTATTTTAGCCTATTTTGTCATTTTGTAAATTTTAGCCCAAAAGCTAAAAAAAGTCTTTGCCAAACACCTCCAAACCCAACTCATACTTTACATTTTTTTTTTTTTGTAAAAAATCAAAAAATATACTTATTTAAATGATTTCAAACCCCTACTTAAATGTATCAAAAAGTATTCAGACTTTGAAAAAAAAAATAATGATTTATTCTTCCGTCGACTCCTCTACCATCTCTACCAACCCACCACTACTACCTTAAGCTGCCACCATTGTTTTCTTTACCATCTCTATGCTATCACTTCCTAGTCCCATTTCATTTCTTCACTTTTGCCTTAGTCACTATCTTTTTTCTTTTTCTTCTCTAAACCCTATACTAAAAATCATATATTTGAAAGACAAATTATTTCTTGCAAAAGTGATCGTTGGTTGCACGGGATAAGAAGTTGATAAAGATGCTACAAAGAAAAGATAGAAGAGCAAGTGGTGATAGTGAAAGGAAAGATGACCGGAAAGAAGAAGAGTTGTAGGGTGTTGTAAGGTATGAAATAGTACTATTATAGAATAAGAGAGAGTGTTACGAGGCCAAGAATTGGTAGAGAATATAAATAAAATAGTGGTTAAGAAATTAAGAGACTTGTTGTGACAGAAGTTGTAGCAAGGTTGCATAGATGTAGAAATGGGGTTTGAAAGTTAGAAAAGTGCATAAAGAGATAATAAAATGTTAATGAATAAGATGAAATATTTTTTTTTTTTTTTTGGAATTTTAGAGACGTGTGTAAATAGAAAATAGTGTAAGGAAATAAAAATATCATGTAACTAAAACCTCTTTACAATAAACAGAAATAGAGTTCATTTATAGTTTAAAAAAATTATACGTTATTTCAATACACATATTTGTATATAAAATGTATAATTTTTTCAAGTCTCGTGTGTCACCAAAATACTTTTTAAGTAAATGCACAATAAATCATGTATTTTTTTAAAATTGTTTTTTTAATTAGGGTTGAAGGTGCCTTGACTACTGTTTTTGGTTGGTAAAAGTGTAGTTAGGGGGATTGTTTGCAAAAAAGAAATAGCACCTTAGGCATATCAAGCATATCAATCTTTATGAAAAATTTGAGTATGATAATATGTGGAATAATTATAAATATGCTCAAATGAGAGGGTACTTGAGCAAAATCCAAATGGCAGACATGACAGTTGAAAAAGTTGATGCGAAATGGGCCAGGCCTGGTTGTGCTACAGTTGGGCCTCCAAAAACATGATGGGTTATCAATAATAATACATTACTCCAAAAAACAAAAAAACGAAACAAAACAATACAAAACAAAAAGTCCAAAACGCTTATAGCCGAGACACAAGGCCCAGATCACCATATTGTAATTGTAGCCACAAAATTATTATTATTTTATTTATATTTTGGTAGCTGATGGGATTTGATTTTTGGCGTTTCCTCCATAATTCACATAATTTCAATAAGCCCAAGAAAACAGTGCCAAAAGTTATTTATTGAGTAAAAAATTATTTCCAATTCCCAAAATCATTTTTTATTATACTATATATTGAGAAAAAAAAATGAATATCAGTGATATTTTGAATAATGTTTTATGTGTCACCAATGCATTACTCTTTACCTCATTTTGATACAAGTCAATGAGACTTGTTCAATTGCATCCAAAAATGTGAAAATATGATAAGAAATAAAATTATATGTCACATTTTTTTGATAGGGTCCACTTTCGAGAGATTTTTGTTGGAGTGCAATAATAAAAAAATAAAAATAAACTAATAAATTTGACATTTTGGTTGGATTGCTTATTTTTAAATATATGTTGTCGCACTTAAATTTTAAAATCCAAGTGCGACATATGTCAAATTTAAAGATGCTAAAATGTCACCAAAATCTTGAAATAAATTTGGCATCTCCAGATTTAAAGGTGTAATTGAAAATGCTCTAAGCTTGTTATGTCAATTTTCTAACTTCAACTGTCATCATAAATAAAGATCCTAACATGTGAACAAAAGTTAGCACAAGTAAAGCAATAATTAGTGGCTTGATATTTGAACTTTCTTGTAATTTTTTTAATGTTTTAGTTTTTTTACGTGACGAAAAAAATTTAATGTCTCTAAAAATATAATTTTTTAGAAACTTTTTAAATTGTATAAAAAAATATGATTGACTGATATATATGGCTTATTTTGCCTTAAATTTTCATTTTGCCATTGGTACAAAATGGAAGGAATATTGGTCTTTTTTTACACATAAATTTGGTAGCCTTTTACCATCCACGCCAAACACAAGTTGTGTATTGAATTTTTTTATTTTAAACTTTTTTAGCGTAAAATTAACTTCCCAGATGAAGTCTCTATGAGAGTCAAATGACAAACTTTATTTCTTATATTGGTATGAAGTATGATGTAGAGTAACATTTTAAGGGTACATGATCAGTCGGAGGGATGGATTGAGTCTAACCTTGACATAATATGGGTTAGGCGACAGAGTCTTCTCTAGCGTTGTTTGGCAATCCCATATACCCTTGACATAATATGGGTTTGTTTGAGAATTGATTTTTCAGTGGTTTTTTTTATTTGTTATATATTTCTTATGAAATGACATGTAAAAAATGTAGAGAGAATGAGTTGATTTTTTTACTTTTTAGCTATTTTAACCAATTGCCAAGCATGGCCTTATATGCGTTATTGCTTTATAATCCAAATTCATTTCAGTTGTATGTAGCTTAGCTCTTGTAATGTAAGACCTTTTGACTTTACGTTCCGTGAATCCCATCCATGGACTTAAAGTTGCAAGCAAGTCAGGGCATCATCTATAGCTTCTGAACTGCTGTTGACAGGTTGACGCAGTTCACCATTTCAAAATTCAAAGACTGGGGATTTACTGCTTGAGTGGTGGTCCAGCAGTATATAAGGGTGTGTAGGATCTGAAGCATGTATTTGTAGAACTGCAAGTATTGAATCACTGCTCAAGCGACGCCAAACTAGTTATAAAATGCATAAGATTTTATCATTTCCAAATGTTGTTGCATCCTCTACCTATGAAATTAGAGCAGGATATGGTGAATTATTGTTAGCACCATAAATCTGCAATTTTTATTATTTATATAATTGCAGGACACGTGGCATCCTCTTATTCATTTGGAAGTTAAAAGAAGTTATAGAGATGATGGAGAATATGAAGGACAAAGTGGATAAGTGGAAGGACACATGGCAAGACAAGAATGAAGATGGAAGAAATGGGTAGTTACTAAGTAGTTATTGCTGTATTTTTTCCTCTATAAATAGCCATTAATGGCTACATTGTAAAGGATCCAGAACTCAAATCAAAGACAGTTGATTTCAATATTTCTTGTCATTTTCCTTATCTTAGGAGTAGTTTAACATAAATTTATATTTCGAAGCATTTATTTTCAGCACTTTCATTTCGAAGCATTTCATGCACTTCCTTTTCGAAGTATAGGAGTAGAGGTAAGTAATTATTACTTTGATTGTTCACTCAATCGTCTTTCTCCATCTCCCTTTCTTCTTTTAATTTTTCTTTTCTCTACACTTTGGCAATTTTGAAGTCCTCTTTCTTGAGGCGAAAGAACTGTCAACACAATCGCTTGATAATTGGCTTGAATTTAATCTGTAAGGATTTTTCAATCCTTGCTGGCACGCTCGCATTTATAATATTTTTCTTCGTAGGAAAAATAAGCCAACATTTTTGGCACGCCCAGTGGGACAGCCAAGTGTAAGAAATGACAAACAATTTGGATTTGCCATTCGAACTTGTCAATTTGAAATATATTGGCGTGAAAGAAAAATTTTGGATCTTCAAGAAGAGATCCATTTTCTTGATGAAATAAACTTTCATCCATTACAATATTATTTGGTGGAAGAAAAAGACACCATTTAATTGGAGAAATTCATCAACTTGATATGAAATTCGCCAATGGAATGATGAGTTATCAACTCTCACTACCAAGTCTTTAACTGAGGCTTTAATGGCCGGAATTGGTGAATTTTTTTAGAATTTTTCTATGGTTGAAAATAGCAAAAGCAAAGAGTTGATTTCATCAATGGCTCGGGGGGTTCAAGAGTCCGTTTTTAAAGAGCCAAGTTATGAAATTAACACAACGAAAGAGCATGTTCTTGAGCCAAATTTGGCTAAAAATGATGTTCCATGTATGACTTAGGGGGTCCAAAAACCAAATTTTAGAGAGTCAAGTCATAAAAATAACATATTTATGGGTGATTTTCATAAGCCATTAATGCTAACATGGAAAAACAACCCACTTTGCTAAATAATTATGAGAATCAATTCGGCGAAAGTTTTGTTTTTAAAACAAACATGGTCAAGAATGATGAACAAGCCACTGTTCATGAATTCAAAATTTTTGACATTTTTCAAAATGTCAAAAAGTATGAATTTTCATGGTCGCACTATACCATGACTTTTGGTGTTCAAAATCCTTTTTGGATTTTCGGTTCACATCAAAATATAATTCTAATGATGTGGCTAATAAAATTAACAAATTGTTCTTATGAGTTCGAAGCACTAAGAACAAGGGATGACCATTTAAAATGCATGAATTTGGCTAGAAAAAGCCTATGCATTTAAATAAGTGGTTGAGAATGGCTTATCTTTTTAGATTGATGGCCAATTGTTTGTATGTACACAGTCAAAGCATCGAAGATACATTCGAAGAATCAAGAGTTGTTTCAAAAGTTGATTACTTCGCCTTCGAAGCTGTATAAAGCTTTGCAGATACATTCGAAGCATCAAGAGTTGTTTCGAAGGTTGATTACTTCACCTTCGAAACTAAATAAAGCTTTGAAGATACATTCGAAGCATCAAGAGTTGTTTCGAAGGTTGATTACTTCACCTTCGAAACTGTATAAAGTTTTGAAGATACATTCGAAGCATCAAGAGTTGTTTCAAAGGTTGATTACTTCACCTTCGAAACTGTATAAAGCTTCGAAGAAACATTTGAAGCGTCAAGCCTAACCTTGAAACTTCATTGTAAGTATCATCATCCTATATCAATACTTCCAACCTTCGAGAGGTGATGTTGTTCCTTCAAAACTGTGCCGCAAGACCTTCGAACGATGAATTTGGTTTTTTATACCACCTTCGAAGCTTGTTATTGGTCATCTAGTTATAATTTCATACTCATTTGAAGCACCTTATTGGTGTTGTTATATCATTCGAAGCACTTTGTTGCTTAGATTAGTCATGTGCTTGGTTCGGCCCTTCAAAAATTCAAGTAAATATCATTTTTAAGGGCCGCGGGTGTAATGTTAGCACCATAAATCTGTAATTTTTATTATTTATATAATTGCAGGACACGTGGCATCCTCTTATTCATTTGGAAGTTAAAAGAAGTTATAGAGATGATGGAGAATATGAAGGACAAAGTGGATGAGTGGAAGGACACATGGCAAGACAAGAATGAAGATGGAAGAAATGGGTAGTTACTAAGTAGTTATTGCTGTATTTTTTCCTCTATAAATAGCCATTAATGGCTACATTGTAAAGGATCCAGAACTCAAATCAAAGACAGTTGATTTCAATATTTCTTGTCATTTTCCTTATCTTAGGAGTAGTTTAACATAGATTTATATTTCGAAGCATTTATTTTCAGCACTTTCATTTCGAAGCATTTCATGCACTTCATTTTCGAAGTATAGGAGTAGAGGTAAGTAATTATTACTTTGATTGTTCACTCAATCGTCTTTCTCCATCTCCCTTTCTTCTTTTAATTTTTCTTTTCTCTACACTTTGGCAATTTTGAAGTCCTCTTTGTTGAGGCGAAAGAACTGTCAACACAATCGCTTGATAATTGGCTTGAATTTAATCTGTAAGGATTTTTCAATCCTTGCTAGCACGCTCGCATTTATAATATTTTCCTTCGTAGGAAAAATAAGCCAACATTTTCAATCCTTGTTGGCTTATTTTTCCTACGAAGGAAAATATTATAACTGCGAGCGTGCCAGCAAGGATTGAAAAATCCTTACAGATTAAATTCAAGCCAATTATCAAGCGATTGTGTTGACAGTTCTTTCGCCTCAACAAAGAGGACTTCAAAATTGCCAAAGTGTAGAGAAAAGAAAAATTAAAAGAAGAAAGGGAGATGGAGAAAGACGATTGAGTGAACAATCAAAGTAATAATTACTTACCTCTACTCCTATACTTTGAAAAGGAAGTGCATGAAATGCTTCGAAATGAAAGTGCTGAAAATAAATGCTTCGAAATATAAATCTATGTTAAACTACTCCTAAGATAAGGAAAATGACAAGAAATATTGAAATCAACTGTCTTTGATTTGAGTTTTGGATCCTTTACAATGTAGCCATTAATGGCTATTTATAGAGGAAAAAATACAGCAATAACTACTTAGTAACTACCCATTTCTTCCATCTTCATTCTTGTCTTGCCATGTGTCCTTCCACTCATCCACTTTGTCCTTCATATTCTCCATCATCTCTATAACTTCTTTTAACTTCCAAATGAATAAGAGGATGCCACGTGTCCTGCAATTATATAAATAATAAAAATTGCAGATTTATGGTGCTAACAATTATCATCTTACTATATATAGTTGGTAGATGTGTGGTCTTTTGGTGCTTTCGTCTTTTAATATGACTTTTGGTATTCATGAGGTCTGACTGATTTGTTAGGAGTAAAAATTATTAGAAGCAAGCGGAAAATATGGGTTGTGGCTACTTTGTGCCTTATGGGATGCATTTAAAGGCAGAGGAACAACTGGTCCTTGAAGGAATTCAGAAATCAGGGCACCTTAACTATGTTTCTCTGTTGGTTGATGGAGGGTGTTGGATAGCTTGGTGTACATTGTTGGGCCCATCTGATATTTTTCTAACGGTTTGATTTGATCTCTTGACTTGTGATTGACTAGAGTGTACAGTATTTAGCAAATGCTTGAAATTTGAATTGCCCAACAAATTGCTTCTCTCCATCTACCCATCCACTCCCTTACATCTATGTAATGGTTGGTCTGTTTTGCTAATTTGCTAATTTTATGCTCACTACATTTCATGAATGTCTTTAACACCTTACTGACATAGTCACTTACCTATTACTGGGTGGAGATGTGTATGTTTATTCGTATGTTTAAAAGGTTTAGTTGACAGAATTAGTTTCTTGATGATAATTACCCCCAACATGTTTCAGTTTTGATTCTTCTTTGTGTTGTATCTCTTAGTTTCTTTTAAAATGAATATGAATTTATTGAAGTCAGTTTTAATTTTGAAATTTCTCTATAAAATGGATTTCATTTTTTTCCAAGTTGGCACGGTTGTTACAAAAGCCTTGATAGCTGCAACGAAGGTTGTTGATAGGTCCTTTACAGATGAGGTAGACAATGTGCCTGTATTAATTAGCTACTAGTGTTGCCTATGGAGTCTATATGGCAGTCTCCAGCAACTTACAGTATGCTGGATTAGAATTGAGTTGCTTCATGCATCTTATTGAGTTGGCTTGGTACAAATTACTTTTGGCGAGGTATAGATGACCTTTTTTGGCGTAGTATGGATTACATATTTGGTGTGGTACATATTACATTTTAGCATGATATTGTGGATATTATTATTATTTTTTTTTTGTGTACAGAGGACATGATTTTTGTATAATCTTCTGTTTTGTATGGAATTACATTTTTGAGGTTGGATTATACTTGGTTTGTATGGAATTTCTATTACATTCGAAATTTGACGTTAAATATAAATATTTTTAATGGTTGAAAGTGAAATGTGTGCACATTGTGGAATGAGTGGTAATATAATTGGTATATATATTATTTTGTTTATATACAATGTACAAATTGCATTAATAATGAAATAAATATAGGTTGTCGAGAAATTAATTAAAAAAATACTGAATAAAGTTTTTGGCAACTAGATGTTTAGTAGCCAAAAAAAAAAGTGAAGTTTTTGGCGACTAAATATTTTGGCAGTCAAAGAAGTAAGCACATGTTTTTTTTGTGACTAAATATTTAGTAGGGAAAAAAAAGAAAAAGAAAAGACTTTTGCTGACTAACTAATTAGTAGCCAAAACAAATTAAGATGAGGAAAAAAAAACTTTTGCCAACTAAATATTTTAGTCACGAAAAAACATGGTATCTTTCAGCGACTAAAATATTTGGTGGCTAAATGTGACATGAAATGGTGACTAAAATATTTAGTTGCTAAATGTAGAAATATTTGCGACAAAAACATATTAGCGACTAAATATTTTAGTCGTTGAAAGTGAAATTTATTTTTATTTGAGAGCTTTCGGTGACTACAATTTCAGTAGCCAAAAGGTGTCAATTAGGGACTAAGTTAGTTTTAGTAGCCAAAAAGAAGAGAATTAGCAAACAACATATATTTAGTCGCCAATACTATCGCTGACAGGCCTTCGGCAACTAACGGGGCGACTAAAAATTTTAGTTGCCATTGACTTTCGGCGACTAAAAAAAAGAGGCTTTGGCAACTAATTTTTTAGTAGCCGAAGGTGTAAATTCCTCTAGTGAAATAATATATATCTATATATACATACATAATTAGGATTCTTATATATCATCAAAATATTTTATCTAAATTCTTCACCTATGTAGTTTCTCATGTAACATATAATAAGTCATGTTATTTTTAAAAGGTATCAAGTCCTACAAATCATAAATAAAGCAAAATAAAATGGTGAGAAAAATGAAATGATAAATAGATTTCTCAAAGTTATTGTAATGAAGAGCTTTAACACATTTGCCTCGCAGGGGTTCATTCAACTACTTTCACAATAAAAAACCACTGTCCCTACACAATTTGGCCGGGAATACTAACCGGCCAGGGTTCACCAGCGTCATCAACCGGGTTTCAATTGGCATCTCAAGCCTCATCATCAGTTAATATCCAGTTCCGTGGTCTGGCCGAGTTTGGGCTCGATTCGTTTTCTCCAACAATGGCGGAAGGTTCACTTGCCGGAGTGGCCATTGCGGATCTGGCCAAGTAATGTTGGAAGTTAATTAAAGTTTCAAAATTTAAAATAAGAGATTATGCCTTTTAAGTTAAAAGACACAAATTTAGAGATATACCTGTTGGGCATGGGTATATAAAATTCTACAAGACTTGTTTTTTGTTTTTATACATACAATACATATCACTATTTACCAAAAGGCTACGGACACACGTAATGCATAGATGGAAAGAAAAAATGAAACTTAAGAAATTAAAAAATAAAAAATAAAAATTTGGATAGTTGCATAAGATTAATTTGGGTACCAGAAAATCCGTGATATAAATTTAAATTTTATAAAAAAAAATAATAATTTGGACACTCCACTATTTACAACCCTAACCTTAACTCTACTCTACCTACCACCACTTTTGGCCACTGTCTCCAGCCTCCTGCCACCTCTCAACCTTTTTCCCACCACGTCTAGTCCCCCACCACCCTTTGCCCTCTCCACCTCATCTCCACCACCCATCAGTCACTCCCTTACACACACTTTGTCACTCCCCATCCCTTCTAATATTTAAAAGTTATAATGACACAATATTTATAGACTGTACATTTTGTATTTCAATGAAATGGAGATTATCAAAATTTTATATAGAAGTAATCAATTTATTTTATATAATATTGTTGGAAAAGTTATAAATCCAAAAAATATATTTATATATATAATGTCTTGCATAGATTTAGATTTATTATAATGCGGGCTAAATTCATAATAAATTTGGTGCATACATTTTATTTTCAGAACATTATGCATTTTTGTTTTTGGTGTGCAACATTACTGCATTGTTATTGTGGAGTCCCTGGTGTTAGCATGACTAGAGAAATGCAAACATCAAGAAATAAGATTTTAGTATCTAACATGAATATTATTATACAAACAAAAAACTTAGTATAAATTTTTTAAAGAAAATATTTTGATCTTCTATAATCATTTCATTTCAAATTAAAATGCCTATAATATTGGCTTACAAAAATGCTATTTGTATACCATTTTCCTTTGTAACAACTACATGACATAAGAATTAAAAGTAATAACTATAAAATTTCAATAATATGAGAAATACTAACTAGTATACCAACAAACATTTAATATTAAGTAGGATCCACGTCAAGTGGTGAATAATATTTTCAAATTATTACTACCACATAATTTTCATGGGATTTTCTTTATAGAATAAATGTTTATAAATATTACAATGTGCTGAGAACAAAATGAAATTTCCTTTTTCCGTTTAGTGAAAAACTGTGCTAATATGGTAACTAAGTGACTTAGTGTACGAGGTTCCCACAAAAGAGAAATTTAGAAGAACTATGTATATATATATGCAATTTTATACTTTTGTGACTTGAATCCATACTAAGAGATATTAACGGCAAATCTTATCATTAACAATATTTACAATTAGTCATTTTTAAGACTTGTTGTCTATGCATGATAGGAAAGAGTTAAAAAAATTTAGGCTTAATTAATGGTGGGCATGCATTAATGTGCATCAAATCAAGTATTATTTCATGAGAAGGTGAATGAAATTGAAAATAAATTAATAAAGAATGATATACCAGAGAGGAAGAAGGTGGTGGTAAGTGCAAGGGTGAAGAGAATTCCCATAACCATCTGTACGAGCACAGAATAATCTTCTCATAAAATCTTGTTGACCAAGTTTGCACTCCTCCAAACGTCGTCGCTTTATCACCTGAAAATACAAACGTGAGCTAACCGACAGGTGTGTGCCAGAAACCCTTTCAATGCCTAAGTCAGCAAGTAGACAATAAACAATAAGCTCTATATATTTGAGAATAAGGATTGCAATACCTGTCCATAGGTTCTACGTGGCACAGTCCTAGAAGGACTCTAACTCTCCTTAGTAGAGTTCTCCCAAGAGTCTCATACTTAAGGATAATGCTTATCCTTAGAATACCCTCCTCACTGCAAGCCAAGTGAGATGACACATGTCTTTGCTTAACTTTTTACCGTTCAACCGGACTACCTCAGTTCTGTTCACCAATGGCTTAGCCGTGCAACACGCAGCACCCTGAAAGCTAACATTGTATGGTTGTCCTCCTAGCTCGGCACTTCTCTAAGCTGGGTTCTCCTCTCTATTTGACTACTTTGCTCAGTAGCTCGGCCATAGCGTTGACCGCCACTAGGAAGTAACAAAGTCCTATAGCTAGGTCCCGTGGCTAGGTCTTATAGCTAGGTTTCGTAGCTAGGTCTCATAGCTCGGTCCCGTAGCTAGGTCTCGTAGTTTGGTCCCGTAGCTAGGCCTCATAACTAGGTCCCATAGTTAGGTCTCGTGGCTAAATCCTATAGCTAGGTCCCATAGCTCGGTCCCATAGCTAGGACCCGTAACTCGATCTCGTAGTTAGGTCCCGTAGCTAGGTCCTATAGCTAAGTCCCGTAGCTAGGTCCAAAAATATGGACATTTATTAGTTCGGTCAAACATCTTTGACCGCCACTCTAACCTAGCTCGGCCCAATTTGGCTACACAAATTACCCTCTCACCATCACTGATTGCTTATAAGTTAGCATATCTTTATTTAGTGATATGAGGCATTGTGGGTATAAAAGGGTTTATATAGATGTATCCCCATATAACTTTTCTTCTTCTTTTTTTTTTGTAATCACTATTAGTTGTCTCTAGCAGATTCTATCTAATCTTCATTGAGGCACAAAAAAAATCCATTGTAACTTTTTATTTTATTTTTTATTTGATTCATATAAAATATTACAATGAAATCCAAAAAATTACAATTATAGTAATAAAGATCAAATATTAAAATGAAATCTAATGAATTTCAATCATAATAATAAAGATCAAATATTGCAATGAAATTTAATGAATTTCAATCATAGTAATAAAGATCAAAGACAACATATATATATATATATTTTTGTTCAGCAAAAGAGAACTTTATTGATGATTAAAAGAAGTACACCAATAATACATTAATAAAGAAAAGACAAGTGCAAAAAACATCATAGCTAGACATACTCATCCCAACTAAGTTGGCACCAATATGAAAGCCCAATCATATGCTAGCATGAAGCCAATTTTGTTGGGTATACCTCCTTATTGGAGTGTGGGACCCAATTGATTTTGGAAAAAGAGTTTAATTTGGTTTAGTATTAATTATAATATATTTTTATATATTATATTTAATTTGTGGAGACCCAATCCAATTTGGAAACAATTAAGGTTTGATAATAAACCCTAGATTCACAATATTTTAGGGTTTGTTTTTGCTCATCCCGAGGTGAAGAGAACGGCTACTACACATACTCCACTTTGGTGAAATCAATTATTTGGGTGTGTGAACAGTGGAAGTAATTTGGGTGGTTCTTTACTTCGTTTTCGATGTTGATTTGGTTCGTTATTTTGGATCTTCTACAACTCTGGTTCTGAAGATTTTTGTTCATCTATTTGGTGAGGTCTTTCCTCTTGTTTATTTGTGATTATTTGGAATTCACCTAAGGGTGGTTTTGTGAGACGATTAGTGTCCCGTTTGTAATCGTTTGAAACTTATTTGGTTGATAGTGGAATCGGATTTCGATTCCGTGGACGTACCTCACATTGAGGGAATCACGTAAAAATTCTTGTGTTGTTTTTGATTTAATTTTTCCGCATTAATTTTTATTCCCATTAATTGATTTACTTGTAGGGAATCACATATTTTTCCTAACAACTGGTATCAGAGCTTACGGTTTATTTAGGTTTATTTATTTGTGTAAATTAATGGAGGGGAATGTGGGTCGTATGTCTAGCTTCAATGGAAGCAATTGGGTAACTTGGAAAACTAAAATGGAGGACCTATTATTTTGTAAAGATTTGTATGGACCCATTGAGGGTGATAGTGGCAAACCCGAGGGTATGAAAGATGATGAATGGAATAGGCTTAATCGAAAAGCCGTTGGTGTTATCCGTCAATGGATTGATGACAGTGTGTTTCATCATGTTGCTACTGAAACTTCGGCACATGATTTATGGAAAAAATTAGAGGGCCTTTATGATAGAAAATCAGCCACAAATAAAGCTTTTCTGTTTCGTAAGTTGGTTAATTTAAAATATAAAGAGGGCAGCCCTATTCCGGAACATCTGAATGAAATAAAGAGTATTGTTAACCAACTTGCTTCTATGAAAATTATTTTTGATGATGAGTTGCAGGCTTTGATGCTACTTAGTTCTTTGCCCGAAAGTTGGGAGACTTTGGTTGTGACAGTTAGTAATTCGGCGCCCGATGGAGTTGTCACAATGGGCCAAGTCACTAGTAGCTTGTTGAATGAAGAAACTAGAAGAAAATCAGCGGGTTCCTCTCATTCGGAAGCATTTGTTGTGAGAGGCCGAAGCAAAACAAGGGGAGGAGTAAGACTCCTCATGGTCGTGATCAAAGCCGTGACAAATCAAAAGATGGTTCTTTTTCAAAGAAAGACATTGAGTGCTATTATTGCCATGAGAAAGGGCACATGAAGCGGGAATGCCGAAAGCTCAAGAACAAGGAGAAAAGGCGTGACAAAAGTGTGGATAAGAAGCAAGAAGACACAACGGCAGTTACTACCGATGATCTCATGGTCGTTTGTGAAGATGATTGTATCAATTTTGTGGGCCAAGAGAGCAATTGGGTGATTGATTCCGGTGCTTCTTTTCATGTGACTTCTCGAGTTGATTTCTTCACTACCTACACCGAAGGAGATTATGGTTTGTTCGAATGGGTAATGAAGGTTTGTCCAAGATTATTGGCATGGGTGATGTTTGCTTGGAAACAAATTTGGGCTGCAAGTTGTTGCTTAAAGATGTGAGGCATGTTCCCGACATTCGCCTCAATTTGATCTCTACTGGGAAGCTAGATGATGAAGGCTTCAACAACAAATTTGGTGATGGAATATGGAAGCTCACAAAGGGTTCTTTGGTGGTGGCTAAGTGCAAGAAGACTCATACACTTTATTCGATGCAAGGAAAAATTTGTAAAGGTGTTGTCAATGCACTTGAAGATGATACTTCTACCGAATTGTGGCACAAGCGGCTTGGCCACATGAGTGAAAAGGGCTACAAGTTTTGTTCAAGAAAGAGCTTCTACCCGGTTTGAAAGGTACACATCTTAAAACTTGTGTTCATTGTTTGGCGGGTAAACAACATAGAGTTTCTTTTCATAAAAATGTTGCTTCTAGAAAAGAAAATGTTTTGGAGTTGATTCATTCGGATGTTTGTGGTCCTTTAAAAGTTAGAACACATAGTGGTGCACTTTATTTTGTTACTTTCATTGATGATTATTCAAGGAAAGTTTGGGCTTTTCTACTAAAAACTAAAGATCAAGTTCTAGAAGTATTTAAGCATTTTCAGGCCATGGTTGAAAGAGAAACAGGGCAGAAATTGAAGTGCATCCGATCAGACAATGGTGGTGAATACATTGGGCCATTTGATGAGTATTGTCGCAGCCAAGGTATTCGGCACCAAAAGACAGTTAAGAAGACTCCTCAACAAAATGGCGTTGCCGAGAGGATGAACCGCACCATTGTGGAAAGAACAAGGTGTTTGCTTTCACAAGCTAAATTGCCAAGATCCTTTTGGGGTGAGGCAATGAGACAGCGGTTGACGTGATCAATTTGTCTCCTTGCTATCCTTTGAATGGTGATGTTCCAGAAAGAGTTTGGACCGGTAAAGATGTGTCTTATGAACACTTGAGAGTGTTTGGTTGCCGAGCTTTTGTTCACATTCCAAAGGATGAGAGGTCCAAGCTTGATAGTAAATCAAGACAATGCATTTTTCTTGGCTATGGGCGTGATGAATTCGGGTATAGATTGTGGGATCCGGTCGACAAGAAAGTCATTCAAAGTCGTGATGTTGTGTTTCTTGAAGACTAAACAATTGAAGACTTTGGCAAAGGTGATCAATCGGAGCCAAAAACTAGTGACCTCATTGACATGGATCCATCTCCTTCATCTTCAGTTGATGATGAAAATGGGGGAGATATGCAGCCACACATTGAAGATGTAGATGATGATGCTAATCCTAATGAAGTTGAGCCAGAAATTGAGGAAGAGCATCCAACTCAAGAACTGCCACCACAACTTGAGTTGAGGAAATCTACAAGGGACTGACAACCTTCAAGAAAGTATCCTCCTAATGAATTTGTGTTGATTTCCGATCAAGGGGAGCCCGAGAGCTACCAAGAAGCAATTGAGCATGCAAAGAAAGGTGATTGGAAAAAGGCCATGGAAGAGAAGATGAATTCTTTACTTGAAAACCAGACTTATGATTTAGTGAAGTTGCCTAAAGGGAGAAAAATTCTGAAAAATAAGTGGGTTTTCAAATTGAAGAATGATAGCAAGAATCTGAGGTACAAAGCACGTTTGTTGTGAAAGGCTTTGGGCAAAAGAAAGGTATTGACTTTGACGAGATTTTCTCACCGGTTGTAAAGATGTCTTCTATTCGGGTTGTACTTGGCATGGCTGCAAGTATGAACCTTGAAGTTGAGCAACTTGATGTGAAGACCGCATTTCTTCATGGTGATCTTGAAGAAGAAATTTACATGGAGCAACCGGAAGGTTTTGTGGAAAAAGGAAAGAGAAATTTGTTTGCAAATTGAAGAAAAGTTTGTATGGTCTCAAGCAAGCCCCGCGGCAATGGTACAAAAAATTTGACTCTTTCATGATGAATAATGGTTTTTCTAAAACCACTTCGGACCATTGTGTGTTTGTGAAAAATTTTCCGGATGGTAAATTTATTATTCTTTTGCTTTATGTTGATGACATGTTAATTGTGGGTCAAGATTCTACCATGATTAACAGGTTGAAATTGGAGTTGAGCAAGTCTTTTGCTATGAAAGATTTGGGACCGGCAAAGCAAATACTTGGTATGAAAATTGTTCGTGATCGCAAAGAGGGCTGATTTGGTTGTCTCAAGAAAGCTACATTGAGAAAGTTCTTGAGAGGTTCAACATGAATAAAGCAAAGCCGGTTGGTTGTCCACTTGCGGGTCACTTCAAGCTTAGTTCGAATCAATGTCCTACAAGTGAGAAAGACAAAGAAGAGATGTTGAAAGTTCCTTATGCTTCAGCAGTTGGTTCTTTGATGTACGCCATGGTTTGTACAAGGCCGGATATTGCTCACGCCGTTGGTGTGGTGAGTCGTTTTCTCTCTAATCCGGGTAAAGAACATTGGGCAGCGGTAAAATGGATTCTAAGGTATCTTCGAGGGACTTCGAAGGTGTGTTTGTGTTTTGGGGATGGTAAGCCGATGCTTGATGGGTTCACAGATTCTGACATGGCCGGTGATATTGATTCTAGGAAATCTACTTCAGGGTATTTGATGACTTTTGCAGGGGAGCTGTGGCATGGCAATCTAAATTACAAAAATGTGTTACTCTCTCAACTACCGAAGCTGAATTTATTACCATTACAGAAGCTTGCAAAGAAGAGTTATGGTTGAAGAAATTTTTGCAAGAGTTGGGTTTGAAGCAAGAAAAGTATGTGCTTTATTGTGATAGTCAAAGTGCTATTCACTTGAGTAAAAATTCTACTTTTCATTCGAGATCGAAACACATTGATGTGAGATACCATTGGATTCGTGATGTGTTAGATTCGAAATTGTTACAACTCGAAAAGGTTCACACAGATGATAATATTTCAGATATGTTGACAAAGACTTTGTCGAGGGACAAACATTTAAAGTGTCGAACTTTGGCGGGTATGGTTGATGTCTCCACCTAAGTCGGTAGGGGGAGAATTGTTGGGTATACCTCCTTATTGGAGTGTGGGACCCAATTGGTTTTGGAAAAAGAGTTTAATTTGGTTTAGTATTAATTATAATATATTTTTATATATTATATTTAATTTGTGGAGACCCAATCCAATTTGGAAACAACTAAGGTTTGATAATAAACCCTAGATTCACAATATTTTAGGGTTTGTTTTTTGCTCATCCCGAGGTGAAGAGAACGGCTGCTACACATACTCCACTTTGGTGAAATCAATTATTTGGGTGTGTGAACAATGGAATTAATTTGGGTGGTTCTTTGCTTCGTTTTCGGTGTTGATTTGGTTCGTTATTTTGGATCTTCTACAACTCTAGTTCTGAAGATTTTATTCATCTATTTGGTGAGGTCTTTCCTCTTGTTTATTTGTGATTATTTGGAATTCACCTAAAGGTGGTTTCGTGAGACTATTAGTGTCTCGTTTGTAATCGTTTGGAACTTATTTGGTTGATAGGGGAATCGGATTTCGATCCCGTGGACGTACCTCACATTGAGGGAACCACGTAAAAATTCTTGTGTTGCTTTTGATTTAATTTTTTCGCATTAATTTTTATTCCCATTGATTAATTTACTTGTGGGGAATCACATATTTTCCCTAACAAATTTTGGTGAGGGACCAAACAAAGACTAGGGTGGAGGAAAAAAACAATCCAACCAAAATATAATCGTAAATTACACCATTGTTCCCTCCAGTTTGAGTGAAATTTCATTTTGGTCCTCGTAGTTTCAATTTGAACAATTTAGTCTATACACTTCTAATTTTGTTACAATGTGATCCCTCAATTATGCGTTATTAAAATTTTAAAAGGAACAAAAATCACGTGCAAAAATAAAAAGGACTAAAGTGAAATTCAAAACAAACTATAGGGACCACCGGTGTAATGAATATATTACATCGGTGGTACCATTTACGACGGCACAACTTATCGTCGCAAAAAGTGAGTTTTTGCAATGACACCACTTGTCGTCGCCAATAAATCGGGTTTTAGTGACGACACCACTTCCTGTCACAAAAAAGCAAGTTTTGCGATGGCAACAACTGCAGTAGCAAATAATGCGTGTTTTTTGCAACGGCAACCCCTGCTGTCACAAATAAAGCTATTTTTTGCGATGGCATGAATTGCAGTCGCAAATAAGAGAGTTTTTTGTGACGGTAATAGGTGCCGTCGCAAACAAAAAATTAAAAAAAGAAAAAGAAAAATGATACTGTTTTGTTATAACATTTCTTTTTTCATCTATTTTTTCATCTTCTTATCTCTCTGTCTCTCTCTCTCTCCCGCTCATCTCTCTTCTCTTTCATTTTCTCTCTCACTCATCACTCTTTGTCTGTCTGTCTGTCTTTCTCTCTCACTCTCACTCTCTCTCTCTGTCTCTCTGTCTCTCTCTCTCTCTCTCCTACTGTATTCGCATTGCTCATTCTCTCTCTCTCTCTTCACTCTTCTCAATTTACCGATCTCCCTCTCAATTTATCGATCTTTTTTCTCTCTCTCTTTCTCTCTCTCATCTCTCGTCTATTTTAATCGCTCATCTCTCATTTCTCTTAATCACTCATCTATTTCTCTTAGCCTATTGTTGTCGAAAAAGGAAAAAGTCAAAAAAATGAAATGGGTCTCTCTCTCTCTGTGTCTCTCTCGCTTATCTCTCATCTCTCTCTCTCTCTCTCTCTCTCTCTCCCTCTCTCTATCTCTCATCTCTCTCTCTTTTACTCATTACTCTTCTCTCTGGCTCTCTCATCTCTCTTCGCTCTCTTGCTTATATTTATTCTCTCTCTCTCTCTCTCTCTTGTTCATCTCTTTTTGCTTTTTTTCTCTCTTTCTGTTTATCTCTTGCTCATGTCTTGTTTCTCTCTCTTTCTCTCTCTCTCTCTCTCTCTCCCTCACTTATCTCTCTTCTCTCTCAATCGCTCATTTCTCTCAATTACACTCATCTCTTTCTCTTAGACCATTGTTGTTGAAAGAGGAAAAAGTTAAAAGATGAAATGGGTCTCTCTCTGTCTCTGTCTCTCTCTCTCTGTCTTTATTTCTCTCTGTATCTCTCGCTCATCTCTCTTCTCTTTCTTTCTATGTCTCTTTCTCTCTATATCTCGTGTGTTCATCTCTTTTCGCTCTCTCTCTCTCTCTCTCTCTCTTTGTGTCTCGCTGATTCTTTCTCTCTTTTCTATTTCTCTCTCTCCCTAGCTTTCATTGCGCAGCAAAATGGATACGAAGGTTTTTGCTAAAAAATGAGTTTTTTTGCGACACAACCTCCTCTCGTCGCAAATAAAGGTTTTTGGCGACGATAATGCCCTCGTCGCAAATAAAAAAATTAGTTAAATGACATCGTTTTATTGTTTAAATTTTCATTTGTGACGGTGAAACTTAACATCGCAAAAAAAAAAAAAAAAAAAAAAACCAAAATCTGAGAGCTAAGTTTTTTTTCCCTTTGCGCTCGTTTTTCCCATCTTCAACCAAAAATCCCCAATCTCAAAAATCCCTAATCTTTTGAACCAAAAACCTTATAAAAAATCCCCATCTCTTTTCTTGACTCTCTCTCTCTCTCTCTCGATTGTGAGCAGCGACAAACAACGATGAGCATTGAATTGACGGCGTTGAGCAGTGTGAGATGGCGTTGAGCAGTGTGAGATGGCATCGAGCAGCATGCGACGATGGTAAACAGCGTGTGACGGTGGTGAGTGAGCGACGACAGTGCGGCGTGTCTCTCTTCAACTCTCTCAATCAGTCCCAATCACTAAACCAGGTTAGCTCTTCTTCTTCGTCTTCATGTCTTTGCTCTGCCAGGTTAACTGAAATTTTTGTTTAATTTTATAAATTCATTGAAAATTATGTCATATAGATTTGAGAGATTGTCATGAAAGGAAGGAAGGAGCATATAGATATATATATTTTTAATATGATATAATTATCATCTTCTTTTTACTTGACATGAGAAACATCTTTTATTTATGTGGGAAAATGATTTCTTCCATAGAAGCTAGCTTGCTATATATATATCTAACAATTTGTGCCTTTTGTATTAAACCCTTTTATACGTGCATGCATGCATAAGCGAGGAGCCCTTTTTACCTTGAGGGCAATGAATGTGAGAATAAGGTAGCTTATTCTCCATTATTTTCTTTATAGTATATACACATTTATCATCATGTTCATTGATTTGAAGAATCTTCGGTTCTATATTTTGACTAGCAAGACAAAATCATAGTAGGAAATGACGAACCCAAAAGTGGATTTCTATTTTTTGTTAGTGCTACGTAATTTTTTGGGGCCTTGTAATATATGGAGATACACTTTACAATTTTTGACACAATATCCAATCGCTTTTCTATACAGAAATTCAGGCATTACATAAACTTAACCACCTTCATCCCAATTTCTTGGGACAAAACTTACAAATAAGTAAATAGAATAGAAGCAAAATATTTCAAATAATGACTTGGTTATGGGGTTTTAGTCTTAACCCATTTGAATTTGGTCTTGGAAGTAGTAACAATTTCTGGGATTTATTTTTTAATGGCTTATGCCATGTTCATTTGCGTTCCCATTTTGATGCTTTGATTGGAATTTTGTGAGGAATAAAATGCCATAATTTTGTTTATGCTAAGAAGTTCATAAATGATTATGGTCTACTTCAGTCAAATTAAACTAAGAAGTTCCTAATGGATTCATTTCTTATTTTATATTTTCTTGTAATTCTACTCATCTATTCAACTATCTCATTTCAGCTACACTCTTTCCGTAAACATGCTTTTTCTTAACTACCAAACATTTAGTACCATACATTAATAGATCCTTATAGCTATTCTATAAAATTTTCCCTTAAACTTAATAGGAATATTGTTAGGTTTTATTTCTTGGCAATCCCGTTTGACAAAACTCCTTTGAGCTGTAATTTTATTCGCATTTTTATTTCAGTGGGGCTATGAGTTGTTAGATGCGAATCCAACCCGAATCGTGCTTTGCAGAGAAGTTTGTGTTGTTTAATGCATTCAAAGTTGCCTGTCCGCTCGAGCGGACATTCCCCCGCTCGAGCAGAGAATGCTGGGTTTCAGAAGTTTGATCACCTGCAAAATTAGTGGAAGTTGTGATTTCTCGCTCGAGCGGAACTTTATGCGCTCGAGCGTCGGTCCGCTCGAGCGGCCATTCTGACGCTTGAGCGGAGATCGCAGGATAGATTTCTATAAATACGTGTTTCAGTCCAAATCTAGGATTACTTCTCCAGATCTTCTTCTTGGGTTCTAGGGTTTATATCTGGGGATATTTTGCTAGTTTGCTTTGATGTTTTGGTTGAGTATTCAACTCTTGGTTTAAAGAGTATACATCAAAGGATTATTTGTTTGTTCTACACAAAAGAGAGAGTTGTTCTTCGGTGGATTTTGAAGAATTTGAGCCTGAAGCTGTGGTGGATTCTAGAGTGGCTCATCGTCAAGACAATTTCGAGGTGAAGATGGGGTTGGAAGAGGCACATAGGGGTTGGTTCAATCCGAGCGTGGATTCGCTAGGTAATTGAGAGTATACCTGTGTAATTCCTTTATGTCTTTTTAGTGGATTGTTTTGTGGCTTTTGCCTGTGGTTTTTTTATCACAATTGGAGGTGTCCAATTGTGGTTTTTTCACGTAAAATCGTTGTGTCGATTTGTCTTGATTGTTTGATTGAGATTGTTATATACTGCTTAAAACTGATACATAATCACAAATCAACATCTAGGGGATTTCTAGATTTTTCAAATATACTATGTGCAGAAGAGATATTTGAGGGAAGTACAGAGGATGGATAACAGTTGGATTGACTTGCCAAATAGGATGTCGAGGGAATACATTAATGGGATTGATCAATTCCTTGTGTTTGCCTACACCAATAGGGCTAAAGGTTCGACGATTAGTTGTCCGTGTAGGAAATGTGAGAACCGATACCATCTTGTACGAGAGGGTATGAGGGAGCATCTGATTTTGAATGGTTTTTTAAAAAAGTACAAACATTGGATTAATCATGGAGAATCTTACGTATCTCTGCATGGTAATCAAGAGAATGAAACATTGGCTAATTTAGACATTGGGGATGATATGGTTGGAATGATACAAGGGGCTATGGGAAATCCATATGCCAGTACAAGTGTTGAGGGTAATGAACCACATACGCCTAATCCCATGCATCTAAACCCCAACTCGGTCCAAATGCAGAGACTGTAAAGTATTTCAAACTTCTTCAAGATGCACAAAGTGAATTGTATCTGGGTTGTCAAAAGTTCACATCTTTGTCATTCATTGTTCAACTTCTACATTTGAAGTTACGTAATTAGTGAATAGACAAGTCTGTTGACATGTTGCTTGAGTTATTGAATGAGGCGTTCCCATTGGATGTGAAACTCCCACACTCATATGATAAAGCTTAAAAGGTCACAACAAATTTAGGCTTCACGTATGAGACGTGGGATGCATGTCCCAACAGTTGCATATTGTTTCTAAAAGATGATGCCAATCTTGATAAATGTGTCATATGCAACAGGTCTAGATGGAAATCAAATGGTGATGGTGGTTCAATTGGTCTTAACAAAGGTGGCAAACGAATAGTTGCAAAACAGATGAGGTATTTTCCTTTAAAGCCAAGATTACAGAGGTTGTTTATGTCATCCAAGACGGCCAAGTTAATGAGATGGCATGCAAAGGAACAAACTAATGACGGTGTCTTTAGGCATTCTGTTGACTCCCTTGTATGGAAAGATTTTGACCGTCAGAATATTGACTTTAGTAATGATTGTCGAAATGTAAGGCTTGGCTTAGCATCTGATGATTTTAACCCATTTAGGACAATGAACATAGTTCATAGCACTTGGCCTATTGTGCTCATTCCATACAACTTGCCGCCATGGATGTGCATGAAGCAACAATTCTAATTTTATCTGTGCTTATTGACAGCCCGAAAGGACCTGGTGACAAGATTGATGTGTATATGCAATTGTTGATTGAGGAGTTGAAAGAATTATGGAATGACAGTGTCTCCACATTTGATGCATCAACAAATCAAATGTTTCAAATGCATGTAGCTTTACTATGGACAATTAGTGATTTTCTTACATATGCAAACTTGTCAAGATAGAACACTAAAGGCGAATATACATGTCCTTGTTGCAATAAGAAAACTACATCGTGTTGGTTGAAGCATAGTAGGAAACAATCATACTTGGGTCATCGTAGATTTTTACCTAGTGGCCATAAATTTCGAAAGGATAAAGTATCATTTGATGGTAGTCGGGAATTCGGACTCAGACCAAAATTGTTGTCTGGAACTGAGATGTTGCTACAATTAGAATCTGAGGGTATTTTAACCAAATACAAGAGGGATGACCTTAAGGAAAGGCATAGGAGACAAGTAGAGAAGGAGAAAGTTGGACATTGCACCTATAGCTGGAAGAAAAAGAGTATCTTTTATGAACTGTCATATTGGGAGCACAATCTAATAAGACACAACCTCGATGTGATGCATATAGAGAAGAATGTTTGTGACAATGTGTTATGGACAATATTAGACGTTGCAGGAAAATCGAAGGATGGTGTTAATGCTTGGTGTGATTTACAAGAAATGAATATTAGAAAATCTCTACATTTGCAGTTAAGAGGGTTGAATAAAGCTTATTTACCACTAGCACAATTCACGATGACCAAGGATGAGAAAGATTTGTTCTTGAAAGTGTTGAAGGAAGTTAGAGTTCACGACGGGGTATTCATCCAATATATCGCGTCATGTGTGCTCACAGGATAGAAATATTGGGGGTTTTAAGAGCCACGATAGTCATATTCTGACCAGCCACCGCAGCGACCACCATCAGAGGTTATTAGTGCCACCGCATCAACCATCATCAGTGGCACCATAGCAGCTATCATTTACTCAGCCTCCACGCCTACCATCGATGCGTCCACCATTAGTGGCACCACAACAGCTATCATCTTCATAACTAATCGCGGGTATATAAATTTGTTTTGATTTCTATGAAAATTATTTAAATATAAATTTATTTATTCTCATTATATATAACTTGTTTATTCTCATTCTATCTTCCAGACCCTTCGAATTCTTCACAGCCCACCTCAGGTATAAGAATTTGATTTGTATTAACATTATTTAAATTTGCATTAATTTGTTTATTATCATTGTATATTGTTTATTCTTATCGTATCTTGTATGTCATGTTAGTTCTTTATCAACCTCGACTAGGTGTGGTAAAGGATGTGCCAAGGGCATTAAGGAGTAGGGTACTGATACAAGTTAGACATATAATTTGACGAAAATTACTACCCAATAAGAGATAATGTATCTAAGTTAACTACTCAACTTGGCATTATTGTGCGCAATGGTAACATTGTTCCTCTTACTTTTCTTGACTGGATCACTGTGCCTGATGATATTCTTGATGCTATTTGAAAGGATGTAAAGGTAAAAGTATATTTTTGTCCAAAAATTCAAATTCCAAAATTGTGTTATTATTATTTAAAATTTAAAATTGTGTTTTGTAGGACAATTTGAATGTATGTCCAGAGAAGTATAAGCCAATCTGCATGAAAAAATGCAACAACATATAGAAGGATCACAATAATAAAATTAAGGCCAAGTATTTGTACATTGTGCCAAACCAGTGGGAAGAAATTGTGGAGTATTGGCGTACTTCCGATGCAGAGGTATAAAAATAAATTATATGTATGATATGTAAACATATAAATCATATTTATATACTTACATTTGGTGAACCTGTTACAGAAAATTGTAACTAAGAACGCTAAAAATCGGTGAGCTCACGGCATACCTCATACCGCAGGGCGTACTACTTTCGCTCAGATCCAGCATGAGGTTTATATTTTATAGTTTTTGTTTTTGTATATAAATAAGCATTATATATTTCCAAATTATTAGGATTCTAATTTTCATATTTCTAAAAAAATTTAGATGACCAGCAAATGGGAGTCTACTGATAAGATGAATGTTTGGCTTATGACACGTAGAGCAGATGACCCTGAGGTTATTTAAACCTTGGTAGTTTACAAGCACCTAACATTGTATTTAAATTTTATTTTTTATTTTTTGTGTGTCAACCATATTAATTTGACATATACTTGTATGTTTTATTCAATACAAGATGAGTTTAATCGTCAACTCTCCATGCTACCTGAGGATTGCCGGACTTTAGAGGCTAGGAACGCCATTTTCCATGAGTTGATAGTTCATGACGGACATGGATATTGTTACACTTACGAGAAAACTATGCCTCTTAACGCGGTATATAAAGATGGTGCTGGGCCATCACAATCAACACCCTAGCCATCAACTGTTTTTCAGATCACTCAGCAGGTTTATGCAGAGCTAAAGGATGAGTTGAGGGAGGAGCTGAGGAGGGAGATGCGAGCAGAGTTCTCTACACATTTACAGCAGATGAGCGATGACATGATGGCTATTGTGTCACAGGGGGAGAGTGTGGATCCCAACAGACAGGTTCGATATAAATTAAATTGTTTGATAATTAAATTTTCACATAACATATATATACATATATATAATAAAATTTGAATATGATTAGCACATTATGTATGGACTGTCATAGGTTCCTAATGCATCGAGTGGCTACCGGGTATTTAGGGAATTTGTGGGCGATAAGACTCCATATACACCACCACCAAAAGATCAGGTATAAAATGTATTTTTGCATTCTAAGTTAAGAATAACCATACATTAACTATACACAGCCCAAAAGGATAGAGATTAATTACATAATTAGAAAGAAAGACAAAGGATTTTCCATTGTTAAGTTTCCCACTCGGACTGGCACACCATTGCAGCCTGGTCCATGTGTTCCTAACATACTCTATAGCAGCAAATGGGGCAGCACACATCTTTTCCCAACCCAGATTAATGCATCTTGGAAGAAGCAAGAGTAAACAAATATGTAAATACTGCATAACATTATTCAAACAAAGCTCATAGTGTAAAAAAAATAAAAAAATAAAATGAGACTCTCAATGCACACTAAAGACACATCTCAACAAAGAGAAAACAAAATTAAGGCTTTGGACAAGACCATGACAGTGTAGAAGATGAGAGTATTAAAAACCTACAAACAAATCTCACTAATTTGGATAACTAAGTCACTCAACCCACAAAGGTAAATAACACTCAGCAATGATAGCAGGTAAATGATACAAAAGTAAATCCTAACACGACCGCTTAGGCACGAGAGACTTGTGGGAGAAGACAGGACTCGAATCGAGTTCCCGGTTTGGGAGTTAGAGCTGTATTTTGGTCTAAGCAAACTAGTTTCTTAAGAAACTTAAAATTCGAGGTGTTGACGCCTCAAAATCACCAAACGATGTCGGATTAGCATGAAACTTGGCACACACGACTGCCTAGGCACGAGAGACTTGTGGGAGAAGACGGGACTCGAATCGGGGTTCTCGGTTTGAGAGTTAGGGTCGGATTTCAATCTAGGCAAATTAGTTCCTTAAAAAACTTAGAATTCGAGGTGTTGACGCCACGAAATCACCAAACGGCGTCGGATTAGCATGAAACTTGGCACACACGACCGCCTTGGCACGAGAGACTTGTGGGAGAAGACGAGACTCAAATCGGGTTCCCGATTTGAGAGTTAGAGTCGGATTTCAATCTGAGCAAAATTATTTACGTAATTATCTCTGTAATTGTATAGTAGTTAAATTTTTATATTTTTTTGTAATTAACATATTAACACATAATTATATTGTCATTAATTATTTTTGTTTTTTGTTTTCAAATATTTCCCGCGTAGGAGTTTGCTTATTGTGGAATGCATGCATGTGAAGAATGCGACTAACTTTTGTTTTTGTTATCCATGGAGAATGATGAGGAAAACTTTTGTTTTTGGTTTATGTTATTTTGAATTGTGAACAACATTATGTATTTAAACATTATATATGTATTATGCAACATTATGTAGTGGGGTAATTTTGTTGATGTCTAGTTATGAATGCAATAATATTTTTATTATGAAGAAATTGTTATTTCTATACAGGAATTTTTATATTATTATGCAATTATTGGTTTCTTTTTCAATTTTTTTTTCATTTAATACAAGTAATTTGAATATTTTTAATAATTTTATTGCATGGATTTTATTTTATTTTTTTGGCGACGGCACCACATCGTCGCAAAAAACATTAGAGCTAAATGTATTTTTTTTGGCGACATAGGCAATACTGTCGCAAAAGAATTTTGGTGACAGAAGTCATGTCGTCGCAAAAAAAAAAAACATTTCGCAACAGTATTTTTTTACCATCTCAAATAAAATTTTTAGCGACGGCAAAACATTGCCGTTGCAAAAGGTCTCATTTTTTTACATATTATAGGCGATAGTAAACGCCATCGCAAAAGCTAAAATTTGTCGTCGCAAAAAAAAAGGCCGTCGCTAAAACGTTTTAGCAACACCCTCTGTTGTGACCCCTCTTTTGCCGTCGCTAAAAGTCATTTGCCGTCGCTAAATTTTTTTTGAGACGGTATTAGGAGTATTAGCGACGACATTTTGCCGTCGCGAGAAACTGAAATTTTTATAATGGGTCCTTGTAGTTTATTTTAAATTTTTATCCGTTTTAAATTCTAACAGTAAGTGACGGATGGATTATATTGTAACAAAATTAAAAATGTAAGGACCAAATTGTTCAAATTCAGACTACAAAGACTAGAGTGACATTTCACTTAAACTATAAGAATTAATGGTGTAATTTACTCTATAATCAATACAAAGAAACTCTCAAAGTAGAAGAGAAAACCTAGAAATAAAAATTAAATACAACATATCTATCTATACTATTATACATGAAAAGCATTATTAAGTGTTTGAGTTTCAAAGTGTCAATACAATTTTCTTAATTTTTTGAATTAAAAAAATGTAAAAATACACATGTCATTAAATTATTAGTCATTTAATCAATAGGTAATATATTTAACATTTAATCTTACCAAACATTAGTGATTTGATCAATATGTTAATATATTTAACATTTCATTTTAGCTGATGGGATTTTATTTTTGGTGTTTTCCATGATAATTCATATATTTTCAATAAGTCCAAAAAAAAAAAAATGTTCCAAAAGTTGTTTATTGCTCAAAAAGTTATTGTATTTCCAATTCCCAAAATCATTTTTTATTATATTATTTATTGAGAAAAAAGTTAAAACAAGTTAAATAGACTAAATTAAATAAAGAAAAGTAAATAAACTTATAAATAGAATATTTTAAATAAGAACAGATAAGCAGAAATAAAATAAACTTACAATCATAAATAAACTTACAATCGTTTACTTGGCTAATTGTTTACTGGAAGTAATCAGAAAATACATAATTGTTTACTGGAAATAACTGGAAAATACAACTTTTACTTGCATCCTTAAATACTAAATTTTAAAAATAGCTAACTAAAAATTTTACAGATACTGAGAGAAACTGTGAAAGAAAATTGTGAACTCTTTCCCACTTTGAATTGGCATTGACTGAGGAGCTTCTTTTATAGGCAAAGTGGATAACAATTAAGCTTGTGAACTTGGAATTGTGAGGCCTGTGACTTCGAAAGTTGGAAAATACTGTGAAACTTGTGACTTCTGAAAAACCTGAAAATAAGAGGTACATGGGTGTTGAGAGCATCTTTCTGTGACTGAGAACTTTTTTACTCTTTTTTTTTTTTACTTGCAGTGAGGGAACGTGACTACACAGTTGACTGATGGGGAATCAATATATATATATATATATATATCAGTAGCTTTTCTCAAAGTAAGAGTAGTGACTGAAGCTGATGTATATATATGGAATCCAATGACTTTTTTAGGCATATGGGTCCTGAGCATCGTGGAATTGTGGACCATATGGATCATGGCTGGTTGAGGCTTTAGAGGAGACTGAATCATTCGAGGCTTCATCTTCAATTTGTGACTTTGTTTGGGACATCAATAATTTGGCCATTTGGATCAATTCATCACTAGAGGTTGACTTGGGCTTTGCTTTGGGCTTGGGCTTGGCCTTGGATGACTTGGAGTTGGAAGGTTCAATGCTGGTTGATGGGCTTCCAAGCCTGACTGTAGTGAGAGGAAGTAGGCTTCCTTATGTAACTGAAGTATTTGGGTTTTGCTGAGACTTGACCATTGCAGGAGTTGGGGCCTACTGGGCTTGTTCAATAATACGATGGGCTTTGAATGCATCTCACCATTTAACAAGATGTTGACGACTGACTATGTTATTGGATAGACTGTATTGCCATTTAAAAATCCAAGGGACTTTATATTTGGCCATGAAATGGAGTAACCAAGGAAACTGACTTTTATACTGGTTGAGCTTGTAAATTGAAGAGAAGTAATTGACTTGTTCTATTAACTCAAAAGGGATTATGTCTGGGATGGCACCATGCTGTGACCACTATTTTAGGAACCAATAAGGGAATTCTGATTTGAAATTGTGGTCAAATGAGAAAAACCAAGAATGACTGTATGACTCATTTTGATGTAGGAGAATTTTGAACTAGGTATCAATGTAATCATAGTAACTATATTGTATATCATGGTTGGGAAGGTCTCAGAGTAGAAAAGGGAGACCCCATTCTTCCATGGAAACAATATTATGAATGTACAAGGATGATAAATGATTTTACTGGTCTGGACTTGATCATAGATAAGTTTAATGACTATTGACTTATGGTGGAAAAGAATATCCTTATAAAAGGTTATCGACTTATCAGGATGGGAAGGAATGAAATGCCATCAATTAGGGAGATAAGATTTGACTAAATCAAGAACATTGTGGATATTTTTGTGGACTGGTTCTTTGTAAAAAAGATTGAATGACTGTTTAAGAACATAATCTGTTCTTAGGGTAGACTTGTTAGGAGGCCTTGGTGTAATTGATTGGCAGGCAAAAGGGTCTGAAGCTAGAGCCAAAGTGTAACTAGGTTTAGGAATATTACCAAGAATTTGGTATCGGTTGACTAGATCAATTGGAGGTGCAATAATGGGTTGACTGGATGGCACAATGGCAAGAGGTTTTGTAGGAGATTTGTGGCTTGACATCTGTAAGAAAAATGACAGAAGTAGATTAGCATCCACTGAGGACATCTAATCTATCCATATGAAAGTTAACTAGATTAATGTAATGAGCAATGAAATTGCGATAACTTTTAATCTGATTGAATTAAAGGTAAGGGTCCAGATGAAGGTAAGGGTCATTTTGTAGTGACTTCAAATGGGAAACTTTAAACTTATAATAGCGTATAGTTTTGCGGTATCTTGTGACTTGTAATCTTTTTATAGAACAATAAGGAGTAGGCATGATGCTCTATCCTCCCTGTAAAAATTCTCGGGTAAGGAAATCAAGGATAGAATTTTGACTACCAGTATCAAAATCAAAAATACTTAAAATGGATTGCCATTGAGCAAAAATATGTTTACTAGCAATATTTTGAACATCTTTTTCCAAAACATATTTAGCACTTTTACAATCAACACGTAATAGGAATTTTTTATTTAAAATGTCATCTTGAAATTTACTAATACATAGAACGATAGATAAAATTTCTTTTTTAATAGTACTATAATTTTTTTGTGCTTTGTTCCAAATAACAGAATGAAAACGAACAATTTGTTCAGATGACTGAGGAGTGATTTTCTGAAGGAGAATGCCACCATAACCAATATTAGAGGCATTAGTCTGAATAATTTTGAATGAATTTTCACTAGGAATGCCAAGACAAGGCAAGGTCTTAACATATTTTTTGACTTGTTAAACAATAGCAGTATGAGTAGAAGACCAAGGAGGAGGATTATTTTTAACCTATCAAAAAGGGGTTGACAAGTTGTCTTAAGGTCTTTGTAAAATTCAGCAATATAATTTAAGGAGCCTAAAAACCGTTATAACTTGGTTTTGTCTAAGATTTCATCAGGGAATTTAGAAGCAAACTCAATAGATCGACTGATATGAAGAATAGTACTTTGGTGGATATCATAACCTAAGAATCTAACTTTAGTTTGGAATAGCTTAATCTTAGGAGCAGAAATAGTTAGACCATTATATTTGATAATATGGAGAAAGGAATTAAGATGTTTCCAATGTTCATCGAGTGACTTAGAGAAAATGAAGATATCATCTATGTAGAAAATAGAAAAATGACTAAAGGGATTAAAAATTTCATTCATAATGTTTTGAAATTTACTAGGAGCATTTTTTAATCCAAATGGCATGATATTCCATTCGTAATGTGTAGACACCCCATTTTTGATCGACCTTAAGACTCAGACGTCATCGATTGAGTGCTCGGTGATTGCGCATGTTGTGTTCATTCTGAGATTTCGGAGTTTCGGTTGAGAGCCTTACCCCCAGACCTTGGGACCCTTTTGTGCTTTGCCTCGGTTTGCGAACCAGGTCTTGTTTTCTCTTCCCGAAGGGAGGGAGAGGTCTCGTAGACCATCACTCAGTGGCCATAGGCTACTTTTCATGGTCGTAGGCCACTTTTTCCGTTTGGAGACTAGTTTTTGATTTTCGGAGCCGTCGGCCATGCGCCTCAGTTCGGGACCGCTTAACTTTCTCTGTTTGGCACGGTTTTTGGCACACACCTTGCTTCCTCTCTCTAGAGGGACACTGTGGCCCGGGAGACCACCTTTGTGGTCGCATGCCACTTTTGATGCTTAACAGCCTGTTTTCGGGGCACCCGGCTGCGCGTTTTGACCCCCGAACCCTCGTTTTGCATCCATCTTAGTTCAAATTTGGCATGGACCTTGTTTTCATTGTTTAGGAGGTGGTACAAGGGTGGGAGACCACCTTTTCTCCTTGGAGACCACTTTTCTCCCGCCAGTCGATTTTCTTGTCAAGAAGCTGGTCTCTTTGGTCTTTGAGCCACATTTGCTGGTCTCCCACCATACCACTAGCTTGCATTCAGTTGGGAGACCACCAAATGGGGCTGCCGACCACCTTTCTTAGGGTTGAACCTTTTGAACTAGTCGGCCGACCACTAAAAGTAGCTGGCCGACCACCTTTTCTGGTCGGCCCCTTTCCTCCTGTTTTGTCTTTGTGAGTTGTTGCCAGTTGTGCTAGCTGGAAGACACAGACTGCATCCTCTATACACGTGTATAGAGGATCTTGAGCCTTTTAGCTTCTTGAAGAAGCTTTGGCCTTGTATCTCTATAAGAGAGGCCCTCCTCTTCCTTAGCACAGGTTCAAAATTTCTCTAAGGCAAAAATATATATCTCTCTATATATCTCTATACTTTGAGCCAAAAGGGGTGTTGTTCTTGACCTATTGCACACAACCTAATAGCCTAACAGCCTCACCTTGTTACTAAGCTGCTGGAGGGTCTTGAGAGAGCTCAAGAGTTGTTTTTTTTGGTCTAGAAACTTGCTGGTTTTTGCTGAGCTTCAAGGGTAATCACTTTTCCCTCTTTTAAGCATTATTTTGATCCTTCTCTTAGCCTCATTTGCATGCTTATTTGAGATTTGTTGTCAAATAAAAAAAGTCTTGTTTTGAGGTCCTTTTGATGTTTGTTTAAGGTCATTTTGTTGTTGGGGGTCATCTACCCCCTTGCATGTTTCATTTTGCCTTGTTTTGAGCCATGCCCTAAGGCCTTTGTGTTGACCTTTTCTTGGCCTTTTAACCACTGAAATCTTGCGGATTTTCAGTGGTTAACATGTGTTTTTGAGAGCCAAAATCAGAGAGGGGTGACCCTCTCCCTCCTTGTCTTGTTCACTAGCATTTTTGGCCTTACAAAGGAGCCTTTGTTTTCACACCTCCAAGCCTTGTTTCAGGCCCTTTTCAGTGACTTTTAGGGCTTGCCTAGGCTCTATCTAGAGTTGGTTTTGTCACCTTGGGTGTGTCTCTTGCATGTGTAGAATAACCCCTCTTATAGCCTATCAAAGGAGCATGTCATTCTTGCATGCGTTGATCATGTTTCAGTGGGTTTTTGGGATTTATTTGGCATGTCATGTCTCTGAATTTTTTTGGTTTAGTGGCCTCTTGAATGCTTCATATGCTTGTAGTGTAATCCATGTTCACTAGCTCACATTGCATGTTGTTTTGGCCCTTGATTCTAGCATATTTTGGCCATGTTCTAAACTGATTTTATTCATGATTTGGGCTGCCTTAGCTCTGTTTTGAGGTCCCATAGTCGAATGATGCTTGCCATGCATGCTTGTAGTGTAATACCCTTGCCTAGCTTCGAGTTTTGAAGCCTCTTGCATGCTTAACTTGAGTTGTTTTCATGTTTTGGCATCATTGAACATGTTATTTTAGAGCTTATACTTGTGCCATATTCCCTTGTTTTCCACTCTTTAAATGCGTTTGAGAGTTGTGCCTGTATGCTTCATTTTTGGGCTGTTGCATGAGCGTCATTTTTGTGCATTGCAAGCCATCATTTTAGTCCATTTTGCCACTGTTTTGGGTCTACATAGGGACTGTTTGGGGTTGGTTTGGTCATTTGGGCATCGCTTTGCATACGTCTAGTGTAATGCACTTCACTAGTTTCGGTAATTGTGCCATCCAACATGCATCGAGTGAGTTGTTTGCATGATTTGGGACCATCTTGTATGTCATTTCAGAGCTGGAACATGTGTCATTGTATGCCATATTTCATCCTTGTCATGCTTTGGTAGAGTTGCACTTTGTTCCTTAGGTTTGGTCCCTTGCATTTGTGCATGTTTGCATGTACCTTGTTGCCTCATTTTCATCATATTGGCCACTGATTTGGGTGTAGCCGAGGCCCATCCATCTTGGTTTAAGTCCATCTTGCATTGTGTATGCCCTATAGTCCATGTTATCGCATGTTTGATCATTGCATTGCGTATGCCTCATTCATAACATTGCATATGTTAGTGCATTGTGTATGCATGCCATATAATCCATGTGCATTGAGTATGCCATTGATTAGTTCATAGCATTGTGTATGCCATTTGCATGCTTGCATGTCATTCCGTGCATCTTCGCATCACTTAGTTGCATTGCATTTAGATGGCATGCTAGAGTTGCATTCGTCCATACATTGTTTGTTGCATTGTGTTTGGAGTAGGGTTTAGTCCAAACACGGGAAACGAGGGACGTTTCGTACTCAAAGTGACGAAACGTGTCTTGATTCTTGGTCACCGACACTCTTGACTATCCATGATAGAGTTGTTGGCTTTAGGTGTTTACATGTGCATTCATTTCACATTGAGTTGTGCAATTCAACTCCTGACCATCATGCATCGAGATGCGCGACCGGTGGCCCGAGGGTCGAGGACTACACTCCCTAGAGCTTATGCAATGACGGGGAGAGTGGTCATGCACACATGTGTTGAAAATACCTTGTCGTGCCTCTCTCTTTTCCTTTGTTGCAGAAAAATAGAATCCAGGAGAAGAAACTGGTCGGCCGACCAGGTTTTCTGGCAGGCCGACCACCTTCTTTGGTTTCCACCACAAAAAGTGGTCGGTAGTTGGTCTCCCATGCCTATAAGCTGGTCGGTAGCCTTTCCCTAGATTCCCAGGGTGGAGTTTCATCTCCTTGGAGCTTTGTGCAAGTTTCTGAGTTCAATTGCAAACAAAAGCGAGTTGAGACATCACGATGGATTTCCCGACAAGGCGACTCGAGCATGCATGCATCCTTTATCATTCGGAATAGAGCTGAGGCAGTCCATTTCATGTAGCTTGCATGCTAATTTATTTGCTTCCTTAGTTTAATTTGTTAATTAATTAATGTTGTGTAATATTTAGCTGTAATTCATTATTCATTTCGGTTGTGTAATAACTAGTTTAATTAGCTTAGATTAGCTAGTTGGTTCTGTATTATTTATTCGGACCCTCCGCGAGATGGCGAACTTTGTAATAAGTGTGCGTATGTGTGATGCATTTCTTCCAACCCCACGTTTTTCTCCCTTTTATTTACCAGCTTATGATGGTTTGTTTTAGGGCATGTTTCAATTAGCATCTATATGATTCGCATGTTTGCATTCATTCATCTATATTGCATGCACGAGGCTCGCCGCATCATGCTAACTGCATTGTATTTCAATTCCAAGTTGAATACATGTTTCGATTGTTGCATCTCATATGCCATCTTAGAATAGCCGAGCCTATTGTAGTTGCATTTTTGCATGTGTTGCGTTAGGCATCTCAGCATAGTTAGGATTCATGCATGATTTCTAATTAGCTTCTTTCTTTGGCTCGGAGTACTCGGTAAGTGTTTATGCTTTAGCATCCTTGCATGTGTGTGAGTGACTGTCATGATAGCATGCTTACCATGAGGCTATGTGCTTATGTGACATAACTTCCTGAATGCCTGTGGGTGAAGGTTGGGTTGCTTGAGTTGGAATAATTCGTCGAAACCCGTGTTTTAGCCTACTTGCGAGTAGCAAACTTCAATCCATTTTCAAAATAAACAGATATGCGATGCTTTGTTCTAACTTAGGCAATCCAGTCTATACTTGTATGCTGCGCACATCACGTAGCAATTCTAGGCTAATAAACCGGAATAAGAGCGCATGTGTTTTCAAAAACTCGATATCATGTTTAGTAGTGGCCGATCTTTGATCGGGCGAGCGGGGGTGCTCATGAAATGACCTTCCCCAATCGTACCCAAGTTCCCGAGCCGAGGCAACTTTGGTGATGACGGACACGTGGCCTTAGGCACGAGTTAGGGTTTCCTAAATTCCCCCAAAACAAAATATTTAGGTGGCGACTCTGTATCTGGCAAAGCAGTCCATGTTTGACATTTCTTTCTAAAAATCTATTTTTCAAAACGATTTGCCGGATTTGGACTATTTGGTGATTTATCGGTCTTGCATTGCACTTTGCGGGATTAGATTCAGAACCGTGATATTGAGTCCGAACTGTAGTGAGCCTAATGAACAAAACGGGATTTCTCCCGGGATGTTCGGGCGCGTCTACATAATGGCCAAAAGGTGTAGTAAAGGCAGTTTTATATCAATTATCAGGATGAATTTGTATTTGCCAAAATCCACTTTTAAGATCAAATTAGCTAAAGATGACAACTTGACTAAGTCGTTTAATGAAATCTTTTTTATTAGGAATTGGATAGTGTATCCATTCTAAAACTTTGTTTAACGGTTTATAATTAATGACCAATCGTGGAACACCACGTTCAAGTTCACACCGTTTTTATTAACATAAAAAGCAAGGCAAGACCATGGCGACTTACTATTACTAATGATGTTATTTTTTAATAATTCATTAATCTCTTTTTTGCACATTTCCACTAATTCATGATTCATTTGAATAGGTCGAGACTTAGTAGAAATTTGTTTTTCATTAAAATTTTTAATATAAGGGAGTTTAACTATATGTTTTTTCCTATACCAAAAAGCACTTGGTAAAGTGGAACAAACGGTATTTTCTAATTGGTTTTTAAATTTATCAATTTTTGATATAAGAATTAGATTAGTCAATTAAGTTTCAATTCTTTTGTATTTTACTTCTTCTTTGAGAAATTTGAGTTGTTTAGTTAATCGATTAATAGACTGGGATATAGAATATTCTTTTAATTGATTTAATTCTTTGATTTTAGGAGGAGACAAAAATTTAAAAGTCACTATTTGACCAAAAGTTTGTGTAGTTATTCCATGGTTAGTAGTGGTAAATGGATATAATAAAAAGATAAATGGAGTTCTTAGGATGACTTTATTGGTCATATTTTTTACTAGAACAAATGATATTTTAAAACAAATATTATTTTGACAAATATGTACTTTGGGTAATTTATATTTAACATGCATTTGACTTCCATTAGCAGAACTTAATTGTTCACTAGTTTTATGATAATATTTTGTGGGGATTAAAGCTTCTTGAATACAATTTAAATCAGCGCCGGTATCAATGAGGGCTATAACTTCTATATTAAAATCATTAATAACTAGTTTGACTTTCGAATGCCATTTTTGAATATGAATTATATTAATAATATTTAAACGATGACTATCATTGTGATTATCACTATTAGATTTAGTTGATCGATTATCAAAGATGATGTTGCTAGGATCATGATTAGAACTAGATTCTTCTGAAGACGTATCATTCGATTGTTGGAAATCACTAAGACTTTTATTGATTTTTAATATTACAATTTCTTCTTCTAAGGATTTATCTTTAGTTTTTAATTCTTGAATAATTAATTTAATTTGGTTAATCTCATTCTGTAAGTCTTGTAAAGTTACTTCTTTATGTTTATCCTTTCTAAACCTTTCTAAAGTAGTGGTTAAACTAATTGTAGGTTTATCTTGATGAGGTTTTTTTTTATCTTTATTCATTAGCAAAGATTTGAGTTTATTTGTATATTTTCTTTTTAATTCAGGACTTTCTAGTTTACAAATTAATTCTATTAAAGAATCTTCTTCTTGTTGAGATTTAGTAAGAATATTGACTTATTTACAGCAAGTATCATTACATCCTAATTCAATTTCATCATCCGTATTCTCACTAGGAGAATAATAAGTGGAAGTATCACTAGGAGTAGTATCGCTAGATGTGTGACTAGACGTATTAGGAGATTAATTATGAGACTTGGTTAGGTTAAATATGTCAAATATTTGTTATTGATTTTCTTCAGTAATCTGTAGTTGGTTAAGTTTAGCCTTAAGTTTTTCTTTTACTTTGCATTTTTTGGAATAATGACCATTTTTTCCACAATTATAACAAGTAACATTTGGGATAGATGGTGACTTTTCTGAAAGTTAGTAAATTTCTTATGATATTTTTTTTTGGGTTTAGTATAATATTTATCAGTTGATTTAGAAGGGGAATATTTCTTTTTATATTTAGTGGAGTATTTATAGGAAGATTTCTTTTTACTATTTTTATTTCGAGAAGGTGCTACGGGAGGTAAACCATATTGTTCACAGAAATTACCTAATTCATATTTAGCTTTATGTTTGTTTTTAGCAACTTTTTGACTAAGTTTCAAATCTATGCACATTTTTAAACCTTATTTTTGAATTGTACTAATTATATCACCATAAGTTAAATTATCATATTCTATAATACCAGTAGGTTGACTAAGGACATCTCTAATTTTATGGGCAAAAAGACTAGGTAATCCATTGGTAAATTTTTCTTTCCAAAATGACTTAGTACAATTATCTCTAAGCATTACTCTAGAGGTAAAAACATCTTTATACTATCTAAAATCACTTAAAGTAGGGCAAGTTAAATTACTGAGTTGATCATAGATTCGGGAATGGACGTTAGTAGGTGTTCCAACAAAATGTTTGACTATAGTGTAAATTAAAGTATTGATACCATCAACTGTACTAGATCCTATATCTTCGTCAAAGATAGGAAAACCATTTGCATCGAATTGAACAGCATGTTGAATAGATTCTCTTTGATCAGAAGTGAGATATTTATCCCACCAAGATTTGAGCATACCCGTAAAACCAAAGGTAATCAGAGTAACAATTTCAGATTGAGTGTAATCAGGATAATTACTAAGATAACTATTAGCAACCATAGACAGATGATTTAATTTTTGTAAGATTTGATGTTCACTAAGACCATCTATATTCCATTAATATAATTTTTTTAGCAGAAACAGAAAATTGATTGCTAATATTAGTTTATTCGAATTGAAGATCGAGAGGTGTAGGTTTAGTATACTAATTTTTGGTAAGAGTAGTAGGATTAACTTTGGAATGTGTGATTCGGTTAAGATTAGTGGCCTAGAACTGTTGGGCTAAATGATTAATGTTATCATTAGATGTGTCGGAGTCACTATTGGGTTCAATAGGTGGCTGTTGTGTTAAGACAGTAATTCCTTTATCTGGTGAAAAGGTAGATATTTTAGCAAATAATTTTTCAATGGCTTCAACAGTAGTAGTATCTTGGGTGACTTGGCTTAATCGCTTCCGTGTGCTAGGAAGATTAATAAGGGGTTTATCTAAAGGTTTGCTAGTAGAAGTATGATTAGTTGAGTAATTTTCAAAAGTAGTTTCTATTTTATCTAATTGCTTGCCAATAGTTTTTAAATATTGATTAGTATAATTATTTTGTTCAATGACTTTTTTAATTTCAGATTCTTCACCAGGAAGTTTAAATGAAGAAGCATGAACAATGGTACCTTTATGTTCAATAAGAATGGTTTCTAAAGGAGGGTGACTAGATGAGACAAAAGTGCTAGGGGAAGTTTTCCATTTAGTTTTGGTAACTATGTTTATGTTTGGATAATAATTTTCTAGATAATTAAAGAAGTTAATTTCAGTATTGATTTGATTCATAAATTTGTATCATTTCTTGGTAATTTTAGATTATTGTTTTTCATCATAAGTATTCCTATATGTGTGGTGTTTGGATTTATTTATGTTGGATTTAAATTCAGCATGAAGTTTATTAAGATCTGGGGTAAAAGGTTTACTTAGAGTTAATAATTATGGGTTGACAGGAGGAACGACTTCAAAATCAGTTTGAGTAGGTGAATCCTGTGATGTAGTATCTTCGTCATTAAGATGTGTTTGGGATGAATAAACTGGTTTACTAATTTGAGAAGTAGAGGAATTATCTATTCCTTTTAATTTACTATGTGTAGTGTGCAGGTTTTGTGAGGAAGGTTCACAAAGGTGAAGTTTCCTGTCTTTTCGAGTAAATAGAGGGATGGTAAAGCTTTCATCATCTTTAGTATCAGTAGGGATACTAGAAGTACTATGACGAGAAGATTGATTATAAGGTCGATTAAATTTAATATGCACAGTACCATCGGTGAATTGTTGAATATCCTGACTAGTGGAAGATTGTTGATTTTGATAATAATTTTCATTAACTGTAACCCAATCATCAGGAAGAGTAATATCTTTCCAACAAATCATTTTTGGGACTGAAATATTAGTTTCAGTAGTACGTACTACCTTGGATGAGTAATGTTTTACCCTTTGGACTTTTGGTTAAAGCTTGAACATTCAGATTAGTTTTAATACATTTGTAATAAATTCAATAAATTAAAGTAATGTTATGAACATTTTCTAACATATTAGTAAATGTACCAGATAATTGAATATTTAACGTTAAAGCTTTTAATATATGAGGATCTCTAAGACTTAAAGTAAAATCAGGGAAACAATTGAAATGAATAGGTCCTTTATGAAAGCCTGATTCCATCATACCCATTAAACTATCATAATAATTAATAAAACGAGCATCACGTAAACATAAAAAGACAGAAGTGTTTCGTCCTTGCAGGGTTAATGGTTTGATTCTAACTTGAATTAATCCTAAATGAATAAAATTATGACTATCTTTGAGATGTTTTTTAATTGACTCTTTGGATAATAATTGGTAGGTTTCACGTATCTTAGTTAAAGTATAAATTTGTTCAACAGTTTTGACTTGTAAATCTACATTAAAGGTGGATTGTAAAAAATTAGTTTTGTAGATTTCTTTAGTTTTGACTTTAGGAATATTCCAACTTAAATCAATTTTAACATCTTGAAATTCATGTTCTTCTTTATTAATCAGTACATCTCGTTGGTATCAGAGCCAAGTTGTTGATATGTTGAGTTATTGTTTGGTTATTTCAGTTTAATTTTTCTCATGTTGAGTTCTGTACTTTAATTCCAGTCTTCTTATTTCTTGTTACCTTGTCTTTGTCTTCCACTCTATCAGTAGCCACCCACCTTTCATCCCATGTCTAGTGTAAGTCCTTTGGTTAGGTAGTTGATAGGCACAAGGGTTTCCCGAAGAGGGTATGAGCGAAAACATGATAAGTTATCATTGAATTAATTTTATAGAATCACAATGAGTTGTTTATTCCAAAGTAAATCTTCAGTTAGCTCTAGATCTACAACTCTGACTCCTATACCTTATTGAGAAAAAAATGAATATCAATGATATTTTGAATTATGTTTTATGTGTCACCAATGCATATTCTTTACCCTATTTTGGCACAAGTCATGACCCAGGCAATTATCCAAGTGGTCATAGAGAGATATTGGCATGTGTTGCAATCTAACTACAAACATATTAACTGTTATTTTGTGGAGGGAAAAAATAAACCGCTTGTGAGAGAATTTTGTTGGAGTGATAATAAAAAAATTAAAAATAAACTAATAAATTTGGCATTTTAATTAGAGTGCTTATTTTTAAATATATATCAAATTTAAAGATGCTAAAATATCACCTAAATCTTCAAATAAATTTGACATCTCCAAATTTAAAAGTGTTGTTAGAGATGCTCTAAGGTGGTTGTGGCAATTTTCTATTACTTCAATTGTCATCATAAGTTGCCCAAGCATGCTGATTAATGAAGATCTTACCATGATAAGGCAGAAAATTATTTGGTGAACAAAAGTTAGCACAAGTAAAGCAATAATTAGTGTTTGGTATTCGAACATTTTAGTTATTTTATTAATTTTTTTATGAGATGAAAAAAAATAAATGTATTTAGAAATAATTTTGTAAGTAATTTTTTAATAGTATAAAAAAAATGTGATTGACTCTTGTGTATAACTTATTTTGTCTTAAATTCTCATTTTGGTATAAAACTGAAGGCATATTAGTCTTTTTACACTGATGTTTGGCAGCCTTACACAATTCATGCCAAACACAAGTTTTTTATAAAAATTTTTATTTTTTAACTTTTTTAGCTTAAAATCAACTTTCCAAATGAGGTGTTTATGATAACAAACTTTATTTCTTACATTATACTAGTATGAAGTATGATGTAGAGTAACATTTTAAGGACAAAATGTGATGAGATAGTTAGCACCTAGTTCCAAAAAAAAAAAAAAAAGTTAGCACCACCAGAACAAGTAAAAATGCTACTTTTATCATCATAAAGATAACTATAAGCCTTAGGACACCTAGCCTTAAAAACTGAGAATAGTTCGAGGGCTTGCAAGTGTTTGGGGAGCCATGAGCACCACTGCAACAGAACTGTGGTTGGTTAATGCAAAACATGCACTCTTGGAACCAATGGTTGAACCATCTGTGTTCTTTATTGACAACTCTCCTAGGCACTGTGCATTGATGTTAACCGGGCAACTCATCATTTCGCAGTGCAAGCCGCCTTGCGGGGTCACTGTCACCGGGAATTTAAAGCCGTCGACAAGGCTTACCTTGTAGAAATCTTGTCCACGATTGGCTGCTAGGGTGAATTTTGCTAGAGATGCCAGTGGGATTGCAGCCACACTGTTGCAGGCTGCCTGTTTTACATTGAAAAATGCTCTATGTTATCGATTTGTTGTCACTACTTTAGATATTAATGATTGGTTCTTGTGTTAGACGATTATTATTACATAATTGATGACAATAAAAAATATCTTATTATATAATCTGATGATTCAAAACGAAGAAAAAAACAAGTAATATTAATATATAAGCTCTCACAGAGCTTCACGGCACTTAGGTCACAACAGGAACCCCCCCATCCGACAAAAAAAGTTTACAATTAATGGGATATATCCAAATATCCTTCTATCTATCATTACTAGTCCCAAAATAATATACAACTATTTCTCGAATCAACAAAAATAATTATTGATAAATACATTTACAATAATAAAGCAAATCAAAGAAGAATTAATAAAACAAATCAAATGGGAGAAAAATCCGAGCCAAAGCATTATTTATCGCCAAAAGGTATCAAAGTTGTTAAAACCCTTGTTAGACTAATTCAGTTAGTCACACTTCTACATTCAATCGAAAGGTTAAAGAGTAAGGATTCATTAATTTTTTCTCTTTTAAGAGGCTCTTTTTGAAGTTTTTTTTTTCTTTTTTGAGATTTTTAACAGAGAGTTTTATATATAGAACTTGTATCATAAGTTCTTAGGATATTATGCAAGCTCAAAATGTCTTGTAATTATGCAAAAGACTTCAAAGTAACAACAAAATCTATATTTCAAGAGAAAATCATCGTAGTTAGGTACTTTATCCATTTGGATTCCTTCTCTATGCATTTATATAAATATATAAAGAGCAAATTACATCAATAAATTTGAATATTCACACTTAAAATTGTGACAAAAAATTTGTAAGTGTGTGACTTCACATTTTCGATCAATAACCTTATTAAAAGCTATGATATACAATAAACATAATAATCAAAATGATATACATAGCACATAAATGTCCAAGAAAATATAAAACCACACTCATTTACACACATGGTGTGATTGTAGGAGTGATCTAAATCTTCACATAAAAACATATTATCACTCTATGGGTGTGATTGTAACAGTGCTCTAAATCTCCACATAAAAAAGTAAATGTGTGTTTGTTTGGACGGACTGGATAATGGGGGATTGGAATCCATCGGACTATTAGTCCTGGAATACATTGTTCCCGAACTATTTGGTTGGACTGAATTTGTATCCCATGTTTGTTTAGTCATGTGATCAGATATCAGGAAAAGATTATTTAGTTAGATAAGATATGAATCCTATTCCTATGTTTGTTTGGGATATTATGGAGAAAGATAAATATTTAAATGACTATTTTATCATTTTCAATTATTTACTAAGTAATAGCAATATTAAACATATCTTTAATATTTTAATTTTTTTTAACTAGATTAAATAAAATTTTATTTTATTTTATTTTTTACACAATTAAATAAATTTATTTTTTAAAAATTAAATAAATAAAATATCAACAAAAATATATGTTATTTTTTAATTAAAATTTTAAATAATAATAATAATTAAATAATAAAATTAAATAAAACATCTATTAAAATTTAAATAATGAAATTAAATAAAATATAAACAAAATTTTAAAATAAAACATCAATAAAATATCCATAAAAAATTAAATAAATAAAACACTAATAAAAATTAAATAAAATTATTTTATTTTTAAATTGAGACATCTAAATTTTATTGAATTTTACTAAATATAATATATAATTAAATAGTAGAGGATCAAAATGGTCATTTCATCACCTAATCTCATATCCCTCCATTTGTGTCCCACCCCCCATAGGACACAATAGTCCGAAAGGACTAATAGTCTAGTGCAAATATTTTAAACCAAACAACAGACTATTAGTTCGGATGGACAAATAGTCCAATCCCACCCCTCAATCCCTTAAAATAAACACCACCTTAATGTCAACAAATTTCCACACAAAAAAAGGAACATGTAGGATATACATACCATAAATGCAACCATTTATGGTGTGAATGAACCATGCTGTCATGACCCAAATCTGTCTCTATAGGTTTAGTATCGTAACTGATCAGTAATCCTAAGATTACCGAAGGCCTCTGAAATAGATTAACAAAACAAGGGGCTAGTGGAAGCAAATATATAAAATATAATGTCCATAGAGCTGTGCAGACATATATGAGACATAAAATTAAAAACTCATATTCACATATAAATAGTGACGTCATATATACATATCATTGTCTTACGTCACCCTTACATATAGATAAACAAAAGTCTTGTCCAAGTAGAAGAAAAGGAAAGATAAAAAAAACAAACATCACGTACACAAAACTTAATCACTTGAACCACTTAAGAACCTCCTCGGGAGGCACATTAGTTGGCTTGACAAGACAGAACTCCAGGCGACAGCTTAAGCCTGATCCTGCACCTGATCACCTACATACATAAATAATACATTGAGCTGGAGCCCAGTGAATAACAACAGAGTAAAGGTTTTATTAATGATATCCATCACAAATTCAGAAATCAGAGTTTATATCAGAAACAGATTCAAATTCACATACTTATACAGAATTCATAAGCAATTATACATGGTACATCCAATAGCTAACAAATCAAGTTGGTTATAAAAACCTACGTGCAGAGTAAGTGGTCAATAAGACCATAGTTGGTACCAACGACCATATAGGTCAACATCTTTGTGCACATATAGCCATATGGTATTGTTACCCCCAGGCGAGGGCCAAATGACATAGGCCGCAACATTCTTACCCCTGGGCGAGGGCTATGTGAACATAGATTTCGGTATTGTTACTCCCAGGTAAGGGCCACATGAACACTTGATACTAAGGATGCCACAAATATATTTCAGAAAATTAGACAATCATTCATGATTCACAAATAGCATTTCAGAAAACAGATCATATCACATTGTTCAGAAAATACTTAAATTCAAACATAGCTTTACAGAGTCGTTACTCACAGATAACTCCAATAGCAGAACAAATCACGTGGACAGAACAGATTGATCAGGCAAGTGTTAACACGTGACCTACAAATACATGACAGATACACATTGAACACATGTCCCATAGGCGCTTAACTTATCATTCTTCTTGCTCAGCTTGTGTTTCTAACTCTTATCCTCATTATTGTAGCTTAAACATGGCCTAGGAATGCCTAGATGCAATGATGATGCAAAACTGCACTTTGGGACACTTAGCCAAATTTCTGAAAACAGGGCAGCTCGCTTAAGCGAAGCTTTGGTCGCTCGAGCGGTCTACAAAGTCCGTAAAAGTACAGGATGCTCGATTTTCACACTCGAGCCAATTTTTGGTTACTTGAACCAAGGTTCAAAACAAAGGGTGGTCACTCGAGTGTAACTTTTGTCGCTTGAGCCAACCCCCAAACTCTGCAAAACTTCTGAGAGCTCGAATTTTACACTTAAATGAGAGAACCATTGCTCGAGCGATCATGCCGAATTTTGGAATTTCCAAATTACTCTCCAAGCTTCAAAACACAATTCTAATGCATGAAAGCACATTCTTTTGGGCAAAAACTTGAGAAAACATTTGTAAACTTATAAAACCTCATGAATTAAAGTCTTTTCGCAAAATCAAAGTCCAAAAACATGTCAATAATGCAAAACCAAACTTGAAACTTGAGACATAACACATGCCAGAATTTACATTATATGCTTCCTTCCAAAACATGATTAATTGAGATGTTTAGCATAAAAACATGTTGAATTCTTAAAATATAGCCAAGATAAGAACATACATGTGAAAATTCTTTGAAAATAACTTCAAAATGAAATGAGATTTGCATGCATGCATGTATTGAGCTTAAATTCTTCAATCCTAGCTTCATTATTCTAATTCTCTTGATTTTTTGCACTAAGTGATTCAATTTCATAATTTAAGAGTTGAATTGCGTACCTTAAGTCTTCAATTGGGTTTTAATCTCACCATGTCTTCCTCAATTCCCTCTTGTTTGATCTCTCTCTCTCTCTCTCTCTCTCTCTCCATGTTTTTGAGTTCAAAATAATGAATTGAAAGTGTATTAGGGTGAGTCTAGAAGTGTAGAGCCAATAATTAGTCATATATAGGTTTGGTTTTAGGATTAGACTAATTAAGTGTGATTAGTTCTAATTAATTTATTCTAATTATTTGGTTCCGAATCAAATTTAAATTAAACCTACCATAAATTTTAAAAAATTCTAAATTATACGTTGGCCTAACCAATTTTGTGTTCTTTGGCTGATAAGGCCTTCAATTTACAGATTCAAACAGAATTACCGACAAATATTCTTATAGCAGACAGATATAAACACAAATAACACATGGCACATGCAATGAACTTAGGATTCCTCCTTAATTACTTGTTAAGCATTCTTAATCAAGGATTATAGGCTAATCACAGGTCGGGGTTGTTACACATGCACATCTCAACAAACAAAAAACAAAAAAAAAATGTTTGTCTATAATATTAAACATAATGATATGCATACCATTTAAATTAAGGACAAAATAGTCACTAAAAATTATTAAATTTCAAAAATGGAGATGAGGGGATTAATGAATTCAATGTAATGAAGAGTTTTTACACAAGTTGTCAAGCAGAAAATAATCCATCTTTTTATCTTTTTATCGTTTTTCCATCACATCACCTCTCTACTTTTCTGCACATCTTTTCGTAAAAAGACAAAAAGTGCATTTATTTAGGTCATCCCAAACAACCCTACATGACAATATATAGAAAATGAAACAAATAGTTGAGACAGATGAATTCATGCCTTGATATGAGCTATTATTCATTTAAGCAACCATTATTAGGTAACACTCCAGATCTTTTGTCCCTATCATTTGCTATCCTAGGCCTACACCATTTCTCAATTATATGATAATTTCTTTGATTTTGATAAGGTTATGACTTAAGATAAAGGAAGACAAAATATCCAGTCTCATGAGGTAGTGTTATATATAATGAATAATTAACGGAATTAATAGCAACTTCGACTTACTTCTCCTTAGTGAACTGGTTTGAAAACAAAATTAATATCATCAATTTACATATTACACCATGTCCAAATTGCCCTATGACTCTATATCTATTCTAGATTTTAGCATTATCATCAAAATTTCTAACATAGGTATGGATATGTCAAATTTCTAGTTAATTAAATTTTAAACAATCAATCATACAATAAGATTCAACAATTTTCTAATGTGAAAACTCTAATGAGAGAAAATCACGGGACCAATCCAATCAAGCAGTAATAATCTCCAACATCACAATAAGATTCAACATTTTCTAGCATGAGAACCCTAACAGGAAAAAAAGCATAGCACTAATCCAAGTCCACTCAAGTAGTATAATCTCTAACATTTACCAGATACAACTTACAGACCTGTAGAATTCACAACCTATATTTAAGCTATCTTGCCGAATACCGGTTCCAAGTGATTGAACAACCGTGTAGCAACGTCTTGACACACTCCACCACTATGAACTCAAATGCAAAGTAAAAAACTAAGAGAATGTATGCAATCAATACTGAAGGGCAATGATTTTTCGATATATCTCCCTAAGCGCACAATAGTCTTCTAATAGTATATATAGATGAAATTTTGGACACCACATGTTTGGTTATATATGGCCCTTCAAGCGACCTAAGTACGACTTGTAAAGCATGTCTACAATGCTTCATTCGGTACTCTAAATGCTTGTAGTTTCCTTGCAATGCCTCCTAAGGTAAAAATAACCGTCGAAACACGAATTTGAGACTTTAAACTTGATATTACAACTTGTGGGAGCCAAATTTAGGTAACCCAGTCTCACCAGGCCTAATTTGCGGATCGGCCCAACGGGTCCCAGCCATTGGACATATGAGGCCGAGTAATGGCTTCCAATAGAAGCCAAGGACTCCAGTGAAAGTCGGCATCATGGTAAGACGCCGACTCCATGCCATAATGCGCTGGGATCTAGGCGAAATGCGAAGTAGAGGAAAAAAACCTAAAAAGGAAAGGCCTATAAAAGGAGGAGGAGGATCCAATACTGAGGTATGTGAGAAAAAAAACACTTTACTCATACTAGAAAAAGGAGACGACTAATTAAACCGTCGGAGTGCTAATTCCGGCACCCCTGACCGGAGTTGTTATTGTTTCAGGTGCCTACAAGAAGATTGTTCTAAGATCTGCTTGGATAAAGGAGTATCCCAAATCCATTACACGACAATTGGCGCCGTCTGTGGGAATACTCAAACCCGTCCATGACAGACCTCACACAAGATCTTTCACTCATGGGCGCTAATATAGATCAGGAATAGTGCATAGGCCAGAAGACATGCTAGTGCGAAGAGCCCTGAACTTCGATTCGTTGACTCTCTTACCCTCGTCCTTAGCAGAGAGTGCCATGCAAACCCTGATCGATCAAGCAAAACGAAACGACCAACGAATGGAAGACATGGCAGCTGAAAACGAATGCCTACACTAGGAATTGTCCAAGGCCCAGCATGCACCACAACATATAAGGGGTCGGTCGCCAAAGAAAAAGGCGACACAGCAACGCCACCTCCAACAGAACGAGGTTAGTAGCGATTCAGGGACGTCGGGAGGCGAACCGAGAAAGCTGGTCCGACCAAATGTCTCAGATTCATCGGATGACAGTCCATGACAACGGCACTAGCGTGCTGACCGGAGTGATGATTCTGATGAAAAGGATACTCATGACCCTTTTGTACAACGCATTAATTGCCAGGGCCACTTTGCCTAAAAAGTTCAAAGTGCCGTCCTTTACATTATACGATGGTAAATCTGATCCTATTGACCATGTTCGTCATTATAGACAAGCTATGACACTGCATGCAGACGACGAAGTGCTTATGTGTAGAATATTCCCTAACAGCTTGGGACCACTAGCCGTCAGATGGTATTACAAGCTTGAAACTGGATCGGTCGGGAGCTTTCATCAACTCCAAAAGTCCTTTCGGGCCCAATTCATCACTAATGAAATGCAACCAAAGCAAGCAGATTCGCTTTGGGCAATGAAGATCAAGCAAGGAGAGACCTTGCACAAGTATTCGGCTCGTTATTGGGAGTGCTTCAATCTTGTGGACGATGATTGCAACAATGCTATGGCAATGACGGCCTTCAAAATGGGACTTCATCCTAATAGCCCGCTCTGAGCTCATTAACTCGGAGGCCTCCTAAAATGGTCTGGTCCCTAATGAGAAAAGTTAAGGAATATTGTAAAGTGAAGGATGATGCAATTAGGGTTAAAGCTAGCCTGCAGGCTAAAGAACTGGCAATGCCTGTCATGGCACAACCCTTGAACTCTGCCCCATCGAAAAACACTCCGCTGAGGAAAAGCCTGGATATGAGGGGTCGATCTAGAAGGGATAATCATCGGGAGTCGCGCCGAAATGAACAGTATCAGTTGGAAAGCAAGCGTCCCAAACGGCCGGACAAGCCATACACAGAATTCAGCGAGCCAATAAGCAAAATTCTGAACAAGATCCAGCACCAACCTTTTTTCAGATGGCCGAATAAAATGTTTGGGCCGCCCGACAAAAGATGCAGAGATCAGAGATGCGAATACCATAAAGATCATGGGCATACGACCGATAAATGTTACACTCTTAAAGATCATCTGGAAGAGTTGATCCTAGGAGGCAAATTAGCTAAATACCTCTCGAAGATGAAGAAAGCACCAGGGGCGCTTGCCGTGCATCCTGATTCGCCCCCTGCTAGTGTGATCCATGTGATATACACCATACCCCCGTTCAACAGTGTGCATTTGGTTCATGTACAGTCTACCGATTCTAATTTGCCGTGTGGCAAGGCGCTCAAGTGACCTCGTATATTAAACAAAATTAGTTTCTCAGATGATGACCTTCAGGGAATCATTGTGCCATATGACGATGCCCTTGTGGTCGAGTTAAGAGTGAATAAATTTGTCGTCGAGCATATCTTGATTGACCAAGAAAGTAAGTCAGAGATCATGTATTACAAGGCGTTTGTCAAACTTGACTTCAATGATGCAAACCTACAACCAGTTGAGTATCCTATCTTCGGCTTCAACACCAATCTGGAATATCCCCTTGGCAAAATCGTGCTACTAGTGCGTGCGGGCACCAAAACACTGGATGTCGAGTTCTTGGTTGTTAAACTTCATTCGTCTTATAATGTGATCATGGGCCAAACTTGGCTTCATGAAATGCAAGCTGTGTCGAGCACTTACCATTAGTTGCTCTGCTTCCCAACAAAATACGAAATTGAGCAAGTCCGCGGTTCGCAGCGAGCTGCAAAGGAATGCTATCTATCGGCCCTGGGCAAAAAACCCAAGGAAATGGAAGAGAATTCAATCGTAACCTCGAATCAGGAGAGCTTAGAAGACGTCGGAAAAACCCCGGCCGACAAAGTTACAGAGGATCTGCATCGGATATTGATTCATAAGGATTCGAATAAGTTCTTTCTACTCGATACTGGTCTCAACGACGCTGAACAACAGGAGCTATTATCATTTCTCCTCAATTATATTGATGTTTTTGCTTAGATGCCTTATGACATACCAGGCATCGACTCAACATTTGCAATGCACAGTCTAAATGTCGATTCGGTGGCTAAGCCGGTTACCCAGAAGAGTCACCACTCGGGTACGGAGCATGTCGTGACCGTAATCGAAGAGGTTGACAGATTATTAAACACTGGGGCTATTCGGAAAGTCACTTACCCTACATGGCTATCGAATACCGTTGTGCTGAAAAAGAAAACAAGATTGTTGCGTGTTTGCGTAGATTTTACAGACCTAATTCGGACATGACCGCACAGCACCAACATATGAGTTTCTTGGATGTTTACAGGGGTTATCATCAAATTGCCATGAATCCGACCGATGAAGACAAGACGGCATTCCTGACACCAAGAGGCACTTTTTGTTGCAAGGTCATACCATTCAGATTGAAGAATGCCGGAGCGACATACCAAAGATTCGTTACTGGCATGTTCAAAGAGTAACTCGGCAAAACTATGGAAGTGTACATCGATGACATGGTAGTAAAGTCCAAAGAGAAAGGGGACCATCTTGTTGATCTGGTTGTGACATTCGACATTCTTCGCAAGTATCAAATGAAACTCAACGCGTCCAAATGTGCATTTGGCATTGGATTAGGAAAGTTTCTCGGCTATCGTGAATCATCGAGGGATAGAGGCAAATCTGAAGAAGATTAAGGCTATCTTGGAACTTGGTTCACCGCAGTCGGTCAAAGAGGTACAAAAACTCATGGGCGTGGTTGCAACACTCAACAGATTCATTAGCAAGTCTTCAAATCGATGCAGGTCGTTCTTTCAAACACTCCATCAGGGAAAAGCATTTCAATGGACCCTAGAATGTCAAACATCTTTAGAGGGATTGAAAGCCTACTTCGGTGCCTCTCTATTGCTGACTACCCTCACACCAGGAGATGTGCTCATTTTGTACCTAGCAGTTTCTGACCAAGCCATCAGTGTCGTCCTTCTTACTGATGAACTTAGCGAACAGAAACCTATCTTCTTTGTCAGTAAGACATTGGTGGATGCCGAAACTCGATATCCCCCCCTGGAAAAACTAATCCTGGCCTTGGTGATGGCCGTAAGGAAGTTGATGCACTATTTCCAAGCCTATACTATCCAAGTTCTGACTGACCATCATCTCCGCTCCATACTTCAAAAATCGAAATCATTAGGTCAAGTGTCTAAATGGGCCGTAGAGCTCAGACAGTATGATATTTAGTTTGCTCCCAGTTCACCAGCTATTCACAATCGGCTCTGCAACCATTACCGGCTTCTAAGGCACCAACACAGTGGCAAATATATGTCAACAACATATGGAAGTTGTATTATGATGGGTCCTTGAATCAACATGGTAGCGGAGTAGAAGTTGTGATCATGACACCTGAGTCGAGCAGTCTGTGAAGCTTGGGTTTAATGCCTCCAACAATGAGGCCGAATATGAAGCCTCGCTGGTCGGCTTGAGGAACTCATTGTGCGTAAGGGCCAAACGCGTGTAAGTGTTTTGTGATTCCAATCTAGTTATCAACCAATTGAAGGGAGAGTATGCAACTAAAAATGAACGCATGGCCGCGTATGTGCGCATCGCTAGCACTTTGTTGCGAAATTCAATCAACATGAGCTCAATCAAATCATAGAGATCAGAACACGCATGCTAATGCCCTCGCCTGCCTAGCCTCGGCTATCAATTCGGAAGTGAAACGGACTATTGAAAGTAAGCACTTTGCATGTTTTTTTTGAGTCACTTAGCATATTATTTCAGTGCTGAAATATATGTTATTGCACTCCATTGTTTCAATCTTTCATTCGTTTTGAAAGTGGTGTTAAGCCCTTTTGTTGGCTTAAGCATGGAATCGAGGCTCTCATGCCTAATGGTTTTAGCCTTCTCTTGAGGGTTTCTACTAACCAAAAGCATGAGGCTTCTTTCATGCCTAAGGTGCTTATGGCTTAGACTATCTTTCCCATTAGTAGACTTTTCACATTGGACTTAACTGGTTAATGAATGGCTCGGTAATGTAAAATGTGTAAACAAGAAATGGACCAAGTAAAACTTGTGAAAGATAAGCATTTGTGTTGCATTGCATTGTGTTTGCATTGGACGTTAATCCAAACACAAGAAATATGGGACATTTTATACTCATAGTGATGAAACGTCTTGCGTTTCTTGGTCGCCAACTCCCTTGATCATGCATAATAGTGCGGAGGCACTTTGAGTCTTATGTGCGCATTCACTAAGCTTGTGCAAGCTTGGCTTTCGGGCCATCATGCAATGAGATGCTTGGTTGGTGGCTTGAAAACCGAGCGCCACACTCCTTTGAGCTTGAGACATGATGAGGAGTGTGGCAGTACACACATTTCCTTACAAATACATTGCTATGCCTCTGTTGTTCTCTGTTGCAGCAAAACCAGAAGTTTGGGAAAGTAGGTGGCCGACCAACCACTTGAGGTAGCCGACCGACCACTTTTACTAGCCGGCCAGCCAGTTAAGGTGGCCGGCAGCCACTTTTTGTGGCCGACCGGCCACCAGTCCAATTTTGTGCAGAAAGCATCCTGTTTTAGAGCAGAAACAGTGTGGAGGTTGGTTCAATGTTCAGAAACCAAGGCAAGTGCAAACAGAGGCAATTGACGGCAAAGCAATGGATTTCCGAGTGGACGCCAACCGAGCATGCATGTCTCCCTCGCCCGCGAGGCCACTTTATCGCTTTAATTAGTTAGCATAGCTAATTATTCGAGTGTTGTAATATTTTAGCTAATTTATGTAATTAGTTATTTCATTTGGTTTGTAATAATTAATTAGCTAGCATAGTTAATTAGTTGGTTTGTAATAAGTAGCTTAGCTTAGCTTAGGTTAGCTTGGCTTATTTATTCAAACCCTCCTTCGAGAGGATGCAATGTTGTAATAAGCGTGTGTGTGTGTGTGCATGTCTTCCAACCCCACATCTTTCTCCCTTTTATTTAACTATTTTCAATGGTTAGATTAGGGCATATTTCGATTAGCATACCTTATGCTCGCATGCGTGCATCATTCGGCGCATCATTCAAACTGCATCGCAATTTCAGATACACTTCTTTGAATACCTATTTGAATACATGTATCAAAGTGTTGCATTCATGTGCCATCTTAGATAGCCGAGCCTGTTAGTTGCATTTTGCATGTGTTGCATTAGACATTTAGCATAGTTAGGATCATGCCTATTTCTAACTAGTTTCTGTTTTGGCTTGGAGTACACTGTAAGTTTTACGCTTTAGCATACTTGCATGAGTGTGAGTGTTGCCATGATAGCATACTTGCCATGAGGCTATGTGTTTACTTGCTTAACTGCATGAATACCTGTGGATGAAGGCTTTGTTGCTTGAATTGGAACAATTCATCAAATGTGAGTTTTAAGCCCACTTTGCGAAGTGGCAAAATTATCATGTTTTAATCCCACTTGAGGGTGGCACTTTCAAACCATTTTCGAAAACAAACATGAGTTGAGTTGTTCCAATTCTTGCGATTTAGTCTATACTTGTATGCTGTGCACATCATATAGTAAGTTAGTCTAATAACCGGAATAAGAACACATGTGTTTATAAAACAGCATATCATGCTTAGTAGAGGCCAATCTTTGATCCGGCGAGTGGGGGTGCTCATTTCAAACCTTCCCTTCTCGTACCCAAGTTCCCGAGCTGAAGCAACTTTGGTGATGACGGACACGTGGCCTTTGGCACGAGTCAGGGTTTCCTAAATTTTCCAAAATAAAATATTTAGGTGGCGACTCTGTAATCTGGCAAAGCAGTCCATGTTTGGCGCTTTTTCATTCAAAATTGATTTTTCAAAACCAATTGCCAGATTTGGACTCTTTGGTGTTTATCAGTCTCACATTGCACTTTGTGAGATTAGATTCAGAACCGTGACAAGAGTCCGAACTGTAGTAAGACCAATTCGCGCCCTTTCCGAAAGGGAGATGCGCGGAGAAAGTCAGGTGCTACAGTTTCTGGTGACTCTGCTGAGGATTTAGAGAACTTGACTCGAACTCATAATATGTTGTTTTATTCACACTTATGTGTTTCTTTGCATTGCATTTGCATTGGTGCGCCTAAGTCACAGTGTTTGCCATCTGCTATTCCTAAATGGTTTACCGGAGGCTTGCTTGCAAAAGCGTGCCATAAGGCTGACCGGTTGTGGGCTCTGCCATGATGGGAACACAAACCTTGGATATGGATCACCGCCGTACCGTTTGATCCACCTTTCACTTCTCGGTGTTAGGTGCGAGAGGTATATTAAGTGGTCTTGCTGAGGCACCATTTTTGACCATTCGACCTAGTCGCATATCGGAAGCCATAGAGACTGTTCCACATTAGGACAGGTTGCTCACCCAAATGCAGGATTGAATGAAACTGCATGCATGCGTAGTGAAACCTTAGCTCCTGACAAAACTAGGACAGGGTAACCCTACTCCACCATAGGGGTGTTTTGGCTCTCAATTAGCTGCCATGTGCTTTACAGTGAACTGTACAGGGATGTGCATATCAGTTGCTAAGTTGGTATCTGTTTTGGGGCAGAATTCAGTAGAGAGCACAGTCATTCAGCTATGCTCATATTTGTTCTGGTGAAATTGGGTTGAGATGCTATCTGTTTTCTCTTTTGCAAGGTAGTCCTAGAACCATAGCTTCAGAAGGCTCCAATATCCCCTGGGTACTCTGGACTTGTATCGATAGACTTTGTCAGGTCGGAATTGGTTCAGAAGCAACCTGTGTTTGCCTCACCCTCACCGGTTACAAGACGAAGGAGGTTCAGGCAGAATTCACCAGTGCAGTGTCTACAGCAGTCACCCCTCAGTTCACCCGGGTCTAGTCTGGTTTGGGAACAGTTGTCTACATTCAGCTCAATACGAGATCAATCACCCATTCCCATGGCTCAGTATCCCCCAGCCAGTGTGGAAGAACAGATACAGCACCTGCAACAGACAATCGAGGCACTGTAGCAGGACGCAGGCCAAAGTGATAACCCGGCTACAACAATAACAGCCACAGCTGGCTGCGGCCTCTGCATTTTATGCACCTCCCACGGGTAACCCCACACCCGAAGCATTGCCCGTACTGCTAATGTCCAAGAGACACAGGGCAATTCGGCGGAGCCAATCCTAGAACAGGTCTCTAAAGCTCCTGTCCATCAAACTGAAGCTTCGTTTGGATTTGAGGTTGACCCAACTGCCCTCAAGGTCAATAAACTGGAGAAGTTATTCAAACGAGCACAAGGAGTGAACTCCATCCCGGATTTAGAGGATGGGTATACTGACTCTGCAGTTACCTTACCGGAGCGGTTCAAAATGCCGCATACCGACCGTTTCGACAGCTCTGGAGGCCCAATGGTGCACCTTCACCTGTTTTCTGATATCTTGAGGCCAATAGGTTTGACCCCAGCCCAGAAGTTGTCTCTCTTCATCCGAACTATGTCTGGGATAGCCACAATCTGGTATGCGAAATTGGAGAACTCTATGAAACAAAACTGGGAAGAGCTGGCTAAGGCCTTTATTGCTCAATACTCCTACAACACATAGATCGAGGTCACAACTCGTGATCTCGAAGCCACCCGCCAAGAGCTAAAGGAGGGTTTCTCAGAGTTCATGACGAGATGAAGAGCGAAGGCCTTGATGATGACTACAAGGCCTTCCGATAAAGATCAGATCAGGATGATTGTTCGGAATCTGTATGGCAAGTTACTGCAGAGGATGATCGTTCTACCTTTGCTTACCTTTCTAAACCTTCATGAAATAGGGGTTCAAATAGGGGATGCCATCAGATAAGGGATCTTTGTGGAAGATAATGAGCCTTTGAAGAAGAATGTTGCTCGCAGTTCCAATGCTATTACTGATGGTAGCACAACTGCGAAATGCTCAGAAGTAGACACTATCACCACTTCCCTCAATGGCCAAAAACCAACCACTTCAACTCGGCCCCAAGCCCGAAATTTTCATCCTCTTTACATGAGTCTCTTTCAAGCTTTGAAAATGCTGCGAGAAGAAGGGTACATAGAGCTCCTAGATATGACCCCAAGATATGACCCAGCTAAATACTGTGCCTATCATCAACAGCACAGTTATGATATGAACCGTTGCATCTGCCTCCGTCATAACATTCAGGATCTTATTGACAAAGAGACCATAGCTCCACCAAAAGGACCTCGGGCTAGTACTAACCCGTCACCTCTACATCTCAATCTAATCCATACACTCCTATCCACCTACAACCCCAGCATATACATCACCCCGGTCCATTTACCCAAGCCTGAGGTGTTCATTCCAGAAAATACGAATTTATGCATGATGGATGCATTTGAACCCCAATCATCTCAAACCCGTGAACCCACTACTTCTGAGCTGATAAAAATGATTGAAGATCTTCAGAGAATTGTGGCAGATCTGGCCGTTGGGATATTGTCTCCATCATCGACCACATCACATGCTAGAAGTTTCACGCCAAAAGGCTCCCCAATCTTGGGACGGGCTGCATTGGAAGAAGGCCAATCTCTTAGCAAAGTAGAGACAAATGGTAAGAGCAAGGAAAGGACAGGCATTGGTCCCCATGAACACCTTCAATGGACTGTTGAGGCTTTGAAAGCCGAGGGACTGAACAAACAGCAAGTGCTCGCAGTTGTTGCAAAGACTGTGGATGACACTTTTGCCAGTCAGGATGAGAGCATTTTGAATCAGGGGCAAACAACGGAAAGGGATGTCGTACTAGAAACATCCCTCTCAACTTCAGTCCATCATCTGTCAGAGATCAGCAAACCCAGTCAGCACCTGCCAATCCTTTTGCCAGTACATCCAACCCGACCACCCCACAACTAGCAAAATATCCACCCTGGGGTCAGAGGACTTTTACCCCACTCTATATGTCTCTATCAGCGGCCTGGAAGGTCCTGATCAGAAAGGGGCATCTGAAGCCCCTAGAACCACGCCCACTGCCAAATAACCTCTCTCCCTCACATAACCCGACCAAGTATTGTGCCTTCCATCAACAAACCGGTCATGACACTGACCTTTGTTTTCGTCTTCGCCACATAATACAAGATTTGATTGATAACAAGGTCATCGTCGCACCAGGTCCTGCAAAGTCTATCGACACTGGATCGGTGAACTTGGGGAATAATGTGATCATTTGATCAGGGGATGAACCACCTACTGGTGGCGCTCAGTTTACTCTAGATTTGGGGATGTCACGCACTATTTTGAGCAATTTACGAATGCTGTTTATTTTACTTTTTGACTTGGGTATTGAGTCAGTTCTGTTGTGTTGTTTTGAGTCTGTCTTGTTGTATCAAGTCAGTCCTGTTGTGTTAGAGTCGGGTGATTTCGGGTGTGTTAACTCAAGCTTCACTTTCTTGTTTTGTGTTTGTCTTTTACACTATTTCTTTTGAGTCTGTTTCTGTCATGGAGCCAGTTGTGCCAGAAGATCTGAATGAAACGGCGGTGCTTTTCACCTACTTTTCTGTGCCTTTAAATCATTGCATTGACTTAAGTTTTTCAAAACTTTTTGAACACTGTGATGAAAACAAAGAAGAAGGAATTCCTCGGGATTTGTAAAAATTTGATCAATTGAGAGGAAGAGAGGCTTGCTAAGCCCTTAATGAATGAGATCATGTTTGTTAATGTGAGTACTGAGAAGGATCCTGGCTTGATCCAGATTGGTTCTACATTGTCTTCAGCGTGAGTGGCTAGTCGCTTTCTTAAAAGATTTCAAAAAATGTTTTGCGTGGTCCTGCGAAGACATGTATGGAATTGATCTTGAGATTGTGTAACATAGGATCGCTCTTAGCCTCAAGACTCAACCCCTTTTGCTCTCAAACCCTGAACTTGGATTTAGAATGTTCAACGGTCAACCACAATGTGAGGCTTATATGGCCAGATTTGAAGCAGCCCATGAACTAGGGGCAATCAGGTCGTATGACATCAAAGGAGGCCTGCTAGGCCAGATTTGAAGCAGCCCTCGAACTAGGGCCAAGAAGGTCAGATGTGATCAAAGGAAGCTTGCAAAGCTGAATGAGAAATATCCCTTAAACTAGGGGCAAAAATGTCAGATGTGCTCAAAGATTCAAAGGACGGGTCATTTCGCAAACCAATGAAGACTGGCAAGAAAGCCAAATCCCAGAATGGAGAGAAGAAAGTTTATTGCTGAAGGGACAATCAAGTTCCTTTCCGTAACACTAGGGGCAAATTCAAACCCGGTTGGATGGACTCTTACATCATCAATGAACAACAGCCATCCTCCTAGATTTAGATGGCTTAGAGATCCTATGACCAATCAACATGGACAAAGTTACACTTTTTTATCCTTGAAAGGCTCGCTGGGCCGAAAACCCAGAAGGGCGACCCAGGCAAAAGTTAGAGCAAATGAAAAAGAAAAGATGAAAAAAGAGAAGAAAAGATGAAAAGAAAAGAAAATGAAAAAATGAAGGAAAAAAAAAGAAGAAAGAAGAAAAGAAAAAAAAAAGAAGAACAAATGAAAAGAAAAAAAAAACAGAGCTCGCAAAGTTGAAAACCCGAAAGGGCGGCTTTGGCAAAAGTTAGAGCGTAAAAGGAGAGTGTCAACACCCGAGTGGACCTCAATCCGGAACTACATCAGGTCTAATTCCCATGTTTGGGATACGTAGGCAACTGCATCCTGAAGTTCGGCCCCAATCATTTTCAGCCTGCTTGGCTCATCCATGTTGGTTGGTTTATCCTTGTTCAACTCGGCTTCTATCCACGTGAAGTGGCTCATCTTCATGATCATCTTCGTTTAAACTCAGTTGTCCTACTCTGCTAGAAGATTCAGCTGCAAGACAATTCAAGTTCAGATCTGAGGTTGTGCATCTCAAAAGTAAATTCTGTGTTGGTCGAGCAATGGCCATTTGCAAAAATAGTTTTTGAGAATTTTTAATGAGGTTGACTAATTCTCTCAAAAATTACTCCATTTTTCCAAAACTGGATTATTTCTTAGACCTAAAAAAGGAAAATTTTTAGTGCTCACAACCTGACTTGCATGATTTCAAATCAGAAAATCGAACAAGTATGTTAATTTAACTCTCATATTGGTCAAAATTGTTTTCGTTGAAAGCCAAAACAAAAAATGGTCAAAATGATGAACTAGGGGCACAGTTGAGTCAGGTTTTCTGATTTTTCCCCGTTGGCACCATACTTGCCAGAAAAGGAACCATCCCACCAGAAAGGGCACAGCTGAAGCTGTCAGCAAAGGGCCGAAAGCTCTCTCATCCTCCAAGAAGCGAGGTATCAAGCCAAGTGCAAAGCACGAACTGGAAATGGAGCTGGATATTCGTTTCCCTCATCTGGGACGATCACGCTCAAATTGGCGTCTGACCCGGAATAGGGACGTAGAAAATGCAATGTGTGGAACCAATCAATTGAATACTTGGCCAGTGAGACTTGTTGTAGCTCATCTCAGTTAAGCTAAGCCAAGGGCATCGTTAACCAATGTTAATTGTAGATCTGCTGCACATCCAGTCACATCACAACCCCTCTGTGGGAAAGCTCACTAGTTATGAGCGAAAGAATGAGAATCTAGTAGAATACTAGGGGCAAGAGCCCACAGCTTCCTGTTTATCCATCAACCACCCATGTGAGGGATAAAAAAATAAGAGAGATTGAAGAATAGAGAGATGTGCACTGAGAGAAAAAGTGAGAAAATGGCTTTTTCAGAAAATAGAGATTGAGTGCCAGAGTGATATGAGAATCATAAATGAGAAAGGGTGGGAAACAATATCTGAAGAAACAAGCTCCTCGTGAATCGAGAGGTCTCCCACCGATGGATAGCAGAGTATCTGAATGTTGTGTGTGTGTTTTTGTTTATCTCAATTCTTGTTTTGAGTCGTTTCGAGTGTCAATAGATGTGTTTAGGTTGTTTTATCTTCGTTTTCCTTTGTTGAGTCGTGGTGTGTTGTGGTCAGTCGTAGGCTCAACACCCGATTAAGAACTCATTTCGCAATTTCAATTGAAAAAATGAATCGTTTTGTACTCGGAGTACTGTGCCATTCTCCACATTTGTGTAAAATAGGATTTGTTCTTTCATAAAGTTGCAGGGTTCAACCCAGGTCATGTGAGAACAACAAAACTAGGACCTATCTGAAGCTATATGGGTTCCGGACTGCAAAGCAAAAGAAAATAGGGAAAATTTGGAGCATCTTAGTGTGTTTCAACTTCAGAAAGTTCCGAGATTACATTCCGGATGTACCTCTTCAGGCCTTGTCAATGCTCCGAAGTATGAGTGTGCCTTTACCTCAAGCGCAAGCCGGCTTCAAGCCAGAATGGCGATTAGAAGTGCTCTCTCTGAGTACTATTTCCTGCCAGAGACATCTTGGTTGTGTTTGCAGTGAGTTCCTAGGAGATCAACTGCGACGGTGGAAACTAAAGTTCGAATGGCGATGCCTAAAACGCAAAGGTTCGGAATTTCCGAGACTAAAGTCTGGTTTAAATACCCAGGGGTGTATTCTCGGCTTGAAATCTGTATGGCATCCCCATAGATTGAGATAGCATGTGTGTGCCTCAATTTTGGATACTGAACCAACCTAGTCTATCACCCCGTTGGAGAATAGGGAAAGTTGTGAATACGATCGGGAAGAAAAGCAGCATCCGTGGCTTCTATATGAAGAACCCTTGTTGACATTTCAGGACCTTTGTACAATGAGTTGAAGGTAAGAGTTCGAAGAACACAAAGGGGAGATCCCCGTCAGAGTAGAGCGGTTTATCGCCACTCGCTCCATGAGGTGCTTTCTAAAGCACCATTTTGTTTGTTTATTGCATTCCCTAAACATCATACATTGCCTATAATAGGTATCATATCATCGCACTTATTGCATTTATTTGCATCTTGTGCTATCTTGTATCTTTTATCCTTTTACGCTAAGCAGCGTTTAGGATCGTTGTCCCCTGGTACTTATCTCAGGTTGCGTCGAGTGCATCCCTGAGCGGTTGTTTTCAGACCTCTTCTCATGATTTCAGCGTAGTTAGAGTGTTCTTATCCTCACACGATTTCAGCGTGTTTGGAATTTATCTCAAGTTGCGTTGAGTGCGCTCCTGATTGCTTTTTCTTGAACCTCTTCTCACGGTTTCAGCGTGTTTCAAGTGCGCCCCTGAGTATTTGTTTTCAGACCTCTTCTCACGGTTTCAACGTGGTTAGAGTGTTCTTTTCCTCACACGATTTCAGCGTGTTTGGAATTTATCTCAGGTTCCGTCGAGCGCGCCCCTGAGTGGTTGTTTTCAGACCTCTTCTCATGATTTCAGCGTGGTTAGAGTGTTTTTTTCCTCACACGATTTTAGCGTGTTTGGAATTTATCTCAGGTTGCATCGAGCGCGACCCCGAACGGTTGTTTTCAGACATCTTCTCACAATTTCATCATGGTTAGAGTGTTCTTTTCCTCACACGATTTCAGCGTGTTTGGAATTTATCTCAGGTTGCGTCGAGCGCGCCCCTGAACGGTTGTTTTCAGACCTCTTCTCACAATTTCAGCGTGGTTAGAGTGTTTTTTTCCTCACATGATTTTAGCGTGTTTGGAATTTATCTCAGGTTGCATCGAGCGCGCCCCTGAGCGGTTGTTTTCAGACCTCTTCTCACGGTTTCACCGTGGTTAGAGTGTTCTTTTCCTCACACGATTTTAGCGTGTTTGGAATTTATCTCAGGTTGCGTCGAGCGCGCCCCTGAGCGGTTGTTTTCAGACCTCTTCTCACTATTTCAGTGTGGTTAGAGTGTTCTTTTCCTCGCACGATTTCAGCGTGTTTGGAATTTATCTCAGGTTGCGTCGAGCGCGCTCCTGATTGGTTTGTTTTCAAACCTCTTCTCACAGTTTCAGTGTGGTTAGAGTGTTCCTTTCCTCACACGATTTCAGCATGTTTGGAATTTATCTCAGGTTGCGTCGAGTGCACTCCTAATTGCTTTTTCTTGGACCTCTTCTCACGGTTTCAGCGTGGTTAGAGTGTTCTTTTCCTCATATGATTTCAACGTGTTTGGAATTTATCTCAGGTTGCGTCAAGTGCACTCATGATTGCTTTTTCTTGGACCTTTTCTCACGGTTTCAGCGCGGTTAGAGTGTTCCTTTCCTCACATGATTTCAGCGTGTTTGGAATTTATCTCAGGTTGCGTCGAGCGCGCTCCTGATTGATTTGTCTTCAGACCTCTTCTCACGATTTCAGCGTGGTTTGAGTGTCCCCTTCCTCACACGATTTCAGTGTGTTTGGGATTTGTCCTTCCTCCTCTCACGATTCCAGCGTGGTTGGAGTATGTCACCCTTTGCATATACTGCATTATCTGTTACATCCATTGCATCATATCTGTTTTATCGCCTGCATCCTTTCCATGTTAAGCTTAGTTTGGCATGTGCTCATACATTTTCTTCGTTGAAACATGGTTCTGTGATAATGTGTACGCGCCTATTCCACTAAGAGAATTGTGGTCTGAGGGTGTCGGCACCATTTCTGTGTTAGACGTGGTCTGTTTTGTGTCCATACATTTTCTAGGTAAAATGTGGTTCAGCTCGCTTCTTATTCATTGCATCCATTGCATTCATTGCATCCATTGCATTGTACCTTGTTTTGTTGCATTCAGCACTTAGGATCACGGTCTTTCCCTAGCAGATCATTCCTCACTTATATCATGCCACCCAATTACTTGTATTCTTGCTACGAAACACATAGTTCTGCATGTGCACACGCCTACTCCATTAAGAGAATTGTTGTTTGAGGGTTCCGACACCTTTTCTATGTTAAACGTAGTTTGATTTTGCATCTCCATCCCTTTATGATATTTGTGTGGTTTTGCACTGCTTGTGGTTTGATTATCTCAATTACATTGTATATCATGTGCATTGTTTCGTTGCATTGCACATCGTCTGTATTGTTTTGTTATATTATGTATCATTTTGCATTCTGCCCCCTGAACTACGCTAGTTTGATTCTTTGCAAAGGGATACGTAGGCAGCCTGCGGGCGCAACCATTTGTTTCTGCCTCTACATTTTGTTTGTTTGTCCAAGTCTTCGGCCTTGTCAAAAATGGGTCGTCTCTGGGCTTTGACATTCACTCACGTCATTGTATGACTTCGAGCTCTGTCAAAGAGGGGCAACTGTAGACACCTCATTTTTGACCGCCCTTAAGACTTGGGCACTACTGATTGCTTACTTGATGGTGTAGGCTATGCTATGCAAATGTTCGATTTCTTTGGCAAGGAGAGCGTCAAATCCAAACCTCACACCCTATTTTTTGGACCAAAAATATTTTAGATCTTAAAACCCTCTCTTTCAAAATATTTTTGAAACAAAGTTCCTACGATGTTCCGAGGCTCACATTTCGTTAAATGTTGCGCTTTTTGGTAAACCGAGCAAGGACAAAGTGGAAATGCATGAAAGAGAGGTGAACTCTTTGGAAAAAAATCTTTAAAACATCTTGTTTAAAGGTTTGGTATTGAAGAAAAGAAGAGGAGAGAGAAGAAACCAAGTTGGGAAGGAAGTTGGGCATGAACCGTTAAGAGAGAGTCGAGCAACCCTCGCTAAATTAGGCCTATTTGTTTACACATTTGGATTTCAGCTATGAGGCCACCATCGTCGGAAGGAAAACTTCCGGGGCTTCATTTTTCACTCAAGAATCTCCTCAAGCCGAGGCCAGATGAGGGAGATATGGCTGGTTAAAGTTAGGCATCAATCCGGTTGGACCGAAACTGAGCAATCTTCACTAAAAGAGAAATATCTCTTAGCACACATAAAATTTTGATGTGAGGCTGCCACCATTGGAAAGCTTACTTCTGGGGCTTCAATTTAGACTGAAGAATGACCTGAAAATGAGCCCAGATGAAGGAGCTATGCCTGGTTGAAGTCGGGGCCAGGGACTAGTTTTTGTTGTCGGCCACTGTGGGAGGGTGCCGGCCACAAATGGAGCTTGCCGGCCATAGGTCGGCCAAAAGGGGTTCTTGTCAGCCAAAAAAGTAGCTGGTCGGCCACCATAAGTGGCCAGTCGGCCACCCATGTCCAGAAAGCTCAGAATTTGCAGATCTTTTGCTCCAGTTGTCTTCCAAATGCTCCAGCTATACTGTTTTGCAGATATTTCGAATTGAGGCTCTTATATTGCTATGTATGGAGGCCATATCTCAGATTTTGGGAGGTTGGTAAGTTTGGGAGCCTCTCTCTCTAAAATCTCTCTCTTTCTCTCTATATATAATTTTGCGAGCAAAATTTCAGCCTCTCTTTCTAGAAGCCTCTCTCTCTTCCTATATTATGCTTAGAAGTGAGAATTTCCTACACTCTTGTAAAGAGACCCTAGACCAAACACCTCTACCTTGTTGCTGAGGTTCTTGGAGGTCTTATTTGAGCTCTCAAAGCTGGTTTTAGCTCAGAGTTGAGGCTGTTTTGCTATTGTTCTTCAAGGGTAAGGCTTTATCCCCTTTCAAGCTTTGTTTCATTTACATGTTTGGCCACCTTTGCATGCTATTTTTGGCCAAGCTTTCAACTGCAAAAACCTCTATTTTTCAGGTTTAAAAATAGTGGCTTAAGGCCTTTTTGGAGTTAGGGGTGGTCCACCCTCCTTTGTTGCTTATTTGCTAAGTGTTGTGCCATCTTTCAAAGCTTTTCAAATAACCTCTTTTTGCCCTTTTAACCACTGAAATCCAGGGGATTTTCAGTGGTAAAAACTTGGTTTTGAGGTCTTAAATAGAAGGGGGTGGTCCCCTCCCTCCCCATGTCTTGTTTGCATGTTTTTTTTTTGAGTCACTTAGCACATTATTTCAGTGTTGAAATATATGTCATTGCACTCCATTGTTTCAATCTTTCATTCGTTTTGAAAGTGGTCTTAAGCCCTTTTGTTGGCTTAAGCATGGAATCGAGGCTCTCATGCCTAATGGTTTTAGCCTTCTCTTGAAGATTTCTACTAACAAAAAGCATGAGGCTTCTTTCATGCCTAAGGTCCTTGTGGCTTAGACTATCTTTCCCATTAGTGGACTTTTCACGTTGGAGTTAACTGGTTAATGAATGGCTCGGTAATGTAAAATGTGTAAACAAGAAATGAACCAAGTAAAACTTGTGAAAGATAAGCATTTGTGTTGCATTGCATTGTGTTTGGATCGGACGTTAATCCAAACACAAGAAATACGGGACGTTTCATACTCATAGTGATGAAACGTCTTGCGTTTCTTGGTCGCCAACTCCCTTGATCATGCATGATAGGGCGGAGGCACATTGAGTCTTATATGCACATTCACTAAGCTTGTGCAAGCTTGGCTTTCGGGCCATCACGTATTGAGATGCTTGGTTGGTGGCTTGAAAACCGAGCGCCACACTCCTTTGAGCTTGAGACATGATGAGGAGTGTGGCAGTACACACATTTCCTTGCAAATACATTGTTGTGCCTCTGTTGTTCTCTGTTGCAGCAAAACCAGAAGTTTGGGAAAGCAGGTGGCCGACTGGCCACTTGAGGTAGCCGACCGACCACTTTTACTAGCCGGCCGGCTAGTTAAGGTGGCCGGCAGCCACTTTTTGTGGCTGACCGGCCACCAGTCCAATTTTGTGCAGAAAGCATCCTATTTCAGAGCAGAAACAGTGTTGAGGTTGGTTCAATGTTCAGAAACCAAGGCACGTGCAAACAGAGGCAATTGACGGCAAAGCAATGGATTTCCGAGTGGACGCCAACCGAGCATGCATGTCTCCCTCGCCTGCGAGGCCACTTTATCGCTTTAATTAGTTAGCATAGCTAATTATTTGAGTGTTGTAATATTTTAGCTAATTTGTGTAATTAGTTATTTCATTTGGTTTGTAATAATTAATTAGCTAGCATAGTTAATTAGTTGATTTGTAATAAGTAGCTTAGCTTAGGTTAGCTTAGCTTATTTATTCGGACCTTCCTTCGAGAGGGCGCAATGTTGTAATAAGCGTGCGTGTGTGTGTGCATGTCTTCCAACCCCACGTCTTTCTCCCTTTTATTTAACTGCTTTCGATGGTTAGATTAGGGCATATTTCGATTAGCATACCTTATGCTCGCATGCGTGCATCATTCATTTGTCTTGCATGCATCGAGGCTCGGCGCATCATTCAAACTGCATCGCAATTTCAGATACACTTCTTTGAATACCTATCTGAATACATGTATCAAAGTGTTGCATTCATATGCCATCTTAGATAGCCGAGCCTGTTAGTTGCATTTTGCATATGTTGCATTAGGCATTTAGCATAGTTAGGATCATGCATATTTCTAACTAGCTTCTGTTTTGGCTTGGAGTACACTGTAAGTTTTACGCTTTAGCATACTTACATGAGTGTGAGTGTTGCCATGATAGCATGCTTGCCATGAGGCTATGTGCTTACTTGCTTAACTGCATGAATGCCTGTGGATGAAGGCTTTGTTGCTTAAATTGGAACAATTCATCAAATGTGAGCTTTAAGCCCACTTTGCGAAGTGGCAAAATTATCATGTTTTAAGCCCACTTGAGGGTGGCAAATCCGCGCTTTAGCCCACTTGAGGGTGGCACTTTCAAATCATTTTCGAAAACAAACATGAGTTGAGTTGTTCCAATTTTTGCGATTTAGTCTATACTTGTATGCTGTGCGCATCACATAGTAAGTTAGTCTAATAACCGGAATAAGAACACGTGTTTATAAAACAACATATCATGCTTAGTAGAGGCCGATCTTTGATCGGGCGAGCGGAGGTGCTCATTTCAGGACCTTTCCCTCTCGTACCCAAGTTCCCGAGCCGAGGCAACTTTGGTGATGACGGACACGTGGCCTTTGGCATGTGTCAGGATTTCCCAAATTTCCCAAAATAAAATATTTAGGTGGCGACTCTGTAATCTGGCAAATCAGTCCATGTTTGGCGGCTTTTCATTCAAAATTGATTTTTCAAAACCAATTGCCAGATTTGGACTCTTTGGTGTTTATCAGTCTCACATTGCACTTTGTGAGATTAGATTCAGAACCGTGACAGGAGTCCGAACTGTAGTAAGACCAATTCGCGCCCTCTCCAAAATGGGGGCGCGCAGAGAAAGTCCGGTGCTACAATTATCATTATGCTTAGGAGTACAAGAAACTAGTCATTCTAATTACAACACATATTTTGCAACATTTTAACTATGAACAGATGTCGACTAAGTCTTCTCCTGATTTCTTACCTCTTCCTCATTGTCAGTCTTCTCGGGGTCATAGGCTTCGAACGACAATGTGTAGTCATGATATAATGGTGATGTCGCGTCAACTCCTACCGCTTGCAACGCTTTGAGCCATCCGCGTTTGAAGCCACGATTCTCACAATGGCACACGTCATCGGCCAATTTCTCCATCGTCTTATCAATATCGACTTTTTGTCCTTCAAAGAACCCCTTATTATAGGCTCGAGTTTCTATGGCTTCGCACGCAAATATGGCTATAGTGTCTCTATCAACTATAGCAAGGTCCAACAGGCGCTGCGCGAGCGTATCTTTCGACGGGTGCACTACGCCGGCCGTTTTTAATTCGGAAATCTTTACTTTCTGAGCTTCATTTTTGGCCCATTCTTCTGCCTCCTTCAGTCGACGCTCCAGATTCTGTATTCGCCTATCTTTGTGATCAATGTCTTTACGTGCAGTTCAAAGACACATACCGATCTCGTAAGAGCTGTATAGACCTTTGATAGCTCTATGGATCCCTTCTTTGAATACATCGTAGTTCACACGCGTCGCCATAGATTGGTGGACTTCGGGAGAAAATATTTTCCTAGTAAATTCAACTGCCACGTTTGGATCATGAACAATTGAATTTGCCTCAGTCTTTGGTTTATTACCAATAAAAACTAAAAAACTCAGCAAACGAGGCGGCCTACCGGGCTCAGTACAAGCGGTAGATGGGGTGTCGATGATTTTTGCACTTCCCTTGGTTTGTGTTCTGGGCGATCTACTGCGTTCCTCCCTCCTAGAGGCGTTGCCTCGCTTACCAGGCGACCTACGTCTATTTGTTCCTCCTCCAGCTCCAACGCCTTCATTGCGCAAGTTGTGGGACATCCCGATGCCAAGATCTGTTAACGTTCTTCCCTCTCTTCTGCTATTGTAGAATACTCTCCCTGACATGTTCGCTCTTCAGCACTGGATGTTTTTTTCTCCTCTGCTTAACGCGTATTTAAGTTGCTTGCGGATGACTGCGGACATTGTCTGGCATTCATTATGCACGCACCATATCCAATGCCTCATTAAATAAATGCCATGCATGGAAACGTCGATTGATTCGATGCCAACACCACTTGCACAATTGATCGGCTATTCGGCGTAGTAGACGATCAACAGGCAAGAGCAAATACATGCATCTATTTGTGTCATACCTTCAGAAGGTGCATACGGACGAATAGACACATCATGCCACACTTGACCACTGCCATGTGCCCTATAATACGTGTTAGGTAGGCCGAACACGACGATCTAGGTGCGCCAGTCGATTGTGCATTCGGCACAGCAGACGATCAACTGAAGCAAGGGCGGATATATGAATCTATTCGGCGTTATACCTTTAGGAGGAGCATACGGCCGAATAGACACGTCATGCCCCACTTGACCACTGCCATGTGCCTTATAATACGTGTTGGGTAGGCCGAACACAACGATCTAAGCACGTCTGCTGATTGCACATTTGGCGCAGTAGACGATCAACTAGGGCAAGGGCAGGTATATGAATTTATTCAGCGTCATACCCTCTGACGGCGAATACTACCGAATAAACACATCATATCCCACTTGACGCATTACATAGGTTCCTTATATAGATTCCATTAAGCCAATGAACAATCAACAATCAAGAGTCATGCAATAGAATTTTTCATTAATAAAATCATTACATCCGTTTCACCTTCTGTGAAAACGGTCCTATTACATCACTAAAATGGAAAGCAAAATAAACTGTTTTCATTGATAAACTGAAGTCATTATATCCGATTCACTTTATGTATGAAAACGACCCCATTATAGCAAAAAAATAAAACAAAAATGAAAATAGTTACGTTATTAAGAAGTCCTCATGATCTGACTCTAAAGGCTCCATTTCTTCCTGTTCACACAGAATCGGCATGTCAAGCGTGACTTTTGCCACCACCAAGGCTTTAATCCAGCCATGCTTGAAGTCTCTGTTCTTGAACTTCAGAGCTTCATCGGTGTACTGTTCTTTAGTGGCCAAGGCTCTGGCGTCAAAGGCTTTCGCAGACGCCGATTTCGCTTATTCCATAACCAAATGAGCTCAGCTTTCAGTTTGTCTAAATCCGCTTATGCCATTTGAAGTGCAGCGCCTGCCGCATTTGCCCGCTCTCTAACAGCACGGCGCAGCCGATCCACATGCATTGTTTTATCTTCTTCAGCAACGGCCTTAGCACGTTCCTCCTTGGCCTTTTTTACTTTGGCATCAGCCTTCTTGGTGGCAACTAGTAGGTTTGTTATAGCCGATTTCGCTTTGCTCTGTTCAGCCGCCACCTCAGCCCTCAATGCACTGATTAGTTCCAAAGCATCGAGTTGGCAACGTCCGATTTCAGCAATCCTCTTGGCGGCCTGGTGCAAAACCAACAATGCATAAATAACGGGATATAACAAACTAAAAGAGGTAGAGCTCAACACTTACCAAAATAGCCGATTATGCGGCTAAAGCAATGGAAACCATATCCAGTTCGGCACGAAATGTGGCCTGATCCACAGGAAGGGCAATGGCCGCGGCTATCTCCAAAGCCACCGCAGGATCCTTCATTACGGAGGCGCCGGTTGTGAGTGGTGGCCCTTTGATCTTTGGCTAGATTACAAACGGCGCTGCAAGGCCAAAGGAGGAGAAATCCTTGGCCACTTTTTCATAAGAGACTGTTCGGCCATCTCCACTGATTCAGCAGCACGTTTTTCCCCCCTCTATTTTGTCACCGATCCTTCCAACGTAGGTTCGAGTGTAGTTTCAAAGTCGTCTCGTGCCGACTCCCCAGCCAGCTCAACTTCAACGACTTTGGTTACTAGAGGAACCTCAACGACTTCTTCAGCAGTTATAGCCTTTCGCCTTGCTACCATCTTTTCGGCATTCTGTTGTTTGGAAATTGAGCAAGGGATTCACCCGCCATGTCATCTGAGCCGACTTCAAGTAAATCGTCCAAATCCAGGAAAATGTCTTTTCTCGTGGAGTTTCGATTTCTATTCATTCCCTGGAGCCGGTCGGTTCGAGGTCAAAGAGTAGTTCTTTGGGCCGTTCGACTTGGGGGATGACTAACTCGGCATTTTTGTCTACCAAATGTTCGGCGTCAACAGCTTGTTCTATACCGTTTTGGATGGCTTCTTGGTCGACCTCTCCATTATTGGTTTGTGCACTGGCGGATACTTCCCCAACACCGATGTCTCTCAGAAAAACAAAATTGGGAAACATAAGCGTCGTAAGTTGTTGTTCACCTCTTAGAATAGGAATATGATTGGCCACCGAGAAGGTGGAATAAGTTGGTTCGTACCGAAGTAAGATATGAGCAGCACGACCTTGCCCTTGTATATTTCGTCGACCAATGAATGCAAGGACTGTCTTGATTTGAGCAAGCACCGACTTGTCAATAGCGGCAAGGGACTTTTTCAGGTCATTGCCGGCGCCAGAAACAAATGATTAGATGGTGTACATGCCGAATTAGAGTAAAGTCTAGTTGAGATCAATCGGCGACCTTCACCCTTGCACCTGGGAATAAGAGTTTAGCGATTTTCTCCTTTGTCGAACTCCCAATTACCGCACACGGCCACCATCACGTCATCCACTTTCTTACCAAAGCTGGCAAGCATGGTGACTGGATGGTGATTGGTATCTTTAGCCCTAAAGAAATACCGCCCTTGCTAGCCAGAAGATTTGGCAAAGACGTAACAGTGCCGAATGGCTGAAACCCGTAGGTCAAGTTGGAGGCGGCGATTTAATTCTATTATGCCCCTTATGATTCAGTAAAAATTGACATTGGGTTTGGATGGAATCAAACCCCAATGCCATAATACAGATCTACGAGTCTGGTGAAGGGAAAAACGAACACCCTCTTCGGCGATTGCCAGAAGGGGGAACACAATGGTTTTCTTACCGGTCCTCTCTATGCTCACTTCACCATCCCTAACTAACGACAGTTGAACGTCATCAGGGATAGAAAAACAATAAAGAAACGTAACGACTCTGTCTTCAGAAAAAAGAGCCTTGAGACGATTCGCCATGTGAGAACTAGTATGAAGGTAACAAGAAAAAGAAGTACAAAGGGATGAACGATAAAATAAATGAGAAAATGGAGCTCAGAGAACTTATGGACGGACGGGAACGAAAAGGTAGTAGGCTGGAAGAAGAGCAGGAGGGAGACGACGGAAGTCTTGGAGACAAAAGTCACGAATGCTACACAACAATGAAGCTCAGGCAAGATGAGAGGGTGGAAGCATTTCAAACTGCATTAAATGAGAGCACAAAGAGGCGGGAAGCCTCAATCATTATCCATCACGTCTTTTTTGGCATGACAGTGTTAAAAAAGCGCGTCAGCCGCATTCCCAACTCCCAATACGTTTTAGAAGGATGATGTCCTTTCAAAATCCGAGTACGGCGATTATTTGGGTACGCGGATAGCTGACTACTTTGGGGGCAATTGTGGGAGCCGAATTTAGGTAGCCTAGTCTCACTGGGCCCAATTTGCGGATCAGCCCAACGGGTCCCAGCCATCGGACATATGAGGCCGAGTAATGGCTTCCAACAGAAGCCGAGGACTCTAGTGAAAGTCGACATCAAAGCAAGATGTCGACTCCACGCCATAATGCGTTGGGATCCAAGCGAAGTGCGAAGTAGAGGAAAAAACCTGTAACGCCCTCAAAATACAATATAAATAATCCATTCATAAGATCTATAAACACAATAAAAAGGTATACTTCATTCATCAGAGTTTATATTCCAAAAGAGATTACATGCATTATACTTTCATAAATATTCATTCTGAAACTACAGCATCTAACACTAATTAATTACAACAATATAAACGCCCTACGGGCTTACATCTTTCCAAGATACCACTTGGTTACAACAAAAGAGTCCTAAACTCTATACATATAAAGCCCTCGGCTTGAATAAACATTTAACACAAGGCAAAATAACAAAAATGGAGCCTTTAGTCCCAAATCCTCCCAAGCTATGTTCTTGGAGGTGGCATGTCACTTGTACCTGAAAATGGTTTCCCAAGTAGGGTGAGCTAAAGCCCAATAGAGATATGCTAGACAATATATGAGATCTAACTAAGATATAAGCATCAGATAAATGTTCAATATTCATAACCAACACAAATCCTTTCCAAGACCATTTAATATAGACAACCATACCTCAATCCATTTCTATTCGTCCATTTCGGATTAATCTATTTACCAAATTCATTATCATCTAATCAACTAAAATGAGATTACAACTCAAGGGTTTACGATTCAATACATTCATCAATCCAACACTTCTATTTTCTTGCCATTTTACGGAATTCACACCCGAGGGAATCAGCACCCATATATATAAGATTTCGAGACTTTCACCCTGGACACTCCAGAACACTTAGTTTTCAATGGAGTACATCCCCTATTTCCTTCCAAACAATGGAGTGCATCCCCTATCTCCTCCCAAATAATGATATATATACAATGTATTTAAAAGCGTTGTCATATACAATGACTAACTAAATCACATATTCAATGGTTTAATCAAACCGTCATATTCAATGGCACAATTCAAATGATTAGTTTTAATTCACCTAATGCTCATGCAGTTTCTACAACAATCATAGCTATCCTCCACCGATAGCCTAAAACAGATATTTCTAAACTGATATATAATTTATCAAACAGATAATCTATCAAATTTCCATAGGTGAGTGATTTTGCAAATCAAACTACACCATCCATTTATATACCCTTCCAATCTCATATTTTCCACATCAATTTTATATTTATACAAAATAATTATTTGACACAAATTAGGGCAAGTTTTTCCATTTTTCCAAATATTAACCCCAAGACCCAATTTCACCAATTATACTCAAGTAACATCATATTCAAGACCTCACATACATATATGGAACCCAAAGTAGAAAACCCCTCTTTCAAAATTCAAACCCAAACCCTAGTTTCACCAAAATCCTCCCAAATTCCACCATTTATACAAAATGACAAATACTTAGGTTAAAACCCATATTAAAGAGTAGAATATCCTTACCTCAAATGTGGAACCTCAAAGGAGATGAAGAAGAACCTCAAAGATGTCCAAACTCGATTTTGCTCGGATGAAATGGAAGCTCACAAGATGCTCTATCTTTTTAATAAAGGGACTAGGGTTGAGAGATCCCCAAATCAAGGTGTATTTATAGAGAGAGAGAGAGGGTGTTTTAGAGAGAGAGTGTTTCGGATTAGGGTTTTGGGGTGAAAAGAAATCAAAAAGTGAAGTAAAAAGACCCAGCTGCGAATTGATATACACGACCTTCGCTCGAACGAAGGAGTTGTGGCTTGAGCGACCAGACACAATAAGATACCTCGCTCGAGTGCAAGAAGTGTCGCTTAAGAGTAGAATGCATACCTTCAAGTATTTCACAAACGCACACCCTCGCTCGAGCGAGAGCGCAAGAAGCCTCGCTCGAGCTTAGAACTTCATCTTCCTAGAAAAGCTGTGTCTGGGAAAGAAACTTGAGAACTCTCAATCCTTGCTCGAGCGTAAGAAACCTCGCTCGAGCAAAGGAAGAAATTTCACAAGTCTCGCTCGAGCGCAAGAAGTCTCACTCGAGCGAAGAAGCTAAAATCTGGGCAACAACAACCTAAACCAACTAATAACCAACCTATTCCAAACTCGCCCAACAAGTTCCAAAACTCAAATGCAAAGTGTCAAAGGAGAAAAATAAGACATGGATACAATATTCAACCATGGAACCCAAGTCCGGAACACAATGAAGGTCAGGGAAAAACTGGGATAGCTATAACCTCCCCCCCTTAAAGAATTTCATCCCCAAAATTTTAGTACAAGTTTCAAAACCATGATTATCCAATTTTCAAAATGATTACAATTCAACACTCATCATCATGACCCACCCACCGATCATTCAATCTCTTCATAAGAGAACAAATTCATCAAAATATAGCTCAACATATATTACTAATATGCATATTCTGAAATTAAACTAGTTTCAATATATATACCTCATGTTTCCAAAACATATTCAATGTTTATGACAAGTTTACATTTCCAAAACTTAAACAACATATACAACGTTCTCATTAATTCAAAACATATACAATGTCTTTATAGCTCAAGAACGAAATTGAAATCTCAACATATACTCAAACATTAACAAATAAGTCCGGATATTTCTCTCGAACTTCCAATTCACGCTCCAAAGTTGCTTCCTCAACCCCGTGATGTTTCCACAATACTTTGACCAAGGGAATTGTCTTGCCTCGCAAGACTTGGTCCCGCCTATCCAAAATCCTCACCGATCTCTCCTTATATGAGGCATTCTCGTCTACCTCTAAGTCGGTCTAATCCAACACATACGATGGATCCGGCTCATACTTCCGAAGCATACTAATATGAAACACGTCATGTATTCCGGAAAGTTGTGGCGGCAACGCCAAACGATAGGCAACCTCCCCAATTCGCTCAAGGATCTCAAAAGGGCCAATAAACCGATGGGATAACTTCCCACTCTTCCCAAATCTCATCAAACCCCGTCTAGGTGATATTTTCAAAAAGACATGATCACTCATCTCGAATGACAAAGGTCTCCTCCTACGATCAGCATAACTCTTCTGGCGACTCTGGGTTGTAACCAACCTTTTACAGATAAGTGTCACTTTCTCCGTCGTTTCCCGCACCAACTCTGGACCTAACAAAGATGCATCACCCACTTCGGCCCAACACACTAGAGATCTACACGGTCAGCCATACAAAGCCTCAAATGGTGCCATGCCAATACTTGATTGGAAACTGTTATTGTAGGCAAACTCCACTAAGGGTAAGTGTCTCTTCCATGACCCCTTAAAGTCAAGGACACAGCCTCGAAGTATATCCTCAAGGATCTGAATAGTACACTTAGACTGCCTGTCAGTTTGAGGATGGTAAGCAGTACTGAAGGTCAATCTAGTGCCCAAGGCACTCTGCAAACTCTGCCACAACCAAGCAGTGAAACGCGGATCTCTATCCGAAACAATCGTCGCAGGGACCCCATGCAACCTCACTATGTCTCGAATATACAAGTCAGCAAGATAATTTACCAAATCTCTTACGCGCAGAGGAATAAAATACGCCGACTTGGTCAACCGGTCAACTACCACCCAAATGGCATCACTACCACGTTGAGTCCTCGGAAGGCCCACGACAAAATCCATCGTGACATGCTCCCACTTCCACTCAGTTATAAGCAAGGGTTGTAACAAATCCGCTGGCCTCTGATGTTCGGTCTTCACTTGTTGACAAGTAAGGCACTTCAATACAAACATTGCCATATCTTTCTTCATACCCCTTTACCAAAACTGGCGACTCAGATCATGATACATATTTGTGCCTCTCGAATGCACCGCAATGCATGAATGATGAAACTCTCGGAGTACTTCCTCTGGGCAAGACTCCGGCACAAACAAGCAGTCACGGTATCTCATACTCAGGTCAGGATACACAGTCAAACCCTTCTCTACCTTCCCACTGGAGATCTTCTCCCGAAGGGATTCTATCTCAAAGTCACCATTCTGTGCTTCTAACACTTGGTTCACAAGTGTAGGTTGTACAACTACAGAAAATAAGGCTGCAAACTCAACGGACTTGCCCAAATGCAAGTCAAATTCACCAAGGGCACCCAACATCTCCCATTCCTAGATAGCAATACAAGCCACACTACTGATGGATTTCCTACTTAGGGCATCGGCCACAACATTGGCCTTCCTCGGATGGTAATGTAACTCGAAGTCATAATCCTCTATGAACTCCATCCACCTTCTCTACCTCAAATTCAAGTCCTTCTATGTAAACAGATACTTCAGACTCTTATGGTTAGAAAACACCTCAAATCTCTCACCATACAGATTGTGCCTCCAAATCTTCAAGGCAAAAATCATAGCTACTAACTTTAAATCGTGGGTAGGGTAGTTCCTCTCGTGTGTTTTTAACTGTTGTGAGCCATAGGCTACTACCTTCCCCTCTTGCATCAATACATAACCCGAACCTTCTCGTGAGGCATCACAATACACCGAATAGCCCAAATCCCTCTCCGGAATAATCAAGACTGGAGCAGTGGTAAGTCTAACCTGAAGCTCTTGGAACGACTTTTCACAAGTCTCACTCCACATAAATTTGATCACTTTCCTTGTCAGTCTAGTCAAAGATGATGCTAATCTGGAGAAATCCTTCACAAACTGACGGTAATACTCGGTTAACCCTAAAAAACTACGAATCTGGAAAGCATTCTTAGGTTGTGCCCAATCCTGCACTGCCTCAATTTTGGATGAATCTACAGTCACCCCTTTCCCAGATACTACATGGCCTAAGAACTTAACTTCTTTTAGCCAAAACTCACACTTCTCGAACTTAGCATACAGCTTATGGGTTCTAAGTAACTCAAGCACCACTCGCAAGTGTTCCTCGTGCTCCCCCCAGTGGGTGAGTAAATCAAGATGTTGTCCACGAAAACGACCACAAAACGATCTAAGAGTTCTCAGAAGATTCGGTTCATCAAGTCCATAAACACAGCTGGGGCATTGGTTAGCCTAAAAGGCATCACAAAAAACTCATAGTGGCCATACCGCGTACGAAATGTCATCTTCGGGATATCCTCCTCCCTTATCCTTAACTGATGGTAACCCGATCTTAGGTCTATCTTGGAGAAACAACGAGACCCTTTCAATTGGTCAAACAGGTCATCTATACGAGGTATTGGATACTTGTTCTTAACCGTAACCCGATTCAACTTTCGATAGTCAATACAAAGTCGCAAGGCTCCATCTTTCTTTTTAGCAAAGAGGGTCGGTGCTCCCCAAGGCAAAGTACTGGGGTGAATAAAGCCTAAATTTTCAACTCACTCAACTCAGCTGGCGCAAACCGATAAGGTGCCATGGAAATCGGTGCCGTGCCAGGCACTAAATCAATAAAGAACTCGATCTCTCGGTGAGGTGGTAAACTAGTAAGATCCTCGGGAAAGACATCTGAGTATTCACAAACCACTCTTGGCAACTCAACTCGAACTTCATCACACCCACTACTCAAAAAGCTAGCAAGAAGACAACTAAGTTCACTCCGGCCACGCGAATCATACACCGGTGATAAGACTCAATCCACCCGGTCTCCCAAGAAATAAAAGCAATCACCGCTCAAGGTACATATAGTAACCTTCTGACGGTAGCAATCTATAACAGCCCGGTATGACGATAGCCAGTCTATACCCAAAATGACATCAAAACCAAACATGTCTATCAATACAAAAGAAAAGGGAAGCCGGCGATCAGTGACCTCTATATCACAGCCCCGACACCCCTATTTCAAAATCATCTCACCCCCAACAGGTGACACAATACATATAGGAGATGCTAACTGTGCCAACTCCAACCCCAAAACAGATGCAAATGCAGACAAAATAAATGAATGGGATACACCTGTATCAATCAATACATTAGCAACTGAGTTACAAAACAAAAAGGTACCTCTCACAACAGATGGAGCCGGTACAAGATCTGGCGCGGTAATAGCATACACACGCCCCGTAGGTCTCTGATCTACCTACTCACCCCTCGGAGCATAAGACTGCTGCACTGACTGAGCTGAAGAGGCTCCCTGATTGGCCCTCGAGGACTGTACTGACTGTGCTGGCTGGTGACTCTGTGTTTGCCTCGAACCAGACGCTCCAAGTGTGCCACCCAACTGTGGGCGAAACCTCCTCAAGTGCCCCGCTTGCCCACACTAATAACAAGTGAGCGGTTAGCCTCTGCCCTAACTCTGGCCATGAGAACGAACTGAAGATGAAGCTGCTCGCTACCCTCCTCCCCTCTCTGGGCAAGCTCGAGACTTGTGGCCCAACTAACCACACTTGAAACAGGTGATATCTCCCTGACCACCTCTCCCAGAACCCAAGCTTGGCATTGGAAAGGTAGACCTCGAATGCGCTTCCTGGGACTGCTAAGGGTTAGAACCCCTCTACCTCTTACTATCCCCCTAACCATCATGACTCCTCCTAGAGCCCTTCATTCTCTCCTCCTCCGTATGCATGATATTCTCAAGATGGGTTGCAGCCTCCATAAGGTGCCCATAGTCTCTAATCATGGATCCGGCCACCCTAAACATGAGCTCGGTCCGCAACCTCTTCTCAAACTCCAAATATCGACACTCCTCGATCACCACTAACTCCGATGCAAACCTCGACAAACTAGTGAATGTGGCCTCAAACTCGACCACTAGTGTATTCAACTGCACCAACTTGGAGAATTGATCTCTCAACTTCTCCCTTACTGTAGCAGGTAAGTACTTGTCCTAGAAAGCTTCGACAAAGGCTTCCCAAGTCCCTCCGATGCACCCCTGCGCATACTTCCATCACTGACCTGCGTCTCCCTTCAGTTGGAAGGACACCAAGGTCATTCTCAAACCTCCGTCTTCGATGCCGAGCATTTTAAACGTCTTTGTCATCTTCTCTAGCCACTTATCAGCCTTTAGTGGCTCCTTAGAATCACCCAAAAACTCGTCCAAATTCAACCGGAAGAACTCCATCTTCAGAAAAGACGGCCTAGCTTCAACTACTTAGGCCTGGACTTGATTCTCAGCTCTAAGAATGTCCATGGATTCCCTCAATGCTCTGGCCATTTCAAGGGCTAAAGCGCCCATGGCCTGCTGACCAACCGGTTCGGCTATATTGGCTTGACCAACCCCTTCCTCTTGCGCCGAAAAATCATCCGGTATAGGTATCTCATGCCTCCTAGGCCTACCATGCCTACCACGACGATCTCATCCTCACATCCTAATAAAGGTAACAGCAGAGATTAGCACATTTACAAAAATGCCGAAGCTATCTCACTCGCGTCCTAATTCGATGGACAACTGTAATTCACTCCACATAAGCATATAATCACATAAGCACATACGAACTTCATTTTCGGATAATGACCATCCCGTGGCGTCACTAGAGTTCCAGTTAGAAATGGCAGTGATCAAGTGCCTTTCCAACAGGACTCCCATAAACCCATGGACCCGATCAACATCCTAGAAATTAAATTCCATACCCGTATAATCACATAAGCATGTTATCATATAAACATATAACATCCATAGTTAAGTCTCTGACAAGTGAACCAAACCCATTGTGGTACTAACCACTTCCCATGTGCCCAAAGTATTCAAACCCAGTACGCTCTAATACTAAGTTGTAACGCCCTCAAAATACAATATAAATAATCCATTCATAAGATCTATAAACACAATAAAAAGGTATACTTCATTCATCAGAGTTTATATTCCAAAAGAGATTACATGCATTATAATTTCATAAATATTCATTCTGAAACTACAGCATCTAACACTAATTAATTACAACAATATAAACGCCTTACAGGCTTACATTTTTCCAAGATATCACTTGGTTACAATAAAAAATTCCTAAACTCTATACATATAAAGCCCTCAGCTTGAATAAACATTTAACACAAGGCAAAATAACAAAAATGGAGCCTTTAGCTCCAAATCCTCCCAAGCTATGTTCTTGGAGGTGGCATGTCACCTGTACCTGAAAATGGTTTCCCAAGTAGGGTGAGCCAAAGCCCAGTAGAGATATGCTAGACAATATATGAGATTTAACTAAGATATAAGCATCAGATAAATGTTCAATATTCATAACCAACACGAATCCTTTCCAAGACCATTCAATATAGATAACCATACCTCAATCCATTTCCATTCGCCCATTTCGGATTAATCTATTTACTAAATTCATTATCATCTAATCAGCTAAAATGAGACTATAACTCAAGGGTTTACGATTCAATACGTTTATCAATCCAACACTTCTATTTTCTTGCCATTTTACGAAATTCACACCCGAGGAAATCGGCACCCATATATATAAGATTTTGGGACTTTCACCCTGGACACTCCGGCCAACTTAGTTTTCAATGGAGTCCATCCCCTATCTCCTCCCAAACAATGATACATATACAATGTATTTAAAAGCGTTGTCATATACAATGACTAACCAAATCACATATTCAATGGTTTAATCAAACCGTCATATTCAATGACATAATTCAAATGATTAGTTTTAATTCACCTAATGCTCATGCAGTTTCTATAACAATCATAGCTATCCTCCACCGATAGCCCAAAACAGATATTTCTAAACCGATATACAATTTATCAAACAGATAATCTACCAAATTTCCATAGGTGAGTGATTTTGCAAATCAAACTACACCATCCATTTATACACCCTTCCAATCTCATATTTTCCACATCAATTTCATTATTTATACAAAATAATTATTTGACACAAATTAGGGCAAGTTTTCTCCTTTTTCCAAATATTAACCCCAAGACCCAATTTTACCAATTATACTCAAGTAACATCATATTCAAGACCTTACATACATATATGGAGCCCAAAGTAGAAAACCCCTCTTTCAAAATTCAAACCCAAACCCTAGTTTCACCCAAATCCTCCCAGAGTACACCATTTATACAAAATGACAAATACCTAGGTCAAAACCTATATTAAAGAGTAGAATATCCCTACCTCAAATATAGAAGCTCAAAGGAGATGAAGAAGAACCTCAAAGATGCCCAAACTCGATTTTGCTGGGATGAAATGGAAGCCCACAAGATACTCTATCTTTTTAATAAAGGGACTAGGGTTGAGATTTCCCCAAATCAAGGTGTATTTATAGAGAGAGAGAGGGTGTTTTAAAGACAGAGAGTGTTTCAGATTAGGGTTTTGGGGTGAAAAGAAATCAAAAAGTGAAGTAAAAAGACCCAGCTGCGAACTGATATACACGACCTTCGCTCGAGCGAAGGAGTTGTCGCTCAAGTAACCAGACACAACAAGATACCTCGCTTGAGTGCAAGAAATGTCGCTCGAGCGTAGAATGCATACCTTCAGGTATTTCACAAATGTACACCCTCGCTCGAGCGAGAGCGCAAGAAACTTTTCTTGAGCGAAAAACTTCATCTTCCCAGAAAAGCTGCGTCTGGGAAAGAAACCTGAGAACTCTCAATCCTTGCTCGAGCGTAAGAAACCTCGCTCAAGTAAAGGAACAAATTTCACAAGTCTCACTCGAGCGCAAGAAGTCTCGCTCGAGCGAAGAACCTAAAATCTGGGCAATAAAAACCTAGACCAACTAACAACCAACCTGTTCCAAACTCGCCCAACAAGTTCCAAAACTCAAATGCAAAGAGTCAAAGGAGAAAAATGAGACATAGATACAATATTCAACCACGGAACCCGAGTTCGGAACACAATCAAGGTCGAGGCAAAATCGGGATCGCTATAAAAGATAGAGAAGGATCCAACGCTGAGGTATGTGAGAAAAAATACTTTACTCATACTAGAAAAATGAGAAGACTAATTAAACCGTCGGAGTGCTAATTCCGGTACCCCCGACCGGAGTTGTTATTGTTTCAGGTGCCTACAAGAAGATTGTTCTAAGATCAGCTTGGATAAAGGAATATCCCAAATCCATTACACCACACAACTCAAATTGTTTTGTTCATGAATTGCCAAAAACTACCTACAATACTAATCTTGCTCCATAAAATTTTGTACAAGGACTATAAAAACAACTATAAATACTAACCATTTGAAACATAAAAGATTCCTAATAATAAACCATATATAGAAACTCTAGAAAGGTTTTTAAAAATAAAAAATAAAAAAGAAGAAGAAAAAAAAATCCCCTAAACCTAGACAAACACATCTCTTAATCCTATAATTTAAACTATCAAATTCTATTAATTGTTAGCCATATATACAATAAAACTCTAGAAATTAATCCAAACAACTTTTAAAATTTTCACTCAATTTTAGACTTCCTATAAAAAATAACAATTGAAATTATAAACCATATATATTTTCTTTATAAATTAATTTGAAAGATTACATTTCCTATTTAAAGTTCTAGTAATTGCTACAGTAAATATCATATGCTGAAATCACATCATTAACTTCAACTTAACAAGGGTCTTAAGGGTGCCCTTTAGCAATTGCTTAAATATATCCACATAATTTTATTTTTTTTAGTTGCATGCGTTCACTTTTCAGATGAGTTTGTCATCTCTTTTTATTTATTGAGATGTAAAACACATTAATAAAAAGTGGTTGAAAGAAGAGATTTATGCAACTAAATTTGTTTTGAGTAATGCTAGAGACTCCAAAAATTCTACCAAAATTTTTACTAAATATTTCACATGAGTGTGGGATCCACACAATGGGATCTCTAGCATTTTTGATTTATTTTTTATGTAAAACAATTAAGAAAATGAGGAAGCAATAAATGCTTTAAGGAGTGCACTTAAAGAACTCATTAGTCAAAGACATCCAAGATTTTATCTTGATAATTTAAATTGTTAATTTTTAAAATCATTAATGAAAAATTTCAAGGCGATCCATAACTGTAGTTATGATATTTTATGGCATTTGTATGAGAGAGAGGGGAAAAAAAAAAAGAACGATAATTTTTTTTGAAAATTAGATCATTCATTTTTTTGAAAATAAATATGAAAACATTAGGTAGTTACGAGTATCAGTTTGATTTATTTTTTTAATAGATAATTCATACGTTATGACTTAAAAAATAAAGAATTCAAATTATCAAGATAAAACTCATAATGACCCCCATAAACTCAAACAACACGATCATGTCTATTCCTTATATTGAAGAGAAGCTTGTTCCAACATTAAAATAGCTATAAGGATAATAACTTTTCATATCTATGTATGACTATTGCTTGGTGTTCTACATGTTCCCTTAAGTTTCGGACTCATTAGGCTATCTCTAACGGTTCACCAGATTCATCATCAAATTTGAATTTGGTGTAAAATGACAAATTTTTTTTGTCTCCAACGGTTTCATCAAAACGATATCAAATTGAGAAGGGCTCAAAATTTTCACCAAACTAAGGAGTTGGGGCAGATTTCACCATTTTACTGTGTGTATGTTGGAAGTGGGCCCCACCAGACGACTGGCCGGACGTTCAGCCGATTGTCCCCCCGGTCATCCGGATTACACTGAAAATAAATAGCAGCAGCCATGGTTTAGACTACGAACTAGGTTGAAAAGTTGGTTGTTTTTTGTGGCACCAAGAAGAAATTCCTTACCAACATTGAGCCATGGATAGCAAAGGAAAATGCATAGCATGTAGATTTAAATTTGTATCAAAATTAGCCGTTCAGTAGGTGCAACTCCAATAAGGTTACTGTTGGTTTTGCAGAGGATTTGACAAAGTTACCGTTGCTGTGGTCTATAAAATAAGACTATATCCATCTTTTAATTTCACAATATCATTATAATTTCTATTTTTTGTGTGCTCTAGTTAACTTCAATCTTTACTTTTTGTTTCATTTGTCTTCTCATTGTGTGAGCTTCGGTGTATATTATTTCTTCAATTTTTTACATTTGTCTCCACCTCTTTTGTTGTTTCTTTTATAATATATTTCACTGTGTGTGTGTTGGATGTTGTACCCTACTAAATTTTCTTAAAACTGTGGAAGATTTTGAAATGTTTGAGAAAACACAAACTTCAAAGCAAAACACTGATATTAATTTTATTTCGGAAACTTCTCGTGTTTCTCGTGGTAAAGCGTTCACCATTATAGAAGATGAAACTTTATGTAGATCTTGGTTGGCCGTCTCTTAAGATATGAGTTGCATTTTTTGCAGTGGAGACAATCCAAGGATATGAGTTGCATCTTTTTTTTGAACAAAATATGGATTGTGTGGTTCAATGGCATTCAAAATTCGCAGATACAGAGGACGACACATTCTAAAACGTCTCCGAAATGTTGTAAGTGAATAAACTGGATTTGTCGCAAAATAATCCGCAAACAATCATTCATGACCCTTCCATCTATCGCGACAATTGTAATTATGCCCTACAACAGAACCACATATTTTCTTTAATCGATCACTTGCTATCAGAATCTGTCTCATACTAGCATTATTTATCTCATAAACACCCAGAAGTTTGACAAATTTTCATCATCAGACTCATCATCAGAGGATGAGGAAGAGGAAGAAGAAGATGATGAAAATGAAATGAACACGAAAGAATTTGAGGTAGTCATTATGCTCTGGTTTCAGTTATGGTTGGTTCCGGGTATAATGTACCTCTTTTCTGGTTTATATGGTATATGAGTTAATCTGTTGTGGATGTTGATTTCCGACCACACAACCAAAGGGGGAACTCAGCTGGAGAGCACCGACAGAATAGATTAAGCCCGAACAACCTATTATAGAAAGATAAGAATCCGGCAGTGGTTCGTCCACCCCGGGGCACTCTGACGATTAAGTCAGTAATCAAATATCTCTCAAAGATAGAAAATTGTGCTTAACTCACAAGAAAGAACTTACTGCTTACAGTATATCACACATACCTGAGACCCACGGGGGTGCCCTACTTTTATAGCCAGCACTGACCTGATCCCTGTAGGAGCCTCACTTTAGTGGACTCAGGCTCAATACTCATCTTGGACTCTCAGCTAGACAGGGATAAACTCCCTAAGAGCTCTATCTTTATCCAGACTAAGATCCTCTCCTATTCTAGGACTTTTCTCCCTTATCCGCTCATCTCGGATTTCGGTATCTCCGCAAATAACCTCAGCCTAGCTAAGATCATCTCGGCGCATGACCAAGCCACGTGGCACCTCAGCTGACACTTCAGCGCCACCTTAGCCACATGCTGTCATTCATAAAATATGTCCCCATAACTGGCCCGTAGGTTCTATTACCTCGGCAACCTGAGATGATGGAAACTACATCGTTTTTTCCTATAGAACATCGGCTAAAATTTCATTCCTTCTCCCCGACCGAGATCATTACTCGTTGGCTTCAAGTACCCAGGACTCAACTATCCACTTCCATCAAGGATCAAAAATGAAAAACCTTGTTCGTTAAGCATCTCAGTCAGGATTACTCCGGTAGCCGAGGTCCTCGCCTCATTACTTCAAGAATTTCAAGAGTTCTAACTACGCATGAGCTGTCAAGCACAGTCTTTCTAACCATTTCGTCCACGCATCCCTTCCTCATTGGTTCGCACCTGACACGCCCTATCAAGTCGTGTCGCTTCTGCCCACTCCACCTGACAAGCACGTCTTCCAAGGTAGATTCGTTATGTTTTGCCTCATTTTCGTGTTTTTAACAAAACTCCTTCCCTTCTCTCTCCGCCCTTTCACATTTGTAATTACAATCTCTCTCCCTGTGCTCAGACTTTCTCTCTCTAAACTTCCCAAATCCTCCATTTTCGTGCTTTCGAGTTCTCTACAATCGCTGCAATCGTCTCCTTCGGTAAGCTTCCCGTCGTCTGTTTCTGTCGTCTGTTTCTAGCAAGTCTTGTTCCAGCATTCATTTTGTCAGCTTCGCTTGGTGAGTCTTCAATTTTCTTCTTTTAACTTCTGTTTTTTTACCATTCTTGGCCATGTTCTTCAATACAACTTCCTTTTGAATTTTGCAATATGTTTTACTTCGCACCTGTTTTTATGGAATCTGTATCTGTATTTGTAGTTGCACTCTATTTCTATCTTCATGCTTTGATTATCATTTCTTGTTTCTTGAATCTATCTGATGTATCATAATTTGTTCCTGAATTCAAGAGTGTGTGTATTGCTTCTGGTTCTTGCACACTGCCTTGCGCACACTCACTCATTGTTCTACGGATTTATAATTTTCCTTATTCTTGAATCTCGGTTGCTTTCTTGATTCTGAATCGTGCTCTTTTTTCTGCTTTTCTTGTTGTATTTCCATATTTTTGCCTTCAATTCCTGTTTCTGTAGTTTCTAGGTTTGGGATTTGCTTTGGAACCTTGTTCTTTAGGAAAATTGAAACAAATTCCACTTAGATCTTCAAAAACCCTTGCACCAATGCCTGTTTAGGATTTAGCCGTGGTCTTTAAACCTATACCAATCCTTCTTTCCTAAAATCTTGCATCAGTCTTCATTTAAGCCAACACCATGGATATGTTTAGGTGGAGGGTAGACACCCCAGAAAAACTTGAGTACTTCAGGAGAGAGTTCTCCATCCCAGCCGACATCCACTTGAGGTTAGCTGGGGAGGAGGACTCTATTATGCCTGATGGAGACTCCATGCCCATCTCCGTTGTTGCATTCATCGAGTGTGGACTTTGGTTTCCTTTAGACATCCTCTTTAGGGAAGTCCTCCACTACTACAAACTCAACCCTATGCAACTAGCCATCAATTCTTATAGGGTTATCAATGGTATAATCACCTTAGCCCGCCGATAAAAAATTAGGATAACATTAGCCGACATCCAATTTCGTTATATCATATGTGGCCTAAAGTCTGAAAAAGGCTACATTTATTACCTCAAGCCCAGATCCACTGCCTATAAAATCATAGCTGACCTCCCAAACTCCAACAAAGGTGTTAGAGATGATTACCTAATCGTCTCAGGCAACTGAGAATTTGCACCTGATGATGATCTTCATCTCTTCCCCCTGCGCCGAGGAGTCTTTAGAGAGGATGAGGGTAAGAACTAAGTGTAACTTTTTTGTTAAGACTTTGTCACTTTATTTCTCTTATCTATTCTAATGTCTGTTTTTTCCTCTTTGCTGCTCTCCCTCAACCATCAAAAGACTTCCGTCAGTCCTTCTTCCTTAGCAAAGACCTGAAAAGGCTGCTGGGCCTGCCAGTCGACCAACGCAAAGCGCCTCTACTAGTCAATTATATCCCAACATACAAGTTTGCCTTGCCCGACGTTCTTAGACGCAGCAAGACTCCACCGTCTGCTTTTACTCCACCAGTCACTTCATTACCAAGGCCAGACCAAGCCTCTTTCTCAGATCCAGTTGAGCTGCCATCCACCCCTGCCCCTCAGTTAATCTCTCTAGCCCAACGCCAATGCCGATGTCCAGCTCTTACAAATGCTCTCGCTGGCAAAACTCACAGTCGCAAACGCCGAGAGTCCGACTCATTGACATACGATCCAGTAAATCCTCTAACTTCTTTGCCTGCCATTCACTTAGGCATAAAAGTCACCATCACTACTACAGCTGACGAAATAGATCGTGCAAAAATTGTTCCCGACGACCTTCTTGCCGACATCCCCGGCGTGGTAACAGTTCACTCTTCTTCACCTGCTCAGTCCCAGCCCAAGCCCAAATTCAAAAGGGTGAAGAGGGCTAAGGCTAAAGCCACTGCCATCGAAGTCGAGTCCGAGGACATAGTGCCAATTTCCAAATTGGCTGAAATCAAGAAGACTGCTTCTGCGGCCAAGAAGAGGCCTGCCGAGTCTGAAGCATCTGATCAATAACAATCAAAGAAGTCGAGGTCTGATGGTGCTGCTCTGCCTGGCTCTTTCCGTGCCGATGAACCCTGGACCCCGACAATCATGGTTGGAAACCGACCTTTACTAGCCAGGGACAGTGCACTTGACTCTGTGGAAATTGGTGCTGCCCTTTCTACCACCATCTTTCTATCGGCCAACATCAACCGTATAACCGAGTTAACAGAGTATGAGAACTATGCTTTGATGATGCAGCACTTTGTTTTGGTAAGCTTTATGTACTTTGCTTCTTGTCGTTCAATTTCAATTCTAAGTTTTTGTTTGCACTTTAACCAAAATTTCTAATTTTTTCTTACAGGCCATCCAGCAAGGTCACTCCTTTGCAGTAAAGACCGAGGCATTCAAGAAGGAGTTGATCGACAAAACAAAGGAGGCAGCTAAGCTCCTTTCTTCATTAAACAAAGCTGAGGCTTGTATTCGAGGTCTTTTGGATCAGGCAAAGGCTATTCAGTCGGCCCTGAAAAAAGCCGAGGACTGTGCTGAGGCTTTGAAAACGTTGCCGAGATTGCTCAGGCTGAGGCAAAAAAGGCTAATCAGAAAGAGGCTCGGGCCCAGACTGTGCTCCTAACAGCACTTGCCACAAAGGCGGCCGATGAGAAGGCCTACGCCGAGGGGGCAACCGACATCCGTGATGCTTATAAGAAACAAGTCAACCAGGCATGTAACAAGGGTGACACCCTTAGCTGGATGGTTGTGCTGAAGGAGTTGGTTATTCCCGAGGATTCACCTCTCTATGACGCCAGCCGACTGATTCTACCATTCCCCCCTACTCCAAGCACTCTAAGGCCGAGACAGAAGAAGATACTGAGGCCGATAAGTCTGTAGATGTTGCTACTGCTGGGGAAAAGTCCCTAACTTTGAATGATCAAGTCTTGGACTTGACTCAAGATGAGGAGGAGGATGAGGTTCTCACCAGCTCTTCTCCAAAAAAGACATCCTCTGAGGCTGAGGTCCAGGCGGCCGAGAAGAGCTTAGATCAGACCTTGCTGGAAATAGACGCCGAGATCGCGGCGGAAAGGAAGCAATACTGTTAATCGAGGCTGACACACCGCCAACGGCCCAGGTTGAGCAATCTGAGATCGTCTATAATGCTTAGGATATTCTCTTCTAGCTGTAATCTTTTCTTTTGAACTTTTCTTTTCAATACTTGTAATCTGTTTTCACTGTGAACAATACTTAGCCGATACGCCTTTTTCCACATCTGAACAAGTAATCCCCTATGCCAGGCCGAAGTGGCTTTTTGTCGGCCCTATAAATAAGTTTTCTTCAAGTGCATGCCTTCTTTCTTCTAAGTGTTGAATGTATGTTTGTTTCTTTATGCTTTACTGCTTTTCTTCTATGCACGTTTCCACACTTAGAATATTTTTTGCATTTCTTCAAAGTACACATTAATTGTGTAATCACTTCGGGGTAGAGTACTTCGGATATAAACCTTGACTGTTTGTCTCGGCCAACAATTATAATACCTCAGCTAACACTGAAGAATATTTCAAAATATTCTTACAATTGCTGCTTCTTTAAACTTATTCAGTCAAGTATTGCTTCTTCACTTCCACTTGTTGTCTTATATCAAGACTTCACCCTTCCAACCTTTCCAAGCTTGATAACCTGGTTGGTCATATCAGGTAATATGTACCTCGGATACATTTTTCATTATTACCTCGGCTAATCTTCAACTTGTAAATTTTTCTAAAAATTTTAACAAGTCCCAAGCTCTCAAGTTTTATTTATCATGCCTGCTCCCTGCCCTTTAATGTGAGCCTAAGTTCCACTTAAGTTCACATTATGCGTTTATGGTCTTTTGTCGAAGTCAGATTCAAACAAAGACTAGCCGAGGTGTTCAACCTTGGTTTCTCTGTTAATCTAATCTGGAGCGAGCTTGGTTAAACTTTGAGTTTAACTTAGTTCAACTCTATTATATGCATTACTTGCCATGTTTCATTCAGAAACATCGCCAACTTAGTTCAACTCTATTATATGCAAGTATAATTTAACTCTGCCATATAATAAATCCAAGTTACTTGTCATGTTTCATTCAGAAACATCGTCAATTTACTTCAACTCTATTATATATAAGTATAATTTAACTCTGCCATATAATAAGTCTAAGTTATTCGTCATGTTTCATTCAGAAACATCGCCAACTTAGTTCAACTCTATTATATGTAAGTATAATTCAACTCTGCCATATAATAAGTCTAAGTTATTCGTCATGTTTCATTTAGAAACATCGTCATAGGATTGGTCAGTTCTATCGCACGAATTTCAAATTCACAAAAATCAAACTAGCATTTTATTATTACTTTAGCTAATAAAATTATGACATAAACTTCGAAAAACAAAAAACTAATGATAAAAAATATTCAAATTGCAAGTGTTCTAAGGTCCTGACAACTCTTTGCTATCAGTGTCTTCAAGCCGGTATGCCCCACTACCGGCAACCGAGATAATTCTATAAGGTCCCTTCTAGTTTGGGCCAAGCTTACCCTCCCTAAGATCCTTCTTGTTGCCGAAAACTTTCCTCAAGACGAGGTCCCCAACTTTGAACTCTTTTGGGTTAACCTTCTTGTTGTAAGCCCTAGAAAGCTGCTGCTGGTATGCCCCCAGTAGAATTACTGCTCTCTCTCTCATTTCTTCCAATAGATCCAGATCTTAGGCTAAGAATGCCTCATTGGTCCTATCCTTCACTCCCTGGGTTCTAATTCCAGGGATGCCAACTTCCAGTGGGATAACTGCTTCAGTGCCATAAGCCATGGCAAAAGGAGACTCCCCAATTGATCTTCTCGGCATAGTCTGATATGCCCATAGCACATTGGGCAATTCTTCCACCCACTTCCCTTTTGCTGCTTCCAGTCTCTTCTTGATCCCATCTAAGATAGTCTTATTGGATGCTTCTGCCTGACCATTGCTCTGAGAGAACCTTGGAGTGGAGTAGTAATTCCTGATTTTGTACTCTGCACAGAGACTTTTGATTAGCTTACTATCAAACTGTGTACTATTATTTGCTATTATTGCCCTTGGGATCCTAAACCTAGTGATAATGTTCTTTCATATGAAGTTCTTTACATTAATATCTCGAATCTTCGCAAGGGGTTCAACCTCTACCCACTTCATGAAGTAGTCAGCTACTACCAACAGAAACTTTCTTTGCCTAGTTGCTTGGGGCAGTTGTCCGACAAGATCCATGCCCCACTAGGCAAATGGCCAGAGGCTGGATACTGGGTTCAAATCTGTTATTAGTTGATGTATCAAAGGTGCAAACCTTTGACACTTCTCACACTTTTTGACGTAGGCTTCAGCATCCTTCTGCATGTAAGGCCACCAGTACCCCTGAGTGATGGCCCTATGAGCAAGTGATCTGCCCCTGGCATGGTTTTCATAGACTTCTTCATGAATCTTATACAGAAAGTCCTCAACCTGGGAGGGATGTATACATCTCAAAAGGGGTCCAGTGAAGGATCTTCTGTAGAGATGGCCATCTGCTGTTAGGGTGAACCTGGCCGACTTCAATCTGGTCTTGTGTACCTCTTTTCGGTCGTCTGGCAGCTTGCCATCCCTGAGGAACATCACTATTGTATCTATCCAACTTGGACCCATCTCCATACACATTGCCTCATACTCTGTTATTAGAGGTTCCACACTTGGTCCTATCAAGTAATTAATCATGATTGTCCTTGGCTCCCCCAACTTTATTGCACTGGCCAGGTTGGCCAAGGTGTTAGTGTGACTGTTGCCATTTCGACTAACTTGCTGTAGCCGGTAATTTTGGAACAAGGAAAGCAATCTGACAACCTCTTTAACATAGGCTATCATTCGTTCATCTTGGGGCTACATACTCACCTGTTGCCTGATTCACAATAAGTTGGGAGTCACAGAAGACTACCACCTCATCGGCCTTCATTGCTGCTACCAACTTCAACCCTGCAATCAGTGCCTTATACTCTGCTTTATTGTTTGAGGCCTTAAATCCTAAACGAATGGATTGCTCTATCATTCGCCCATATGGCGATACCAACACTACTTCTGCTCCCGCTCCTTGACGGTTTAAGCTTCCATCAACAAACAGGCGGAAGGAATCACCGATGTAAATGTTGCAGGGCATTGGTTTCTCTTCTTTCTTTTGTTTTGCTAGAGTGGGGTTCTTAGGCCCCAATTGGGTTTCTTCCTGCTCCCCAGGGCATCCCAAGCCGCGGCTCACCAGAGTCTGACTCGAGATGGCACCAGGGGTGAACTTGGCCACAAAGTCAGCCAGAACCTAGCCCTTAATTGTTGTTCTGGGCCTAAAATCCAAGTCATATTGGCCCAACACTACAGCCCATCTGGCTACCCTGCCTATCAGATCTCCTTGCTGCAACAGGGACTTCAAAGGATGCTCAGTCAGTACCACAATCTTGTGGGCTTGGAAGTAATGATTCAGTTTTTTCGGAGCCATCACCAGGGCTAGTGTCAATTTTTCCAGGGGCAAGTACCTGGTTTCTGCGCTCACTAGGGTTTTACTCACATAGTATACTGCCCTTTGTTCTCCCTTCTCTTCTTTGATTACCATTGCACTCACTGCGTGCTCTGAAACTACCAAGTATAGGAATAATTTTTCTCCAAGTATTGATTTGACAGAACTGGAGTTGTTGTCAGGTACTTTTTCAAGTCGGCCAAGGCGACTTCACATTCCTCTGTCCACAAAAAATTTGTGGCCTTCTTTAACAAACTAAAAAATGGTTTACACTTATCTAAACTTCTGCTAATGAACCTATTCAGGGCTGCCGCCTTGCCGGTCAAAATTTGGACATGCTTGGCTAACGTCGGGCTCTTTAAGCCAAGAATGGCCTTGATTTGATTTGCCCCTTCTGGTGACCAAGTACCATAGGAACTTACCAAACCCGACTCCAAATGCACATTTTAAAGCATTGAGTCAGAGTCGATATGTTCTTAGGATATCAAAAACCGCCTTTAAGTCAACCAAATGATTCCCAGGTTCTTTGGTCTTCACGACCATGTCATCAATGTACACTTCTACTGTCTTGCCAATCAGATGTCTGAACATCTTGGTCACCAACCTCTGGTAGGTTGCTTTTGCATTTTTCAACCCGAAAGGCATCACTCTATAGCAGTACAGCCCTTTTAGGGTGATAAATGCAGTCTTCTCCTCATCAGGGGATACATTGCTATTTGATGGTATCCCCTGTAACCATCTAGGAAGCTCATCCTCCCATGCCTTGAAGTAGCATCCACCAGCTGATTGATTTTAGGTAGATAGAAGCTGTCTTTGGGACAAGCCTTATTCAGGTTGGTGAAGTCCACATAGACCCTCCACTTCCCATTCTTCTTTTTCACTACCACAGTGTTGTATAGACAAGTAGGGTAGTTCACCTTGCGAATGACTTTGGCTTCCAGTAGTTTGTTCACTTCCTCTTCAACTATCTCAATATGCATTAATGTCGGCCTCCTTGCTCGCTGGATGACAGGTTTAGCCGACCTGTCTACGTTGAGCATATGGCATGTGACCTCAGGGTCAATGCTTGGCATCCAGGCAAATACTTCTATGTTGGCCTGTAAAAAAGCCTCCAACTCCCTTTCCTCATCCGCAGCCAAGCCTGAGCCGAGAAGGAAGAAGCGTTTTTCATCCCCTTCTTGGACCAGAATTTTCTTCAAGGCTTCTTCACTCTTCTCGGCCGATTTTTTGCTAACATCATCTAGGACTTCTATGTCCTCGTCTTCGACTTCCACTTTTTCTGCCTCTCGCACATTATGGTTGGATTTCATTGCTACCATAAAGCAATTCTTTGCCTGCACTTGATTCCCTCTGACTTCCTCAATCCTCTGTTCAGTTGGAAATCGTAACAATTGGTGCAACGTTGAGAGAACAACCCTCATTGCGTACAACCACGGTCTTCCCAATATAGCATTGTAAGGGGAGCGGGTATTAATTACCATAAATTATGTGCCAACAGTCTTGGTGCCTGCCTGCACCTCCAAATTTATTGCTTTCAAGGGCCATGTCGGCGTTCCATTGAACCCGATCATTGGGATGTTGGACTGCTCTAAATCATCTTGGTGAAGGCCAAGCTTCTTGTAACATCTGACATACATGATGTCACAAGAGCTGCCTTGGTCGATCAGAATGTGCCTTACCTAGTATTCTCCAACCTTGAGGGTCACTAATAGAGTATCATTGTATGGATACTGCACTATGTCTAGGTCTGCCTCAGTAAAGGACACCATTGGTCCCTGGTACTTGTTTGTCCTAGGCCTCTTTTGATGGACTTGATACACATGTTGTAAGTATCTCACCTTTTGGGTCTCTCCTCGTATATCATTCTCATTAACCTTCGAGTGAATCACATTGATCACCCGAGGTTCTGCTTGTTGTGGTTGCGGTGGTGGTGGTGGTGGTGCCGCTGGTGCTAGGGGAAGCCTTGCATGTTCTTCCCTCGTTCTGGCCTCATCTACTAGGTCCCTCAAGTGACCCTGTCTGACCAGATCTTCCAAGTGCGTCTTCAGGGCTTTATACCCTTGAGTCAGATGCCCATCGTCGTTGTGGTAAGGGCAGTGCTTCCCACAAGGCTCCTTCCCATGAACTCACGAGGAACCTTCTTCGGTGCTCTATAATACGGTTGGTTCTTGATCCTTTCTAGAACTTTGTAAACCGAGATCCGGAACACAGTGGTGACTGCCTGTGCAGCCTTCAACCCTATCTCTTGCCTGTTAAAACCAGTATTACCTCGGCCTCACTTCGGCGAGCTATTCCTTTTCTCCTGTTTCGGTGCCTTCGTTCTCGGCTTATCCTCTTCTGCTTTGGCATATTTCTCGATTCACTCCATAAGCTCCTCCATACTCTTTGGTAGAGTTTTTGCCAGTAACTTTCGAAGCGGGCATTTATCTTCCAAGCCGTTCTTAAAAGACATGACTGCCAATTCCTGGTTGCATCCTAGTATTCGGTTGAACACCTCATAATACCTCTTGGCATAAGCCCTGAGGCCTTCACCCTCGCTAATTTTCGGAGCTATCAAGGAGTCTACCCTTAATGGCTGCAACTTGTTTGTAACAAACCTGGCCACAAACATTTCGGCCAAGTCTTCTCAACTCTTCACAGTTCCTTTTGGCAACTTGTGAAACCAATCCAATGCAATTTGCCTAAAGGATGTGGGGAACACCTTGCACAACAACGGTTCGTTCCCAGTATACAAAGCCATTGAATTCAGATATAAGTCGACGTGAAATTATAAATTTGGAACCTCGGCATATGGAACCTTTTTGGGGCCTCAACCTTATCCAACTCCATTGAGAACGGCGTTTTCGGCTTGACGGGAGATGTGACCTCAGCATTCTGTCGCTTCCTCTGGAGGTAGACCCTCAAATCTTCCTTCGTTCGACCAGGAGGTCGGTTGTCAATAGATTTCAGTCTTTTTGGTGCGCTACTCCTAGTGTCGTTATGTGTCATCTTGGACTTCTCTTCATTTATCGTGTCAAAACACAAGCCCTTCCCCTGGATATTCCGGGGTTCTTTGACATATGTTCCCCTAGTACGAGGTGTCCTCTGTGAGTCACCTATGACCGACTCTCCTTACCCGACATCCCATGAAGGCCGATATGAGGGCTCTTTTTTCCTGCCATGCTATGGGACTGCTGGGATTGTTTTCTGCTCCCCTTTCTAGGCATCAGTCTTAGCCCCTAGCGTTGGTGTGTCCTACAACAGAAACGGTGGTTGCATGACATTGTTCTGCATCATGAAGTTGACAACCGATTGTAGATCTACCAACTTGTTGGCTATTCCTTTCATCTCGTCATCCCTCCTCAGGTATCTATCTTTCTATTCCTGAAGGTCGCTTTCGTTGTAATACTCATCTCGGCCTGATTTCTTTGGGGCGTCTCCCTCTTTGCTAACGTCCTTATCCCCGAGATTCTGATCTCGTGCTCCTTCATTATGGTTTTCTTTCTCAATGTTAGGATCGACATGTTTACCTTTCCTACATGGGACGTCGTTCTCGATCTTTTCTTTCTGCCCGTCGTTGGCCATCTATTCTCTTTACGTTCCCACAAACGATGTCAAATTGTGGGTGTTGACTTCCGACCACACAACCAAAGGGGGAACTCAGTTGGAGAGCACCGACAAAATAGATTAAGCTCAAACAACTTGTCACAGAAAGATAAGAATCCGACGGTGGTTCGTCCACTAGGGAGCACTCCAACGATCAAGTCAGTAATCAAATATCTCTCAAAGATAGCAAATTGTACTTAACTCACAAGAAAGAACTTACTACTCACAGTATATCACACATACCTGAGACCCACGGGGTTGCCCTACTTTTATAGCCAACACTGACATGATCCCTGTAGGAGTCTCACTTCAGTGGACTCAGGCTCAATGCTCATCCTGGACTTTCAGCTAGATAGAGATAAACTCCCTAAGAGCTTTATCTTTATCCAGACTGAGATCCTCATCTGTTCTAGGACTCTTGTCCCTTATCTGCTCATCTCGGATTCCGATATCTCCGTAGATAACCTCGACGCATGACCAAGCCACGTGGCACCTCGACTGACACTTCGGTGCCACCTTAGCTACGTGTTGTCATTTATAAAATGTGTCCCCATATTTGTTTATATCAGTTTTTGGAAAGAAATCATTATTGGAGACAATAAAAAAAAAACAAACGATTTAATAGAGGGAAAAAGAAATGGGAAACGAATTGGGAAACAAAAATGAAGGCAAAGAAAAATTCATTTTCCTTATCCAGTCAATTGGCCAGTCGTCCCCCCGGATGTCCATTGTGTTTTGATGAAACCTACAGTACACCATCGGAGTGGCTGATATCAGATTGAGGAACTGATATTTTTTTTTACTCAGATTTGATGAAAAAAATAGTGAACCGTTGGAGACGCCATTAGATATAAAATAGTAAAGCTGATATTAATAAATGGAAGTGAGACTTATTTATTTATATTTAGGAGTTGTTTGGGATGTGCTATATGAGCATACTTTTTTACTAAAAAAGTAGAGAAAAAGAAGATGTATGTTTGGGATAACCTTTTGACTTTTTATGAAAAGTTATGTAATAAAATCAAAATGACCATTCTACCCTTGTTGACTTTTTGATTTTTGGGTAGTTGAATTCAAAGGGTAAAATAATAATTGTGCCCTCTAGGCTTCCCCCCCAAATTGTATGAAATTTTTTACTTTTGTATAACTTTTTAGCTTTGGGGTTGGCATCTCTCCGGTCTCTGATCGAACTGGAGGGTACTGTTGGGCCCGTGGAAGCCCACTACGTGTTCTGTTTCGATAATTTGAACTGTTCAATGTGTAGAACATGTCGAGTGCTATATACTTATAAAAAATTACATTTATCGGATATCGATAACTACGTAATCAAATCAGTTTTGTATAAAAAAAAATAGATAGTGAAACAATAAATGATTGACAGAAATCTGATTCGAAGAGATAACTATCGATATTTGATTAACGTGATTTTTTACTGACATATAGTATTTGATGAGTTCTACATATTGAACGTTCGAATTATAAAAATAAAACCCGTGATGGAACCTCACAAACGCAATAGTACCCTCCAATTACTGGAGGGAAGCCCAGCCCTTTAGCATTTTAACTTTGGTATATTATCTCAAACCAAGCCTTAATAAATGTATACATGTGTCTGATATTTGTCTTAAAATATCATTTGAATATGCTTGTCAGATTAGGTATTTCAAACTTAAAAACGTTGTCAATTGTTTGGGACTTACCAATTTTGTAATCAATTAAATTAGTCAATGGTCTTGTGTCCGATGTAATTCAAGTCTAGGGGCAAAATAATTAAATAAAAAAAATTGAGACTCTTAAGAAGTTTTTTTTATTTATTTAGTTTTACTTATAATGACATAATATATTAAGGCCTTTGAAACATATTATTTTAGTGATTTTTTAATTTTTTAGTTAAAATATGAGATTAAAAAAATTAGAATAAATTATAAATATAAATTACTCCCTGTGATTTGAAAAATTACAAATACTCACTTGTTAGAATTTTTTATTTAACAGAATTAACTAAAAAATAAATTTCTTAACTGTTCTCTTATATCATAATAAAATGACCTAAATTATTAATTGAAATATATTTCTAATATTATTAAAAACTATTAATTGACTTAATAATTTATTTAAAAAAATGGATCATTTGTTATGAAATTAGAAATCTCAGTGGTGAAAGGTAATTTTTAAAATGGCAGGAAATGATTTGTATTTTAAGCAAATATCAAGGGATATATTTGTAATTTACTTAAAAAATGGGTATGCTTGAGGTAACTTTTTAATTTTTTACAAAAAAAAAAAAAACAAACAAATAAAACAAAAGGTAGAGAAAATGAAATCTTTTTCGTTTTTATATAGTTTGATAGATTTTTTTTATTATTCTTTTAGTGATTTTAATTTTTAAACTAAAATTAATGATTGACAAAACGAGATCTAAGTATTAATTTTTAATCTAACACAAATTCGATCATGCAAAACTCCTATTGTAAGTTATAAATTATAAATCTCACATTTTTCAAAATTAAATATAAAATTGGTTGGCTGTTTCTCATGATGAATCGGCTGACCTACCCCATTGATTAACAAAATTATAGTTTAAAAACCTCAGCCAAAGATAATAATGGCTTCAATCACTCTCCTCCCTCTCTCTACCACAAATATCACAAATGCTGGGGTGGTCCCGGGCGGCTTTAACATGATTGATAGGATTATAAGATTGTCTGATGATAATGCAGCAGAACGTAAGATTACACTTTCATATTTAATTTATTAATTATATTCTATGATGTCACATACCAAAAGCTTTTTTGTCTATTTTCTTTTTTGGATGGGATGTGACATACCAATAATTATTGGTGCAGTGGAGTTGGATTCATATTTAAGGCTATGTTTGGCATAGCATTTTAGGACTATTTTAATAAAAAAAATAAATAAATAAATTTAAAAATTAATGAAATAAAATATTATATTTAAATTATAATCATATTTAAATTATCTCTTATAAAAGTTGAAAAAAATTCAAAAAAAATAAATCTCAAATGAGACTTTTTAACTTCAAATTAAAATAGTTAAAAAGTCAACTCATATTACAAACGAAGGCTTAGTAGAATAAATTAATCAAACATTTTTTTTTTTAGTTTAAAAGACTACAGCTTCGTTTGACAATGGATTTTTTTTGGACTAAAAGATAAAATAATTTATAAAGTTAATAAGATAAAATATCACACTTAAATTATAATTATTTCACTTTTTCTTTTATAAAAATTAAAAAGTCAAAAAAATCAACTCAAATAACTTTTAGTTTCAAGTTAAAATAAATAAAAAAACTAAAAAGTCTATTAAAAAGACCTATTGCCAAAGGATAACTAAATTGAATATCACTAATTTAACATAACCACAACATTCTTTTAAAATATTAATTCACATAATACATAATATCTTTTATATTCTTTGTATAAATAAAAAAATAATATAATATTTTTTTATACGAAAATACATATTTTATTATAAATATCTCTGTATTTACACACACATAAAATTTAAAATGTATAAATTAAATTTACTTTAGATTCAAGCTACCCCAAATTAAATTTAAATTTACATTATATGTTTAAATTTTAAATATTTTCTTGTATCTACCATTTCATGTTACACATGTCTTCTAGTGTGTGGCTCATAAAAAATAATGAGTAATATTTAATAAATTTTATAAATATATATTTTTTATTTATTGATGTTGACCCATAACATTATTGCACTTAGTTTTGTTTGAGTTTTTAAAATTTATTTATTGTTTGACACATAGGTTAATAAAAAAATTTAAGTAATGCTATACAAATAGAATTTGTATATAAAAATTAATATAGAATAGTGTATTATGTTTATAGCTATTCATTAAAAGTCAAAATGTCTATCACTTTGATTTTGCTAAAATATCATTGTTACATTATTCTTGTCTTAAATTTTGTATTTAAATTATGTATATATCATTTTTGACATTTTTTTATAAAATTTATTAATATATATATATAATATTTATAAGAGAAAGGCTAGGAAACCCTAAAACATAACTCCAAAATTCATCCTTAATGCTAGTGTTAAATAATTAAATTTTAAATTAATTAATAACTAACGTGGGACTTATTCAGCGCAATTTATTTTAAGTTGATGGTCAAAAAATAGAATCCAAAGCCACCAAATTCTACAAAATTTCAATAATCTTTCTTTTTTTTTTCAACTTATTTAAGTTTTGTTCAACTAACAAACTGCAAGTAAAAATCACATAAAACAGTATTTGACATAGACTCAAAAAAATATATATATACATATATTGTAAGAAAAAATTACGTTTACCTAATAAATTGCACCAAATAAAGAAGTTGTTTGGTAAATAAATTATGTTTACCTAATAAATTATAAGAAAAAACTACACCAAATAATATTTGACTTAAAACATAAAAATAAGTTGCACCTAAGAACGAAACGGCCGCTTTGTTTGGTAAAGTTTATGCTTATAGTTTTATTTTATTTTATTTTCACAATCCATGTCAGATCATTCAACGTAATTTTTAATTACAATTTATTGGATAAAAATAAGTTAAATAATCTAAAAAAATAATTATATGAAAGTTAGATGAGATGTGGTTTTGGGTTCTACCTTTTTAATTATCAATTTTTTTTTTTTTTTTTGTTTGATAATCGGGTGTCCGAACTTGCTTATGCACATCTCAATTAAATTTTGAGATTCTAAAGTTAACGACCGAACAAAATTCCCGCCATCTCAAAGTTTGAGATGTTTGGCTTCGTGAGTTTTGAACTTACGACCTCTTTGTGAGTTTCGAACCCAAAATCTTAAAGTTAATGACCAGGCAAATCTCCAGTGACTCCAAGGGACCGGGCAAATCTCTAGTGACCCCAAGATTTAGGATGTTTGGCTTTCGTAGATTTCGAACTTGTGACTTCTTCCATGGTAAGTCCTTTGATTGCTTTCTTCATCCATTAAGTCAAGCCTCTTAGGGTTTAATTAATTATCAACTTTTAATCTATTTGTCTATATTGTAGCTTATTTAAACCACAAAATTATTTAGTGAGATAAATAAGATTCAAACTCAAAACCTTCTATCCAAGAAATAACATATTTACCACTAATACTATTATACTTTTAGTTTAAAATTGAAATTCATATTTTATTACTTGAGAGGCACACATGCATGTGTGTTTTAAAATTAAAATCAAAATTTATATATTTTAAATTTAACAGCATATCTATTGGGTGAGTAAACACCACTAATACTATATGTTGGTTTTTTTGGCTTTCGAATGTTAGTATTGTAATTTTAAGCGTACTAGTAAGGATCAATAAGTCCTTATAAAAAATTAATTGCCAACCAATTATCAGACGATTGTGTTTCAGTTATTTCAGCCTCAATGAAGAGAATTTTTACTGGTGGCTTGTTTAGAAGAATTTAATAAACAACAATTAAATGAAGAACAATTGCAGTATTTCATTAAGTAAAAATGAAAAACTTACAATAATCTGATCCAGCCTCATAGAGGTTTACAGCAACAAGCTATTCGAAACTACTCCTATGAATAACGTGTAATACAAGAATTTGAAGTGTAGAAATGTAAAGAACAAGAAATGTAAAAACTGGAAGGAAAATAAAGTAGATAAAAACTGGTTTCTGGATCTGAGTCTCGTCCTTCTTTCTAGAGCATTCTCTGCTATTTATATCTCTCAATGACAACCGTCGAAACGGGCTTCTAACCGTCGAAACATCCCTCCATGATCGCTGATCATGCTCTCTCACAGTTAGCTCCACTATGCAATGTCTGCAATTAGGCTTCCCTCTTGATTTTGAATTTGAACCTTATGAGTAACTATTAGGCCACATCACCTTATATCTCTCGATCATTCCAGTGCTACACAGACCCATTATTACCAGTATGGGTTGACACGTGTCTGACTATGATTGGCGATTTATATTACCTTTCCAAATTGTCATTCTCATACCACGTGTTGAATCATGATTGGCTTATACAATTTATACAGCCAACACTATTATACTATTATAGAGGAAAGGTTTGAAATGGTGTTATTCTGATTTATGTTAATATCCTCCTAACCTATTTAAAATAAAAATTTATGTAGAGGGTAGGGTTTTTTGAACGAATATGTAGGGTAGGTCGAGACTCTAAACTCAAACCTTTCATTACACAGGCGTCTTTTGGGAAGAAGTTAAAAAAGTCAATTTTTAGTTTTTTTACACAAAAAAGTTAGTTCTTTCAGTCATAAAAGCTACCAAAAAAGTCAAAAAAAATAGCTTTTTACCAACTTCCCAAAACACTCCACAGCATGTGTAATTTTTTTTTTTGAATAAATTATGCAAATAATTTATGTAATTTATATGATGTGTTAATTCTTTTAATTTATTTGATTTTGTTCTTTAATTTAACAAATTGTGTCATATTAGTCGAATAAATAACAGCTGTTAGGTTTAGTGGACGAAAACTCAAATGATGTGTCAATTTTGTCTTTATAGTTTAGACGATGTGTCAATTCATTCCCTGTCAAAATAGAGCAAATTAAAATAATATGGACTAAACCATCCACAAAACTTAATGCCCATTATTTATTGAACCAATATAACTCAATCTATTAAATTAAAAAATAAAACCAAACAAATTAAAATAATAAAAAATAATTTAACACATCATATAAACTAGGAGTATCATTTATATAATTTACCTTTTTTTTTGAACGCCACACCACAACACGTATATTTTTAACCAACTAGTTTATAACAGATTTAACCAAGTGGGTGTTTGAGAAGTTATTTTAATAGGTTATTTTAGTTTTTGGCTATTTTAGGAGATTAAAATTTTTGTGTTTGGAAAGATAGTTGAATTTTTTTGTAATTGAATGTGATACTTGTGAGAAAAAAAGTAAAATAATTATGGATTTAATGTGATATTTTATCTTATTAATTATTTTAACCTATTTTATCTTTTAGTATTATTTTAAGGGAAAATTAGTCTAGGGTCTTTCTCCCACTTTTCGTAATGAAAGAGATCCACAAAATTATTTTTTGATGTCTAAGGTCCCTAAACATATATCAGAGAAATTTGACTCTTTGTTTCTCCATTCCCAGAACTCTCTGATTTTGTCAAGAAATCCAATCAAAAATTGAATCAAAGTCCTCCATATGAATGGCTCGTCGATTCACATCCATCCTCAAACAATTCCGCACTCGATCACCATCACGATCCATAACGTAAATGCCCCGACCCAGAGATGGCGCTCTGAGACCATCACTCTGATTTCCGGCAACGGAATCGGATCTCTGGTCACTAGTGCCGTCGAGCAGGTCATGGAGGCAATGCATGTGCCGGTGTACTCTGTCCGTGAAACGACGACGCTTTCTCCGTCAGCTTCCCCCTCCAGTTCTTTCCCTCATGTCCTCCTCTCCGGTGACTCCTCCAGTTCGGCATCGTAAGTATGTATATAAACAACACCACTGTGTATATTGATTATGAGTATGAAAAACGAGCTGGATTGACTGGCTACCTCAAGCGCCGGTAGCGGAAGAACCAGAGGCGAGGGAAGCCGAGAGCTAGGGAGGAGAGTGGGCTCTCAGTTTCCCGGTTGTCAGTGGCGGTGGCTATCATACTAGAATGGTGTGACTGTAATTACTAGGGACATCGAGTGGTAGATATGTAAAGGTTGCAGAAAGGTTGAACACGAGCAGAGGATTCATGCACAACTAATCTATATATACATATAAGGAGAGGAATGAGAGAGAGAGAAATTCTCAAGTCAGAGAAATTCTCAACTCAAAGAAGAAGATGATGCAATTCGCTAAACATTTGAAGGTTAAGAGGATGCAGCTGTTCAAGGATACTCAGGTTCTTGAGAAGATCAAGCAAGCTAAGTGGTCGGATTCGAATGGTGACAGAAAATGAAATTTCTGAGTTGTGAATTTCTCTGGGTTGGGTGATTTGGAGAGAGGGAATTTCTCTAATTTGAGTGAATTTATCTGGGTTGAAGAAAATTTCTCTGGCTTTGAGAAAAATTCCTGAGTTGAAATGAGTCCAGAGAAATTCTTCCCTGGTCTAGAGAAATTCTCAACTCAGAGAAATTTCAAAAAAGCTGAATTTTGTTTCTTGGTTGTACTCAGTGCAATAATTTTTCTTCTCAGAATTTCTCTGGACCAATTTTCTCTGTGATGTGAATTTTCTCTAGACTAATTTTCTCTGAACTAATTTTTTCTGGATCAACTTGAAAAATCTTAGACATTATGAAAATATTAAATGTCCTTTATGCTATAAAATCTTAATACGAGAGACCTTTTAAAAAAAAAACCCATATTTTAACTAAAAAAAATTCTTTCCAAATACCCCAAATAAGGCCAAAATAATAAAATAGTTACAAACTATCAAACTGTTTTCCTTTTTCAATACAATTGAATAATTTTTAAAGGCCTTAAAAAATTCATTAAATTTTTTATTAAATATCTCTTATGGTGCGGAAGTCACATCATGTGAATCCGCGGTAGGACCACGCCCATAAAAAATAAGACTTCTGGTATCCAATCATTTTTACACATGAACCATAAAGTAATTAATACACATTGAGAAACTGGATATTTTCTTTCGAAAAACCATGGCAGTAGGAGAAGGAGAAGGAGATCATCACACCCCTTTGTTGCATTCAACTCTACCTTCACCTTCTTCTTCTATTGAACCCTCACTGAAACTTTCCTTCAAGAGAACTGGTTTGTCCCTCTCTCACTGCTTCCATTTTCTTACTTTCTTTTCTCTGTTTTTTTGCATTTGTTTTGTTGTTAATCTTCAAACCCAACTTCAGTGTTTCCTATCATACTCTCTATTAAACCCTCCCTGTATTCAATACAAGAATTATGATTATATTTATTGATCCATTTTCTTTTCTGATTTTGATAGTTTGTATTTGGCAAATTCAAGAAATACCAAGATAAATGAATGTTATTATTTTTTTTTCCTTTATTTTGTTGTACCTGATTATCAAAACATGTTCAACATTTTGGAAAGTTCAAGATATGACAAGATTAACAAATTGTAGTATTAGATCCAGGGCACAGGATACGAGTGAATAGCAGAAATAGTTTGGGGATTTAATTTAATTTATTTATTTACTTCATATACTAGATATAAGAGCAGCTTGGCCCAATTATAAAATTTGCCCTTAGCGTTCTGGTGTCTCGAACCCAAGTCACGAAACAACCTCTCCAAAAATGGAGGAAATGTTGCTCACATCTTTCCCTTTTCAAATATTGTTTTAGCAGAAGTCTTGTGTCCTGGTTTGGGTACAAATTTGGGCAGTAAACGAGCTGAGTTAAGCTGAGTAGCAAGTTGTCAGTTCATGGTTGGCTTGAAAACTTAATGAGTTTTAAAATGTGTTTAAGTTTGGCTTGTTTAGATAACAAACCAATCTGGAGCCTTTAACTAGCCAAACATGAGTCGAGCTCACGTAGCTTGATTGCATATATGCTTATTGAGCTAAGCAATTGGTTGTTCAAGCTTGGCTTGAAAATTTAACAAAATTAAAATGTGTTCAAATTTGACTTACTTACATAATGAATCGACCTTAAACGAGCTTTTAACAAGCTTGAATAGCTTGATTTGTTTTGCAGCTCTAGGTACAAGTGAATAGCAGAAGTTAGTTTGGGTATTTTTTTAATGCATATAATAGTTACTTGAGCCTGAGTCGTGGAACAAGACATGGAGGAAATGCTGCCTACATTTTTTCCTTTCAGATGCCATTTTAGCAGGAGTCTCATGCACTGATTCACTTTTTTTCTTTTCTTTGTTATACATAGAATTGATGTGCTTATCACTTCCATGAATTTTTTTGTTCTGATTCAGGGAACATATGGACTGCTTTTGCACACATAATAACAGCAGTTATAGGCTCTGGGGTTCTATCCCTAGCATGGAGCATGGCTCAGCTAGGTTGGATTGCAGGCCCATTGTCTATGCTCTTCTTTGCATCAATTACCCTTATATCTGCCTTCATGGTCTGCAACTGCTACAGATCTCCTGACCCTGAAAACGGCCCGGCCAGAAATCACTCCTACCTTGAAGCTGTTCAGACAATTTTAGGTATCAATGTGGCTAACTTTTCATTACATCGAAAAATGAGATTCTACGAGTGTATTATATTATGCAATTTTAGTTGCAACCATAACCAAATTGGAAAGTAATTGCCATGTTGGTTTTGGACAGTTCAATCCAAATTGGTATATGAAAACAAACAAATAAAATAAAAAAATAGCCAACACCTAACATGGTTTTCTTTCATGAAACATGGTATCAATATCTATTATAGAGTTTGAGCTATCCCTGTCTATGAACTTTTCTTTTGATCAAGTTCTGAATTTTCACGTGAGAAATTGTTCAATCATAGTTGTGGGCAAACAATAGCTGATGAATTGTTTTCTGTTATTAAATCATAAACAGTTAAGACAGTTGACATTTCGCCTGATTTTCTTCAGGAAAGAGGAATGCTTCGCTTTGTGGTATTCTTCTACGACTAAGCATGTTTAAGAGTGGAATTGTTTTTACCATTACATCCGGGATCTGCGGGAAGTATGTTAATAAGCTTCCCAAATACTCATCATGACTGTTCATTTTTATTTATTTTTTGATCTGCAACGATAGAAATTTGATTTAAAAAAAAGGAAAGTAGGAGGAAAAGCGGGACGAGGAGTCCACCAAGGAAAGAATAAATGAAAGCGATAAGTACACAAATGGCAAAAATGCCACCTACAAATGTCACACCACACTCCAATCCCTAAAAAACAACACGGAATCCCCTTGAATGAATATCAGATTTGATTATCTTCACTATACAAAGTTTATATATGCCATTCAAGAAAAAATTATCCCAATGATACATATATGGATATCTGTTTGTCCAGGATTGGTGGTTTTAGATATACTAATATGGTCTGCTCTGAAGTTACATAAATTTAAAAAACTGTTTGGTTTTTTTATCAATTGCAGTTGCTATTAAGTTTCTTGTTTATTTGATGTTGTGAACGGTTTCTTAATGGCTATTGTTTGAATCTTTTGAATGAGAGCAGAGCAATTCAAAGATCAAACTGTTACCACAAAGAAGGGCATAATGCTGCTTGCGAATATGGAAACACTTCTTATATGCTTCTATTTGGAATTATACAAATTGTAATGTCTCATATACCCGATTTCCACGGCACGGAATGGCTCTCAATTTTTTCTGCAATCATGTCCTTCACTTATTCTATCATCGGATCAGCACTTGGTTTGGCAAAGGTAATAGGTATGGTCAAAAGCATGCTCTACTGATTAGTCAAGTCACCTTAGTTGGCATTCCTGCTCAATTGAGAAGTGGAAAAAAGGATGCAGGCAGGTTATATCCGAAGCACTTGAGAGTCCTTCAAATTTAATCATTTCGCAAAAGATTTTAGGTAGAAAACAATTTTGGGACCCCCTCTTAAAAAAATTTTAAAAAAATAAATAAGTAAAAATTGGGAAAATGTTTATGTTTAATTGTGATCTTGAAAATAATGTGCTAGTTGTTGTATTAGTAGTAGCTAAGAAGCACGAATATGGATATGGACACGGACATGGACACGTGACATGACACAAACATGCCAACACAAATTTTTTTCCAATAAATGTAGGACATGATGCGTGGGGGACACATGCAAAATATATAATTTTATATATTTATTAATGTCATATATAAAGGTAAGTAATTAATATATGTAAATTGTATATATACGAATATTTAAGTTAAAGATAACTTTAGAAGTCAAAAGGTGGAGAATAGGTATAAATTTACATTATTTTTTTTTTCTATCATTCGATTCCGAGTTACTTTATTTGAACCTGTAAAGTTTCATGTGTGTTTAAGTGTTGAGAAGTGGACGAGTGTCATGTTGTGTCAGTGTCAGACACAACACATTATCTTTTGAGAAGTGTTTGTGCTTCTTAGAGTAGTGGTGGTGGTGGTGTGATGATGGCAGGGTGGTAGAGGTAGGGTGTGGTGGTTGGTAAGACTTTAGTGCTGAAATTTTTTTCTATCTTGTAAAAGTAGAAAACATTTTCTGCACAAATAAGCTTGTTTTTTATTTACTACAGAAAATGTTTTCCTTCATACCAAATGTGAGAACCACAGAAAAGTTTTTCACCCAAATAAATGGAACGTTAGTACCTTCAAGTTGAGCATTTTTAACTTAAAATTGCAGGGGATGGATATATAAAGGGTGACATTGTAGGAGTCCAGACTTCTACTGCAACTCAAAAAGTACTGTTGGTTGCTCAAGCACTCGGGAACATTGCTTTTGCCTATCCATTCTCCATGATTCTCATTGACATACAGGTGTGTGGTGAAATGTATTTAATATAAGCAAACTTCATTTCAAATTAGCATTGAAGAGTGATTTTACCATTTAAAGCTAATGATGGAACTTGCAAAACATGAAGAATACTTTGAAGTCACCTCCCTTGGAAAAAGTTACCATGAATAATGCTTCAATGATGGCGACCTGTATTACAACCATTTTCTACCTCTTTTGTGGAGGATTTGGCTATGCAGCCTTTGGGAATTCTGCACCGGGAAACCTCTTGACGGGATTTGGATTCTATGAGCCATATTGGCTCATTGACTTTGCTAATATGTGTGTTGCAGTTCATTTAGTCGGAGCATATCAGGTACAACTCCTATATTCTGCATTTGTGACACCTAAAATTTTACATTCTATAGTTCATATGTGTCTATTTAGTTGGAGCAAATCAGGTTGTGTCTTCATTTTCAGGTACAACTCTTTTGACAAAAATTTGTCTTAAAGCAATCCACATTTTAGGAAACATCAAAAAGTTGTGTTTGAATTTTTGAAAATTGCTTTTGCACAAAAATGAAAACATTATGAAAGATGAGTATTTTTGAACTTCCATTCTTTGTGTTTCCGAAAACATAAAAGATGTAAGTGATTACAATGAAAACACGATCAACCAAACCTTCAACTAAAATTTTGAATTTAGATAATTTTTGTATGTGAAATTTTTTATGTTTTTCAGGTACTCAGTCAACCACTGTTTGCAATGGTGGAAAGATGGGCTGCAGAGAAGTTCCCAAGCAGTGGATTTGTAAACGATAATTTCATTATGAAACTCCCATTATTGCCGGCGTTTAGATCAAATCTATTCAGACTGTGTTTTCGAACTGTTTATGTTGCTTCAACAACCGCGGTTGCAGTTATCTTCCCATACTTCAACCAAGTTCTTGGAGTGGCGGGAACGATGAACTTTTGGCCGTTGATTGTATATTTCCCGTGGAAATGTACATTGTGCAGAAAAATATCAGAAGGTGGACAAGAAAGTGGATTGTTCTTCATATTTACAGCAGTATTTGCTTGCTAGTGACAATGTTCGCCTTGGTTGGATCAATTGAAGGACTAATAACTGCAAAGTTCAGCTAAGACATGTTTTGTGTTCTTGAACACCACGAGGAGAATTCTCAGCATTGTAAATTATTCTTCATTGTAAATTGTTGACAAATGCCTTCCCTGTATTTCTTTGGATATAGTTTATAAATATATTTTGCATATTGCATGAGCAATGCATGGTGAACGATGGGTGGTTGTTAGAGACCAACAGGATTTAGTTTTTGCCCGATGAAAAAAAGTTGAAGGGGACAACTCGTGCCAACACTCTTTTGGGCATAATCATAGGAGTCCCTACTTGCAGGAGAGTCAGACAAGAGATGTCTATACCAACAATCATTGCTGTAATGGTCCATAACTTTGGAGCATCACACATAACATTATTATTTCATGTACTTCAAAAAATATTTTTACAATATAACTTCATGAGCTGTAAGCATAAGGCGCACCAAAATACTGACACAATTTTAAAATGAAAAATGGTATAAGTGGCTCCATAAAATGCACTAAATAGCTCCAAAAATAGTGTTTCTAATGTCATTACAAATTGCATTTGTAGGTGATGGAATGGTGGAAGTTGATTTTTTTTCCTCTGTTATTTATTTTCTCTTTGGTTGAAGTCCAGTTAGCAGAGATGCTATCTTAATCAGGATCAATTCAGATTGACAAAGTAATAAATTCAAGAAATGGTATATAAACGAGCAAGGTTAAAAGAGTAAATCACATTAATAAAAAGGTTGAAAGAAGATTTTATGCAACTAAATTTGTTTTGGATGTAAAATAAAGGAAAATCAGGAAGCAATAAACACTTTTATGCTGTGTTTGGTTGGGGGATTTGGGAAGGGATTTGGAAAGGGAAAGGGAAAGGGAAAAGGTATGTGAAACTATGTGAAATATAAGCATGTTTTATTCACATTTCACCTACCTTTTTCATTTCCCTTTTCAAATCTCTTTCCAAATCCCCCAACCAAACACAACATTAAGGGGGTGCCCTTAAAGAACCCATTAGCAGAATTCACTACAAAGGTTGTTTCAAACTTTCAAACTGAATATTAAAATAGGAGCAAATTAAGCTTATAATCCTTATATTTTATCCTCTGTGTCATTTTGGTTCCTACATTTTCAAATGACTCATTTTTTACTCTAAATTTTAAATTTGTTTCATCTCAGTCGAATTGATAAAGCTAATTTATTTTTTTGACAGAAGTGGCGCACGTGCACAACATGTGCCATGTTTGTAAGCTCTTTTTTTTAAAAAAAATAATAAAAAATTTATACATATAATTTTTTTAGAAGTAATGTTTGTAAGGTTAAAATTGTCAATTCACAATAATTCCATTTGAGTAAGTGAGTTAACTCCCTTAAATAACAAGTATAATAAATTTTCATATCTATCTAATGATCATTGCTTGGTGCTCTACGTGTGCTGTTAAGTATTCCACGTATTACTCATTAGATATAAAATAGTAGAACTCACGTTATATTAGAAAATAATTTAAGAATTAATTACTTAAAATTCTTGATTGTGGTAGCTCAAGGCTTGTGTAATAATAGTTTTTGGATGCATAAGTCTCATTTTGAAATATAGTTGATGTTCCTTTTCTCTTGATAGACCACGTCAACTTGCAAGTCGAATGATGATCAATTACCAAACTTAGAAGTAATATGTAACAAAATCAAATTGAATAGTGAAATCCATACATATCAAATTTGAGAATATTGGATTTGAGATTTGGAGATCTATTTTTTTTTTTATCGGCAGAAGTTAGTAGTTAATTGTTAGATTAGTACATTGGGGAAGTTGAAACTCACACCTCTACATTTTGCAAGAAAATCTTGTGCTCCCATTCCACTCCTACGAATAGAACTCAAGACCTTCCCTTAGGATAGACTTGGTGACCAAAGGGCTAACCAACTAGGCTAAAGCCCCTTGGTTATCTGGAGATCTGATTTGTAGGTAAAAATTGAGATATTCTCAGTTACAAAACTGAGAATGATTTCAATTTACAATTATCAAAACTAAGAAATTTCTCAATTTTTTCAGTATTAACTAAGAAAATTATCAATTTTGAGAAATTTATCAATTTTTTTCAGTATTAAAATTGAGAATATTACCAGGTGACTGCAATGTGCAACGACATGGCTAGGTCATGATGTAACAAAGAAAAGAAGGTGGTGAGGGGCGACTAGGGAGGTCGCTGTTGGAGAGGGAAATCGGCTATAGGGTTTAGTGTCAAAGGTAGCTCGTCATTTGAGAGGGCAAGAGAGAGGAGATAAACGAGAGAGCAAAAGTGTGTGTGAGAGAGAGAGAGAGAGAGAAAATATGGGGAGTGTTTTGTGTTTTTGATTTTGTAAGGATATATTGGTCATATAAAATTAGCAAGGATTTATAGATTTAAAGTTTTGTGAGTATGATCTAAGTTATCATTATTTGTCAAAATAAGACATAACTGTAAATTTTTTAAAATTTAGACACCGATATAAGTCTGCTTAAATTTGATAGTCACATATTTATAGGTGTGGTTAATTTCAATCATTCTAGCTAGAAAAATGCATTTAGAGAAAGCTAAAAGTGGTGACATTCAGTGTGTTTGATTTAAGTTTTTTGGATTAAGTTTTTTAAAATTTTTTGATTTTCGTGTTTTTTTGTTTTTAGTGAATATTTTTAAAATTTTAAACATTTTTTTTACTTTTTTAAATGCACCTTACTTAGATGTATCTAAAAAGTAAAAAATTTATGAAAAAATATTTAAAAAAATTAATAAATACATAAAAATACAAAAAAATGTACTGAATTCTCATATTTTTGGTATTTAGTGAATTTTTAAAAGGTTTTTTTCACAAATTTTTTATTTTTTAGGTATATTTATGTTAGGTATGTCTAAAAAGTAAAAATAAATTGCTTAAAATATTAAAAAAATTCAGTAAAAACAAAAAATACGAAAAATAAAAAATAGAATTTTCTAAAAAGTATTTTTGTCTTTTTACGAAAAGATGTGCAGAAAAGTAGAGAGATGATGTGATGGAAAAAAGATAAAAAGATAAAAAGTGTGTACTTATTTAGAATAGCCAAACTTGACCTTGGTATTCCATATCGAGTTCACTGTAGGCTTTATAAATAATTACCAAGCGAAGCATACTCAATGAGTGTACTATTTTTTTTTTTTTTTAGATGGTGATGAGTGTACTATTAAAACACTAAGCGCGTGTTTGACTGACAGGATTAGAGTATAAAATTGTGATTATTAATCTGTGGACCTAATAATCTTGTACTTGTTTTGAAATTTTTATTTCAAGATTATTAATCCAATGGATAATTAATCCAACAAATTTGTAGGATTATTCGTAATGAGAAAAGGGTGAGATTATATAATCTGAGTTGGGAAATAAAATAAAAAGACTCTTTTATCCTTGACTAAAAATTAAAATACTTATTATTTTTATACAATTTTATATTTTAGAAGGCTAAAAATAATTTAAAAATTTTAAAAATATTTTTTGATATTTATTTTATCAAATTAATTTATATTTAAAAAAAAAATTAAAAAACGAACCAAACATGGCCTTTGTATTTTGTATTTTTATTTTGCTTTTATTTATTTATTTATAATTTCTTTTCAAAATCACATTTATGAAGAAATTTTAATAAAGTAAAGATTGTGAAGAAACATTGATGGAGGGTAAGATTGGAAAAGAGCATAAATATAATTGTAATCTTACATTTATATGCTTTCTTATCCAATGCAAATTAAACAATAGATAAGGGAATAATTTATCATATTAATCTAATTAGATAGTGAATACCACATTAATTTATTGAGTTTATTAATACTTTTATTATTAATCTTATGAATCAAACATCACCTATAAAATTTGATATGCTGTTGATTTAGGCAGTTATATGTAGGGCTGTAAATGAATTGAGCTGTTCATGAACAAGCTCGGCTCGGCTCGGCTCGGCTCGACTCGTTTAGTAAACGAGCCGAGCTCGAGCTCGAACAAGCTCGGCTCGTTTATCTTTATTTAAATTATATAATAAATATATTATTTATATATTAAATAATATATAAATATATATAAAAATAATAATATAAATATATTTTTTAAATATTAAATAATATAAATAATATTTTTTATTTAAATATTTATATTTAAATAATATTAAAAAAATTTATCAAGCCGAGCCGAGTCGAGCCGAGCCGAGCCGAACTCGAGTTTCATTAAAATTAACGAGCCGAGCTGAATTCGAGTCTAGTTCTTTATCGAGCCGAGCTCGAGCTCGAGCTTAATAAACGAGCTCGATAAGTAAACGAGCTGAGCTCAAATTCAGCAAAGCTCTACCCGACTCGATCCATTTGCAGCCCTAGTTATATGAAGTAAAAGGTTAACAACAATTGCAAGAGAGTATTTAAAGGGGAAAAAAAAAAGTAACTGTCTGAAGCAACTCAAGTGTAAACTTTATATGACAGGATAGACAAATGATATAGTTATTCTAGACATATGAGACTTATTTATTTGTATTTTATAAATGAAAATGATTGACGCTTCGAAATTTTGAGCCCCAATGCCTCAATTTTGATTATGTGTGTGTGTGCGCGCGCGCGCGCCAATGCCTCAATTTTGATTGTGTGTGTGTGTGTGGGGGGGGGGGGGTATGTATGTGTAGGGCTGTATAAAAGTGGTTATATGTAGGGGTGTGTAAAATAATTAGACATCCCGTATTAACTTAGCCTGTGTAGTTTGATAAGGTGATAAATTTAAGGGAAATTTATCAGAAAGTCCCATATGGCGAAATTGTATTCCATTTAGTCCCACGAATATTTTGTTAGATTGGGCAGTCCATGATAGTAGAGATATCTTACTGATAACTCCTTTTTTGAATTACATTGTTATGTGGTGGACAAATATGCCCTCACATCAATTATGGGCTATTATGTTTTCATTTTGGTATATGTAATCCCATGTTTGGTGGGGCGGGTGTAGGTGTGATATCTTGTGGGGGATGTATGTGTAAGCCATTCTAGGGTTTGTGTCTTGCGGCCGACAGTTTCGTGGGACAGTCCACCATTGCTGAGTATAACGTGAACACCATCGGCTTTGCATAGGTATGTTTCGCATTTTGACTTTTGCAGTCTTCACCCAACTTCTTGGTTTCACAATTATACAAGACGATCTCCCATCCGACCCTTGTCGTTGTTGTTGCTAACTTATATTGCTTATATATATGGCAGTTGAGTGAACCACAACCATTCATAGGCATTGCACTCTGTGTACATATCAACATTTTCGTTGCTCAATACATACGTACATTTTGCCACAGTGGTGCACAGACGTTTGTTGTTGTGCAACATGGTCTCACGACGCGACATCCAAGTCAGTACTGTAACAGTTCAATATTCCAAAACTCGGTTGTCCACGTCTTATACGACCCCGCAAACATACGTACACAGTGAACCACATTCGTACTCATTTCATGTTCACGGACCATTTTTCCATATTCAATTGCGATTGCTATTTAACTAACACCATTTCCGACGGCACTCTCCTCCAATCCAGCGGCGACCTCGACGGAGTCCACATTCACCGTGATGGAGTCGGAGACCATGCAAGCCGGTGTACCACGTCGGCATCGTCCGATTCGACCCGAAAACAGAGTACAAGACGATGACGAAGGAATCGGGCTGATCGGCGTGAACAATGGGCACAATATGATCGTCGTGAACATTGGGCACAAGATCGACGTGAACAGTACTAAATCCGTTTTGCAGAGGGCCTCTTCTGAATCGATCGTGACTGGTTCGAGTTCAATCGAGGAACCCCAGATCGACGTGAACAATGGGCACAAGATGATCGTCAATCCGGCATGTCGGCGTACCACGTCGGCATCGTCAAATCGACCCGAAAAAAGAGTACAAGACGTTGATGACGGAATCGGGCAGATCGATTATTGATTGCCTAAATTTAACAATTTGTGTGTATATATGTCTTTTATCGATTCTTTTTCTAAACTTCTCATTAATTGAATGGCTTGATCACCTGATGGTTTCTGTGAATAATGTTTTCATATATTTTATGTGGTATATATATGTATATGTATATAACTGATATAAAAGAAGAATTTGTAGGTTGTTTACATAATCATAATTGGAGAAAGAATTGTGTATTGGGATTGACCAAAATTGTCTCTCTGTCAAATCTCTTTCCTGGTTTTCAATGTAACCAATGCATGCATGCTCTGCACCCTATGCGGAATTCGCCGAAGAACAGGACGTTGCAACATGTTTCGACATTGAATTCGCAATCCTGGGCTTGCTTTGGTAATTCGGATCCATGTTTTTGGGTTATGCTGTGAACCCAACCAATGGTCAGATTCACGTCGAAATGTCGCAAATGAAAATTGGAAAACGAAGGCTCAAACTAATGTAAAGCTGAAACGTGACATAATCCACGTCATGAAAAAAATAAAAATAAAAAAGTGTCAAATTCACGTCACAACCCACGTCACAGAAAAAGAGCACTATTACCATTTTTTGGAACGTGAATCTCACACACCCCTTCCCATAAATACATGTGGATCTACAAACTCAAATTAACACTTTAATGGCAAAATAGTAAACAAACAACCCAAAGGACTAAACGGTTTAAAAGAAAACAATTAGGACCACATGATCTACAAGATGATAAAATGGGATTTACTGGTCAATTCCCCTAAATTTAACTAATCAGTTAGACTGCTGGTTAAAATTTGTTAATTTCATATAGTTTTTTAATAAAAATATAGTATGGATTCGTATAAAACTATATGAAATTAACAAATTTTAATTAACAGCGTAACTGATTAGTCAATTTTATCACTTTATCAAATCACACAAGATAAGTTGGTGCGGGATATTTAATTTTTTAGCACACCTCTATACATAATCACCCTTAAAAAAAAAATGATTCGAGGCATTCGAGGCCTTGATTTCGAGGCTCTAGCACGACTGTTTATAAATGTAGATGTAGGAGTGTAACTCGAGCGGGTTCGGAGGGGTTGGGAGGTTATTCAAGTACAGCCTAAGTTGTGCTGAGACCTGCCCAGGTTCGAATTGTAACTCGAGGTTGCCTGCCCAAGCTTGACCCAAGTTAAACCCAAATTGCTCGAGTTACCTGAATTGTAAATGAATTTCAAATTTTTTTTTTTTTTTGCATCTACATTATTAAATTAGTAAAATTTGACCCTATTTACATTTTTTTTATATAGGAAATCATTAATACCATCAAAACAAATAATTTATATAATGTAAGAGAGATGCCGTTATAATAGTCCTTACAATTTATGAGTGAAAATAAAAAAAAAAAAAAAGATTTTATGTTATTTGTATATATAATATATATTTAATATGATTTAATAATCTAAATTACTTAAATATCATATAATGACTAATAATTTATATGCATATTTAACATTTTTATATATCTATATATGTATAATTCGGGCTTCGGGTTGCTCGTGTTGTTTAATGTTTTTGCCCAAGCCCGCCCAAATTTAATTCGGACTTCTGAATTTTTACCCAAGTCTGTACCGAATTTAAAAATATATTATCCAAGCCTTAAAAAAATTCAGATTAAATTTGAGTTGCTCGGATTAAACCCGCTCAAGTTACACTCCTATGTAGATGTGTATGACGTTTGAGTTTGTCTTAAAAAAATTATTTTCATATGCTTATCAGAATAGGTATATCAAATTATTGACAAATGAGACTTATTTATTTGTATTTTATAAATGTAGATGTGTATGACATTTGAGTTTGTCTTAAAAAATTATTTTCATATGCTTATCAAAATAGGTATATCGAACTTAAAAAATGTTGTCACTTTTTGTCACGCCTCAAGTTCTGTGACAACGCTGCAAACTCATTTAAGTGAGCATATAAGACTAAGAGTCCAACACATAACCAACAATATAAAATACTCAAATTAAATCATTAATTATCATAATGTTAAAATCCATACAAATAGATAATTCTTATCATATGAAATTGTCCACCAAGTCTACTAATATAATCCACTAATAAAAAAATAATCCAAGTACTTAAATCATAGTCCTACTCTTAGCATTCCCACAAGTAAAAACCCCGTGCAGCTCTACTCCTCAGAATCTGAAAAAAATAAAATAAGGGTAAGCTAGACAGTCCAGTAAATAACCAACCATCACTGCTAGATCAAGTATACCAAGAAAAAAAATAGTCGATAACCAATAAATATATTTTTTTTACCATTCAATAAATTAACAATTATTTTGTAAGATGGTTTCATAGTTGAAAATAAACAGTGTAGCAATACATTTTAATTGAAAATACAATGAGGTAATTCGAGAAAATTTTGTTGTTCAAAATTGATGGTTCGATATTCAATGGTTCAATGATGTGATTCACAAAAACCAAGTCTTGGTGACTACGGTCTCTTAGCCCGTGACAAGGCCTAGAACCACACATAAGCCGGTGGTAAAGCCCCAAAAGAAACTAGTTTCTGTGCCAATAAATAACCCGCATTGGCTATGGTCCAAATCATAGTCAGACTAGAGTGATATTCAAAATTCAAACAATATACAACTTTTAAATAAAATATTCGATATTTTCAGAATAAACATTTGGTATAATTTTCAGAATAGTTTCACAGAATATTCGAGAATTTCATAATAATATCCGATGCTATTTTATACTTGACCCATATTTTATTTTAAGAGAACATGAAGGTTATAAATAAATAATTATAATTCCAAACGATTCAGTAGGAATAAAAATGAACCAACAGTGATAGAGGGTTTCTTATATCAAACGCTTAAAAATAATATTCCAACACCAACTCCAAACACCCAGCTCCAACACTTCAATCACACAAACCTAATAAATAAAACCTCAAATAAATTAATATGTTTACATGTTACATACACCCACAAAAGCCCCACCATATTAGATTAATGTATTGCTTAATATCCAAGTGACCAAACCATTCAATCCAACTTTATAGCCAAACCCCTTACCTATGATACAAAACTCCATTGTTTCTATTACCCACCTGTAGACCGTCGGAACTTCGCTTTGCGCGTGAGGGCGCGAATCGTTTGTTCATTAACCACTATAGTTCGGACTCGTGTCACAGTTCTGAATCTAATCTCACAAAGTGCAATATGAGACTGATAAATCACCAAAGAGTCAAAATCCGGCAAATCGTTTTGAAAAATCGATTTTAATAAAGAAGTGCCAAACATGGACTGCTTTGCCAGATACAGAGTCGTCACCTAAATGTTTTATTTTGGGAAATTTAGGAAACCCTGACTCGTGTCTAAGGCCACGTGTCCGTCATCACCAAAGTTGCCTTGGCTCGGAAACTTGGGTACGAGAGGGGAAGGTCATGCAATGAGCACCCCCATTCGTCCGATCAAAGATTGGCTTTACTAACATGATATATTGTTTTTGAAAATACATATGTTCTTATTTCAGTTATTAATCTAGAATTACTATGTGATGCGCACAGCATACAAGTATAGACTCAATCGCTCAAGTTGGAAAAAAACATCTCATGTTCGTTTGTTTGAAAACGGTTTGAAAGTGCTACTCGCAAGTAGGCTAAGTCGTGGATTTTGCCACCCTCAAGTGGGTTTAGAAAACAACATGATTTTGCCACCTCAAGTGGGCTTAAAACTCGCATTTTTGATGAATTGTTCCAATTCAAGCAATCCAACCTTCATCTACAGGCATTCATGCAGTTAAACATTTAAGCAGTTAGCCTCATGGCAAGCATGCTATCATGGCAGTCACTCACACACATGTAAGGATGCTAAAGTGAAAACACTCACAGTGTACTCCGAGCCAAAACAGAAGCTAGTTAGTAATCAATGCATGATCCTAGCTATGTTAAGATGCCTAATGCAACACATGCAAAAATGCGACTAAGATAGGCTCGGCTATTCTAAGATGTCATGTGAATGCAACACTTGATAACATGCTTTGAAACATGTATTCAAGAAAGTGTATTGAAATACAATGTAGTTTGTATGATGCGCCGAGTCCGGTGCACGCAAGGCAGATGAATGATGCATGCATGCAAGCATAAGGATGCTAATTGAGATATGCCCTAAAACTAACCATCGAAAGCTGATAAGTAAAAGGGAGAAAGAAATGGGGGTTGGAAGACATGCATCACACACACGCACGCTTATTACAACAGTTGTGTCCTCTCGACGGAGGGTCCGAAAGAATAAGCTAGGCTAATTAAGCTAAGCTAATTAAGTACAAACCAAATTAAAACTAGCTATACCTAGCTAATTATAATATTACAAAGATTAAATTAATTAGCAAATACATTAACTAATTAATCAGCAAATTAACTAACTACATAAAGCAGTTAAAACAGCCTCGAGGAGAGGGGTGTATGCATGCTCGGTCGACTTCGCTCGGAAATCCACTACCGTGCCTCGTGATGCCTCTGCTTGCACTCTTCTGTATCTCTGAAAATTGTGCCAACTTCCATAGTGCTTCTGACCCACCTTAGGAACAATGTGAGGGGTGGTCGGCCAAGAGAAAAGGCCATCGGCCAAGTATAATGATCATCGGCTAATTTTTATGGCTATCAACCAATTTTGATAGCCGATCGGCAGCCTTGATAGCTGATCGGCCACTTCTTCCTGCAAACTTCTCCTTTTGCTGCAACAGAGCACTAACAGAGGCATGGCAGTGTATTTGCAAGAAAATATGTGTACAACCACACCCCTTATCATGTTTAAAGCTCAAAGGAGTGTAGTGCTTGACTCTCGAGCCACCAATCACGCATCTTAATGCATGATGGCCAAAGATGCCGAGTTGCACAAGTCAATGTCAAATGAATGCACAAAAACACATAAATGCCTTAACCTCTATCATGCATGATCAAGAGGGTCGGCGACCGAGAAATGAGGCACGTTTCATCACTTCAAGTATGAAACATCCCTCGTTCCCTGTGTTTGGATTAACACCCTATCCAAACACAATGCAAAGCACACAACATGGAAATGCAATGCAATGCAACATAAGCATGCCAAATGCAATGCAACTCAAGCATACACACATGATGCAGTGTAACAACATGCAAACAACATGCTCGATGGACTTAAACCAGATATGGACAGACCTCAATCATGCCCAAATCAGTGGCCAATAGTGCTAAAATGATGGCATGAAAAGCATGAAAAGGCAAGACAAGCATGCATGTCAATTGGCTCAAGAATTAAGGCATAAAGATGCAACTCTTAAGAGCACTTAAAGAGTGAAAAGCATGGACGTGTGACAACACTATAAGCTCTGAAATCATGTATGGAATGGTGTCAAACCACACAAACAACACAAGTATGGCATGCAAAAGGGCTCAAAGCTTGAAGCTAGCATTGACACTTGCACTATAGCTATACAAAACACGAAACATATGGCCAAGACAACCCAAAATAGTCCTAGAACATGCCAAAATGATGCTAAAACATGCATGGACCAAAGTTAAAACATGCTAGCATGAAGGGCATGAAGCATGGAGTATGCAAGGCCAAAATGGAGGATTACACTACACCTACCAAGACCAAGCATGAGATGGCTTCGCCAACAAAAATCAAAGTTATATCATGGCAAAACAAGACAAAAAATACATTGAAATGATAGCCCAAAGGCCTAGGCGTGGTGGCATACACAATGACTCATGTTTAAGGCATAAAGAACTAACCTTCCAAAGCACGGAAAGAGTGACAAATGCGAGTGTGTGAACATGAAACATGCATTGAAATCACATATGAAATGATACCAAATCATGAAAGTAGCCCAAGCAATGCATGCTAGTGGCTTGGAAACTCAAAGCTAGTGAGCTAGATTGAACCATGGCTATACAAAGCAATGCATGCATGACCCAAAACACTTAAAATGGAGCTAGAGCATGCTAAAACCTAGACAAAAGCTTGCTGGAGTTAAGCCAAAATCATACTAGAATGATGGTCTAAAGCATGATACACATTAGGCCAATGAATGAAATTGCACTACAAGTGCATAGATCATGCAAAAGGCTATCAAACCAACCTTAGACAGAGGTATAACATGGCAAAACAATACAAAAAACATGCTGAGATATGGCCAAAACATGTTAGAAATACATGCTCAAACATGAGGCATACAAAGCTAGTTTGTGAGAATTACACTACAAGTGTAAATAGCATGCAAAGGGTGACTAAACCAAACCAAAATAGAGGTATGCCATGCTGAAATAAGGCTAAAAACATGCTAAGAAAAAGCCAACACAAGCTTAACAAACATGCTTAAACATGAGGCCAACAATGCAAGCATACAAGACACAAGGAGAGGGGATGACCCTCTCCTATTTAGGACCTCAAAACACAAGTTTTACCACTGAAAATCCACTAGATTTCAGTGGTTAAAAGGCCAAGAGAAAGTAATCTCAAAGGCCTAAAGTGATGGTGCAAAACAAAGCCAAACAAGGCATGCAAGGGAGTAGATCACCCCCAACACCAAAGAAGCCTTAAACAAACATCTTAAGCACTAAAAATCAGAATATTTTGTAGTAGAAAGTTAGGCCTAAAACAATATGCAAATAGGGCCAAAAGCTTAATAAAAAACAAGGGTTTAAGAGGTTAGAAGCTCACCCTTGTAGAACAACTTTAGAGCAACAACTCCAGCAGCCTTTTTTGATCAAAACCAGTCCAAAAACACTAAAACCAACTTCAAAGTGCCTCAGCAACAAGAGTGTGGTGTTTCACTAGGTGTTTGTGTGCAAAAGTGTGAAGAAAATGCACTTTTGAGCACAAACAAGCACAAATATAGAGAGAGAAGAAGAAATATAGAGAGAGAAATATATGTTTTGTATATCAACTTTTCAGAACCTCAGGAAAGGGAGAGAGGTCTCTTTTCTTATAGAAAATTGAATCCTAAGCTTGTTGGACAAGCTAAGGGTTTGATTCAATCCCTCCATACACGTGTATGGAGGATGAAATCTGTGTTCACTAGCTGTCACAGCTGGCACAAAAATATCTGCAAAAGCAAATAAAAAGGCCTCAGCCAAAAGATATGGCCGATCGTCCAAAAAGAGTGCTGATCGACCATCATTGATGGTCGATGACAAGAAAACTTGGTCGATAAGCACAAGGCTTGGCCGATGGGTTATAGGGCTGGCCAACAAGCCATACTCTTCCCTAAAAAACAAAACCACAAGTCCTTGGTCCACAACCAAGCACAAAACAGACAAGTTGAGAGGTTCTAAAGCAAGGCGCGCAGCCGAGACCTTCAGGAACTCCAAATGAACACGAGCATGGATGATCATCGAGTGTTCAAACGATGACATCCAAGTCTTGAGGACGGTCAAAAATGGGGTGTCTACACCACCCAAAGCTACACTTACACAATGCACCCAATTCTCAAAACCTAAGTAAGCACCTATAGATCTTCCAAATCCCCTTAATGCATTGATTGTTTAATTCCTCAACATAAACTTAATAATCAACAATACAGGCAGATTATTACCTTAACCAATGGGTGTCCCAAAATCACCCAACGTGTTGCCTCCAATTTCTATTGCAGCCTCACTTGAGCCTCTCTTCTCTTTTCTTTTTTTTTCTTTTACCTTTTCAAACCTTTGCCACCTATGGAGCAATTCACCAGCCTTTGTTTTGTTTGTTTTCCAGGACTTAAAGCCACAACAAGTGGGCTTATTAACCTAATTCTCAAAATTACAAAATTATCCATCTAAGTAATAGAAAATATAATGCCATCTCATAACTAATTCTTTGATATTAATAAATGACCCATTTAAATTAATTTAATTACTAATCTATCCAATAAAATAATTCTACACACAACTTAGGTTTTACATTCTTCCCCTCTTAAAAGAAATTTTGTCCTCGAAATTTAACATACCTGTAGTCTCAAAAAGTTGTGGATACTTTTGTTTCATTTCATCCTCAAGTTCCCAAGTAGCTTCGCTTTCCAAGTGATTGCTCTATTGAACCTTAATGTAGTGGATGACTCGACGCCTCAAAAGCTGCTCCTTTTTATCAACAATTCTTACAGGGTGTTCCTTATAGGTCAAATCCTCCTTAAACTGCAGCGGTGCATGATCAATCACATGATTGGGATTCAATATATGCTTCCTCAACATCGAAACATGGAAGACATTATGAACTCCAACTAGTGAAGGTGGTAGGGCAAGTCTGTAAGCTACCTCTCCAATTTGATTTAAAACCTCAAATGGTCCAACAAATTTAGGACTCAATTTACCACGAACACCAAACCTCATTACTCTTTTCATAGGAGACACCTTAAGGAACACATGGTCTCCAACCCCAAACACCAAATCGCGTCTCCTGTTATTTGCATAACTTTTCTGTCTACTCTGTGCAGTGCGAAGTCGCTCTCTAATAAGATTGATCTTGTCCACTGTTTGTCGCACAATCTCAGGCTCCAACAACTTCCTTTCGCCCATATCATCCCAACAAATAGGTGATCTATATTTCCGTCCATATAAAGCTTCATATGGTGCCATCTGAATGCTCGCATGATAACTATTATTATAAGAGAATTCCACTAAGGCCAAATGCTCATCCCAAGAACCTCCAAGATCAATAATACTGGCCCTCAACATGTCTTCAAGAGACTGAATAGTTCTATCTGACTGTCCATCAGTTTGATGATGAAAGGCCATGCTAAAATTCAAACTAGTACCCAAAGCTGTATGCAAACTCCTCCAAAACATAGATACAAATCTGCTATCTCTATCAGACACTATGGTCACAGGAATACCATGCAACTTCACAATCTCCTTGATATACAATTTTACAAACCTCTCTAAGGAGAACCCTACCTTAAAAGCTAGAAAGTGAGTGGATTTCGTCAATCGATCAACGATAACCCAAATAGCATTGTTACCACCTTGGGTCCTAGGCAACCCCATCACAAAATCCATGGTAATATGTTCCCACTTTCACTCGGGTGTAGGAAGAGGTTGTCACTTACCTGCAAGTCTCTGATGTTCAACTTTCACTTGTTGACATACCAAACATTGAGCAACATACTGAGCAATTTCCCTCTTCATATTATTCCACCAAAAGTTCCTCTTCAAGTCTTTATACATTTTAGTGCTCCCTAGATGTACAGTATACCCTGAACTATGAGCTTCTCTTAGGATTTCTCTCTTGAGCTCTAAATCATTAGGCACACACAACCTCTCACCAAATCTCAAGGTTTCATCTTTATGCATACAAAATTCCATCTGTAGCCCTATTTCCATTTCAGCCTTAAGTTTTTACAACTGAGGATCTCTTCCCTAAGCATCTTTAATTCTATCAATCAATGTGGGTTGAACTCTAAGGTTTGCCAACTGCACTCCATGGTTGTGCCATCTAATCTCGATATTCAACCTTCGCAAGTCCTCCAAGATATTCTTTTGGTCAGTGATCAAGGTAGCCAAATTACTCGGGGTCTTTCTACTCAAGGCATCCGTCACTGCATTGGCTTTTCCTGGATGATAATTGATAGTCAAATCATAGTCCTTTAATAGCTCCAACCATTGCCTTTGCCTCATATTCAATTCTTTTTGAGTGAAAATATACTTCAGACTTTTATGATAAGTGAATATCTCACATTTCACCCCATACAGGTAGTGCCTTCATATTTTCAATGCAAACACCACTGCAGCCAACTCCAAATCATGCGTAGGATAATTCTGCTCATATGGCTTTAACTACCTAGACGCATATGCCACTACCTTATCATTCTGCCTTAGGACACAACCCAAGCCCATCTTTGATGCATCACTATAGATGGTAAAGCCTTCATCTCCGGACGAAGCTATAAGTACTGGAGCACACACTAATCGACTTTTTAGATCCTGGAAACTCTTCTCACAATCATCAGACCACTTAAATTTAACCCCTTTTTGTGTTAAACGAGTCAAAGGTATAGAAATTCGGGAAAATCCCTCAACAAACCTTCTATAATATCCTGCTAAACCCAAGAAGCTACGAATTTCAGTGACACTAGTAGGCCTATTCCACTCTACCACTGCCTCCACTTTCTTAGGGTCAATAGACACCCCGTCTTTAGATATCACATGACCCAAAAATGATACACTCTCCAGCTAAAATTCACACTTCTTTAATTTAGCAAATAATTTCTTCTCCCTTAATAGCTGCAACACTATTCTCAGATGTTCTTCGTGCTGCTCTTTACTCTTTGAGTACACAAGAATGTCATCGATAAAAACTACCACAAACTAATCTAAGAAAGGGTTTAAATACTCTATTCATTAAATCCATAAAAGCTGCAGGCGCATTGGTCAACCCAAACGGCATCACTAAAAATTCATAATGCCCATACCTAGTTCGGAAGGTTGTCTTAGGTATATCTTCCGCCTTAACCTTCAACTGATGATAGCCAGAACGAAGGTCAATCTTAGAAAAGACTTGTGCTCCTTGCAATTGATCAAATAGGTCATTTATCCTAGGCAAAGGATATTTATTTCGAATTGTCACCTTGTTTAACTCTCGATAATCAATGGAAAGGCAAAAACTACCATTCTTCTTTTTCACAAATAAAACAAGCGCACCCTAAGGAGAAATACTAGGCCTAATAAAGCCCTTATCTAGCAATTCTTGTAATTGTTCTTTCAACTCTTTCAACTCTGCTGGGGCCATTCGATACGGAGCCTTGGAGATAGGACCCGTGTCAGGTATCAATTCGATGGCAAACTCAATCTCTCTATCTGGTGGCAACCCTGATAAGTCTTCAAGAAAAACATCGGGAAATTCCTTTACAACTAGAATATCCTCTAACTTCAATTCAGTCTCACGAATATCTCTCACAGAAGCTAAATAACCCTCGCAACCATTTCTCAACAATCGTCTAGCTTGCAAAGCTGAGATTACCAAAGGAGGAGTGTTAACTCCACTACCCACAAAACAAAAATCTGGTTGATCAGGAATGTGAAATACTACCCTTTTGCCTTGGCAATCAACAGAAGCATAATTGGTTGCCAACCAATCCATTCCAAGAATTATGTCAAAGTCCCACATATCTAAAACAATCAAGTCTACAAGTAATCTCCTGCCATCTATACTAACCACACGAGGTTTGCAAATTAAGTGAGCAACCATAACACCTCCTATTGGGGTTTCAACACATAAGTCAATCTCTCTAGAGACACATTTCCATCCATGTTTCTTAACAAATCCCATAGACACAAATGAATTTGTAGCTCCATAATCAAATAACACGTGTGCATAAACAGAAGACACTAAAATAGTACCTGACACCACCGTGTTGGAAGTCAGAACATCTTGTTGTGTGAGTACGTACACTCGACCCTGAGTCTTTGGCTTATGACCTCCATTTTTCTTTTGATTTTCCTAAAGACACTCTGTCTGTTGAAGTTCCTTTAATTGTCCATTCTTTTTGTTCAGTCTCACACCCCTTTCGGTTAGGACAATCAACTATTTTGTGCCCTTGTTGCCCACAAGAGAAACAAGCCCCAGTATTCCAACGACACTCACTATCCCGATGGAATCCATTACATCTAGTGCACTGTACCCGATCATTCTGTTTGTCAACATTACCACCCACAGTTCGACTTCCCCGACTCCCAACTGAAGAAGTGTTTTGTCTCTTAGCATTGCCCTTCGAATTGTTGTTAGTTTGGAAGTTGGAAGAACTAGGTCTCTTCTTATAATTCTCTTCTTTCTCTTCTTGGGCTCTAGTGAGGCCACTCTCAACCAACAATGCCTTATTCAATACTGCTCCAAAAGTAGGTAACTCGAAAGGAACCACCTGTTGCATAATGTTCGTTCTTAGCCCACCTTCGAACTTTCGTGCTCTGCTATCCTCGTTTACTTCAAATGCTGATGCAAATTTAGACAACTTTGTAAACTCGACTTCATATTCTGTAACCGTCTTATTCCCTTGCTCCAACTTCGAAAATTTCCTTTGTTTTTGTAGATAAACACTCCTAGGGAAGTATTTCTCATTAAATGCATTCTTAAACCTTTCCCATGTATATGGGTTGGCATTATGCTCATGTATACACTTCTTCATTTGCCACCAATCATTAGCTATCCATTGTAGCATAAACGCAGCATAGGTCACCTTCTGATCATCCGTACACTCAAAAACGGGAAATAACTTTTCCATTTATGTCAACCATTTTTCAGCCTCCAAAGGGTCTGTGGCTCCATCAAATGCAATGCTATCTTCTTAAACTCAGTAATGTTACAACGTAGCCTCGGTTGTGGCCCAACACCTGGCTGCATCCGTTGTTGTTGCTCCATAAGTCTAGTCAAGTAATTCCCTATGGTGGTTTGTTGTTGCACCACTCCGGCCAAAGTCTGAAGCACTTGAACCATTCCAACTGGATTGGGGATTGCAGCTTGTTCTTGTTGTCCCAACTCTTGCCCTTGATTTCCTCCGACTGCTTAAGAACCACTACCAATATTAGTTACATTCCCTCGTCGATTGTTATTACTAGTCTGTCGATTCGTTTGACCCTGGCGTGTATTCCTAGCCATATTTGCCAATGTCTCCTCATGTTCCATTGCAACCTATATGCATCAATAATAAAACCTCATCTTATTCTATTCTCAAGTCCCTATAACACGTAAATAAAATTAACATTTTACCAAATTATAAGCATTCCCAATCCTATATCTACCCAATCTTACCACTATTCTATACCAACTTTTAAAATTACAACTTGGCTTTGGTTACGCCCCACTACTTGCTGGCCCAAGTAATCTGTGGGTCGACCAACAATACCCAAAAGCTTAAGTCCAAGTTATTTAGTAGCAAGCTAGTGGTGCTTTATATGCCCAGGATCACTCATGCAAACTTCCGATGTGGGACAGGGTGTTTCAAACTCCCCCACTTATAAATCCTCGCGTCCTCACGAGGGTCTATAATCAATCAGAATACCACGACAAGCTCGTGGCCAGACCAGAATAAGTGGCCCACATGGTTGTGTGCATGGGTCGGCTCTGATACCAAAAATTGTCATGCCCCAAGCTCCGTGACAACGTCGCACACTCATTTAAGTGAGTATACAAGGCTAAGAGTCCGACACATAACCAACAATGTAAAATACTCAAATTAAATCCTTAATTATCATAATGCTAAAATCCATACAAATTTTTATAGTGGACTTGTTATCCCCTGCACTTGTGATCCAACTAGCATCAGTATAACCTTCTAGTACAGCTGGAAATTTTGAATAAAATAGACCAAGTCTAGAAGTCCGCTTAAGATATCCTAGTACTTGTCCGATTGCTTTCCAATGATCTACACTTGGATTAGATAAAGTTTGCTTACTACAAATGCTATGTCTGGTCTAGTACAATACATGGCATACATAAGACTTCCAATGGCACTTGCATAGTCAAGTTGAGCAACTGCTCTTCCTGAATTTATAGTTAATTTCATACTGGAATCAAAAGGAGTATTTGCTTCTTTAATCTTAAGTTGCTTAAACTTTTTAAGCACTTTTCCAATGTAATGTGATTGACTTAGAGCAAAACCCCCACTGTGTCTTTTAACTTTGATTCCCAAGATAGTATCTACTTCGTTAAGATCTTTCATCTTAAACTTTGAAGTAAGATACTTCTTAGTTTCTATTATGCCTTTCATATTGGTGCCAAATATTAGCATATCATCGACATAAAGACATATAAGTACCCCATATTCCTTAGTGAATTTTGAATAAATACACTTGTCAGCAGAATTATGTTTGAAACCATTCGATAGTATTATGGAATCAAACTTTTCATGCCACTGTTTAGGTGCTTGCTTTAGACCATAAAGAGACTTAACCAATCGACACACTTTCTTCTCATTACCAGGTAGAACAAATCCTTCAGGTTGTTCCATGTATACTTCTTCACTAAGATCACCATTTAAGAATGCAGTTTTAACATCCATTTGGTGAACATGTAAATTATAAATTGAAGTGAGAGCCATCAAAACACGAATAGAAGTAATTCTGGCAATAGGTGCATATGGGTCAAAATAATCGATGCCCTCTTTCTGTGTAAATCCTTTAGCTACTAATCTAGCTTTAAAGGTTTGTAAGCATCCATTTGTATTGAACTTTCTTCTAAATACCCATTTGCAACCAATTTCCTTTGATCCTAGAGGTAAATTGACTAAGACTCAAGTATTGTTGGACATAATTGAGTCTATTTCATCATTAATTGCTTCTTTCCAAAAACCCACATCTCTTGATGTCATGGCCTCTTTGAAAGTCTTAGGATCATCTTCTAAATGTAACAAAACAGGTATTTTAGAGAAAACTGTATCTCTACTACCTTCAACTAGGAAAACAATAGCCTGAGATGAAATAAAATTAGGATCCAAAGATTTCTCTTTTCTAACTCTTTGACATTTCCTAGGCTTGATTGGAGCATCATTCGATTTCCTCTTATTTGAAAGAGTTGTTTGTAATGGAGTAGGATCTTCAGTCATTGGAGTTTGTGTAGGCTCTTCATTTATTTTTGAATCTCAAATGAATTTATCTTCAATAAATTCAACATCTCTAGATTCAACTATAACTTTAGACTCTAAGTCCAATAAACGATATGCTTTTGATCTTTCTGCATATCCTACAAATATACTCCTCAAAGCCCTTGGTCCCAATTTCATTCTTTTTGGATTAGGAACTCAATAGAATGCTAAACACCCCCACACTTTGAGGTGTTCCAAGTTTGGTTTTCTACTCTTCCATAATTCATATAGAGAATAAACCAATTTCCTAGATGGTATTCTGTTATGAATATAACAAGCTGTGAGTAATGCTTCACCCCAAAGATCAAAAGGTAGTTTTGCATTTATAAGCATAGCATTGACCATATCAACAAGAGTTCTTTTTTTTCTTTCGGCCAAACCATTTTGTTGTGGTGTGTAGGGTGCAGATTGTTGATGAACAATTCCATGTTCTTCACAAAACTTTGAGAATTCATTAGGAAAATATTCCCCTCCTCTATCATTACGAAGCACTTTAATCTTCTTTTCTTTTTGATTCTTAACTTCAGATTTGAATCTTAAAAACATATCAAAAGCTTCATCTTTGTTCGAGTCAAATAAACATGAATATATTGTTGGAAAATTGGTTTTTTATAGGCTTATTTTGGGCTAACTTTAAGCCCAAAATTGTGTGGGGTCCACACGTCTTTTGAGATGGGTCCAAAGAGGTGACGTGTTCCTTGCCGCATGGCAAGTCACACGGTGAAGACAGTTCGTCAAAACCATTTATGAGTGAATAGGAAGTTGACATCATTTTCAGGTTCGTGGAATGAACATTTAAAGAATTAAATGTGGGTTTCCTTGAAATGGGTTGTCCCACATTGAAACTTTAAGAGAGCTTCTGTGAGTATATAAGCTCTAAGTGTACAACCTTGGATTGGGCCCCAAGGGGCACCCCAAGTTTGTGGAAGGGAGGAGTTATGGACAAATGAAACCTTAGCCCAAACCAGCACACACGCGTGCTGTTGTCATCGCCGCCATCCCGTCGAGCTGAGCCGTGCCGGGTGTGGGTCGGGTCGGTTCTAATGTTAATTTTTTGGACAAAATTCATTTGAATTTTTTCAAAAATTCTTGCGGGAAATTAATTCGAATTTTGCGCCAAAATTTGAATTCAAATTTTTTTGCCCAAAATTTGTGCTTCTTCCAAGTTCCACAACAGTTTCAAATTTTGGACAAATTGAAATTGCCTAGACAGATCTGTTCAACAGTTATAAAACTGCCAGACAGATTCAAATCTGTCCAGTAGTTACCAACAGATTCAAACTCCAGCAGTTATCTATTCAAATAGTGTTGCACCTGTTGGTTTGAATTGAATTTGTTCCAATTTGAAATTAATACTTGCTTGGATCTGCAATTTGCCTATATATACCAGCATTGTTCCAGTAGTTAGTATCCGGGGAAAAATAGTCTAAAAATTACATTTCTTGCTGTCTAGATTTTTTATCTGTTTGCATTATTCTTCATATTATTTTAGGAAAAAATTTAGAGAGTTTAAAACACAGGTTCCAATTCGCCGAACAAATTATTTGGAGTGCTACTATAATTTGTGAAGATCATTGTATCCTGGGTGATAAACCCCATTAGTCCGTAAGCATCGAAGCGGCGCGAATCTGTCTTAAGGATAGAGTATCACACACTTGACTTCATCGTTAAATATTTATTTGGTTCGTTAAAATAAATTCGGTATGTAATTTATTTTATTTGTTTGATTTATTTCAATTTATTTATTTTACACAGAAGATTGTTCCAACAATCTTAAGATAGATTCGAATTATTCTGTTTACAAAATTTTTCGTCTATTTCCTTTTCTTTTTCTTCTTCTTACGGAAATTATTTTCTGTGGTTTCACAAAATAATATTCTGGTTGAAAAAACAAATAGTAGTAATATACTGTTTGACAGATAGCAGTAATATACTGTCTATTTTCTTTGACAACTAGTAGTAATATACTGGTGTCATTAACAATTCAAAATATTTATTTGTGAAAGTTTGTCAGAAATTAATTTTGGTTTTCAGAAATTATTTTTGAGTGTTCATTAATTAAAATTCTGTTTCAGTATTTTAATTATTGAAGTGTTACAGAAATTTAATTTTCTGTGTAGAATTAATTTAGTTAAATAAAATTTTATTTTATTTTCAAATTAATTGAAAATAAAAGTTACAATTCTTGTTTCTTTTATTTTAACATATTTTAATTCTGTGGTTTTGGTTTAAAATTTTTTTGTGTAGTATAAAATTCTAATTATAATTTTGTCTTATAATTTAAAATTTATGGCTACTGAAACTGGTCAAACTAATGATCAAACAAGTACTAGTGTGGTAGCTGCAATTACTCCAACCCCTCCTTTTGTGACTGTGCCAGTCAATCACGATGAGAAGCCAGAGAAGTTCTCTGGAACTGATTTTAAAAGATGGCAACAGAAAATGTTGTTCTATCTTACTACTCTCAACTTGGCACGCTTTCACTGTGAGGATGCTCCTATTCTAAAAGAGGATGAAACTGACCGGCAAGTGGTTGCTGCGGTTGATGCCTGGAAACATGCTAATTTCTTTTGTTGGAACTACATTTTGAACAGACTTAACAACACATTATACAACGTCTACAGTCCTATCAAGACAGCAAAGGAACTTTGGGAGTCTTTGGAGAAAAAGTACAAAACAGAAGATGTTGACTCAAAGAAATTTGTGGTTGGCAAATTCCTAGACTTTGTGATGGTTGATTCTAAGACTGTGACCAGCCAAGTTCAAGATCTCCAACTCATTCTGCATGACATTCATATAGAAGGCATGTCTCTCAGTGAATCCTTTCAAGTTGCTGCCTTAATTGAAAAATTACCACAAGGCTGCAAGGAATTCAAAAACTACCTCAAACACAAGCGTAAAGAAATGTCTTTAGAAGAATTGATTGTGCGTTTGAGGATTGAAGAGGACAACCGCAATTCAGAGAAGCGAGCTGGTAAACATCCAATGGAGTCAAAGGCAAATGTGATGGAACATGCTCCAAAAGCAAAGAATCGGAAGGTTTCTGGAGAAATTTCCTCACAAGGCTCTAAAGGAGGGTGTAGACACCCCATTTTTGACCGTCCTCAAAACTTGGACGTCATCGTTTGAACACTCGATGATCATCCATCTTCGTGTTCGTTTTGAGTTCCCGGAGGTCTCGGCCGCGCGCCTTGCCTCAAGATCTCTCAACTTGTCTGTTTTGTGCTTGGTTGTGGACCAAGGACTTGTGTTTTTGCTTCTGAGGGAAGAGGGTGGCTTGTTGGCCATCCCCTCAACCCATCGGCCAGGGCATGAAGCCATCGGCCTTGTTTTCTTGTCATCGGCCAAAAGTGTTCGCCGATCGGCACTCATGTTGGTCGATCGGCCATATTTTCTAGCCGAGCCCTGTTCATCTACTTTATGCAGATATTTTATGCCAGTTGTCATAGCTGGCATGCACAATTCACATCCTCCATACACGTGTATGGAGAGATTTGTTTCAATTGCCTAGCTTGCTCAACAAGCTTAGGAATTGAACTTTTATAAAGAGGGAGCTCCTCCTCCCTTTCCAGAGGTTCAGAAAATTAGGGTTAGAGTGATAGATATAGTTTTGTATCTATCTTGCCTTGATTCTTCATTTTGTGCTTCAAAAGTGTCATTTTGTCTTACTATTGTACACAAACACACACTAGAACACCATCCTCTTGGAGCTGAGATCCCTTGAGGTTGATTTTAATGTTCTTGGGCTGGTTTTGATCAGAGAAGGCTGCTGGAGCAGTGTTCTTGAAGGTGGTCTTCAAGGGTGAGTTCCTTGCTTTTAAACCCCCATTCTTGTTTTAGCTTTTAGACCTACTTGCTTATTGTTTTAAGCTTAACTCTTAACTGATAAAAGTTCTATTTTTACATGCTTTAAATCTTTGGTTAAGGTCACTTTTTGGTTGGGTGTCATCTCCTCCCTCCAAGGCCTTGTTAGGCCTTGTTTTAGGCCATCCCTTTTGGCCCTTGTTTTAGGTTTTGCATGAACTTTCTACCACTAAAATTCAGAAGATTTTCAGTGGTGGAAAGGTGGTTTTGGAGTCCTAAATAGGAGAGGGTCATCCCCTCTCCTTGTTGTTTTGTATGCTTGCATAAGTGGCTTATATTGGTAGCATGTTGGCTTAGCTTGTTTTAGCTTCATTTCAGTATGTATTAGGCTTTGTTTTGCCATGATACAACACTGTTTTTGCTTGGTTTTGTCACTCCATGCATGCCTAATACACTTGTAGTGTAAAGCACACACACTAGTCTTGTATGCTTCATGAATTAGCATGTCATTCTAGCCTATGTTGTGTCCACTTCAGCATGTATTTGGTGTTGTTTTACCATGTCATACCTCTGTTTAGATTTGGTTTGGTTTGGTTAGCCTTTGCATGCCTCATGCACTTGTAGTGCATTTTCATGAAATTGCCTTAACATGCTTTGTGCTTTAAGCCATGTTTTTAGCATGATTTTGGCTTGACCCAAAGAAGCTTTTAGCCTTGTTTTACCATGCTTAAGGTCTATTTGGTGTTGTTTTGGTTATGCTTATATTGTTTTGTATAGCCATGGTTCAACCTAGCTTGTTGGCTTTGAGTGTCCAAGTCATTAGTATGCATTGCTAGGACTATTCTTATGATTTGGCATCATTTCATATGTGTTTTTAGTCCATGTTTCATGTTCAAATGCTTGCACTTATCACTCCTTTAATGCTTTAAAGAGTTGATGTTTTATGCCTCATGAATGGATCATTGTGCATGCCTCCATGCTTAGGTCTTTGGGATGCCATCTAAGTGGGTTTTGGGTCTTGTTTTACCATGCCATAACTCTGTTTTTCATTGGTTAAGTCATGCCATGTTTGGTTTTGATAGGTGTAGTATAACACCTCTTTTGTAGCCTTGCATGCCTCATGCTTTTGGGCTTTTGTTCTAGCTTGTGTTGGCTGGGTTTAAGCTTGTTTTTGGTCTTGTCTTGACCTGCATTGGGACTATTTTGGATGCCCTTGGCCCTTTGGGGCTTGATTCTTGTGGCCATGGTTTGAGTCCCTTGGTTAGCCTTAAGCTTTAGGCCTTCTTGCATGCTATACTTGCTTTGTTTGGTTGATTTAGCATCATTCCTCACATATTTTCAGAGCTTATTACATTGCCACATTCTCATGTTTGTCACAACTTGCTCATGTTTGAGAGTTGTGTCTTGTTGCCTAGGTGTTGGACCATTTACATGTGCATGTTTGTTTTGCATTTTCATGCTTCCAATTCATAACTTTGGCCACTGATTTTGGGCATGGTTGAGGTCTGTCCATCTTTAGTTTAAGTCCATTTACCATGTTGTTCAAAGTTGCTACTTTACATCATGCTTACATGCTTGTTGCATGCTTGTCATATTGCATGTTGTCACATGCTTGCTAATTGACATGTTGTTGCATACTCATCCATCTTGCCTTGTATGTTGTCGCATACTTGTTACATATTTAGTACATTATATGTTGTTGTATATTAGTTCCATTGCATGTTGTTGCATGCTTAGGTTGCATTGCATTGTGTGTGCATTGTTTTGCCTCTTGATCAAACATGATAGAGGTTAAGGTCCCTTATGTGTTTTGTGCATTTCATTTGATATTGAATTGCACACTTGACTCTTTTGGCCATCATACATTGAAATGCGCGATTGATGGTCTGAGGGTCGAGAACTACACTCCTTTGAGTCTCAAACATGATAAAGGGTGTAACTGCAAACATTGTCTTGTGAATGCATTGCCATGCTCTGTTTGTCCTCTGCTGCAGCAAAAGAGCATTTTACAGGAAGGGATGGCCGATTGGCCATCTTCAGTGCCGGTCAGCTACAAGTGTTTGGCTGATGGCTTCATATTTGGTCGATGACCTGTTTATCTTAGCCGATGACCATGATTTTTGGCCGATGGCCTCCCACAGTGCCCATGGGGTGAATCAGAAGTGTGTTGGAAATTTTCACACTTTGCAGAGGTACAAAGCAGTGCAAACAGAGGCAACATGAGGCATGGCAACAGATTTCCAAGCAAAGCCGACCGAGTATGCATTTGTCCCTCTTCTCGAGGCCTCTTTACTGTTTTTCGTAGCGTAATTAATTTGTTAATTATTTAAGTGTTGTAATAATTAGTTGTAGCTAGTTATTCATTTGATTGTGCAATAATTAATTAGCTTGTTAGTTAGTTAATTAGATGGTTTGTATTATTCTTTCGGTCTCTCCCTCAAGAGAGCCAATTGGTGTAATAAGCGTGCGTGTGTGTGATGCATGTCTTCCAACCCCCATTTCTTTCTCCCTTTTACTTAACCGCTTACGATGGTTAGTTTTAGGGCATATTTCATTTAGCATCCTTATGCTCGCATGTTTGTATCCATTCATCTGTATTGCATGCACCGGGCTCAGCGCATCATACTAACTGCATTGTATTTCAATTCCTACTTGAATACATGTATCAAGTTGTCGCATCTCATATAACATCTTAGAATAGCCGAGCCTATTCTAGTTATATTTTTCCTGTGTTGCATTACCCATCTTGACATGAATTAGGATCATGCATTGATTACTAACTAGTTCTTTGTTTTGGCTTGGAGTACACTGTGAGTGTTTATGCTTTAGCATCTTGCATGCGTGTGAGTGTTAACATGACAGCATGCTTGCCATGAGGCTAATTGCTTATGTGATATAACTGCCTAAATGCCTGTGGGTGAAGGTTGGATTACTTGAATTGGAATGATTCATTGAAATCCGTGTTTTAGCCTTCTTGGAGTAGCAAACTTCAAACCATTTCCAAACAAATGGATATGCGATGCTTTGTTCCAAATCAGACGATTTAGTCTATACTTGTGTGTTGTGCGCATCGCATAGTAATTCTAGCTAATTAACCGGAATAAGAACGCATGTGTTTTCAAAAACAAGATATCATGCTTAGTACAGACCGATCTTTGATCGGGCGAGCGGGGGTGCTCATTGCATGACCTTCCCCTCTCGTACCCAAGTTCCCGAGCCGAGGCAACTTTGGTGATGACAGACACGTGGCCTTAGGCACAAGTCAGGGTTTCCTAAATTCCTCTAAAATAAAATATTTAGGTGGCGACTCTGTATCTGGCAAAGCAGTCCATGTTTGACACTTCTTTCTTAAAAATTAGTTTTCCAAAACGATTTGCCGGATTTGGACTCTTTGGTGATTTATCGGTCTTGCATCGCACTTTGAGAGATTAAATTCAGAACCGTGACATTGAGTCCGAACTATAGTAGCTAGAGAACAAAACGAGATTTTCTCAGGAGTTCTCTGGGCGCGTCTACAGAGGGAAACTAAAAAATACAAGTTTAATGGCATGTGTTACATCTATGACAAAGAGGGACATCGAGCCAAAGATTGCCGTAGCAAAAGTAAAAGCAAAAGCAAAAGCAAAAGAAGAACAAGCAAGAAGCCTGCTCAAGCCCATATGACCGAAGTGGACAATATTTCCAATGGTGTAGATGACATAAATCTTTCTGCAGTTGTTTCCGAGGCAACCTTGTCGGAAATCTTAAAGAATGGTGGGTGGACACTGGTGCTACTCGCCAGATCTGTGCCAACAAGAAGATGTTCACATCTTATTCAGTGGTGGACAGTGGTGAACAACTTTTTATGGGCAACTTTTCGACTTCTAAAGTTGAAGGACAAGGAAAGATTATTTTGAAGATGACATCTGGAAAGGAACTCACTCTCAACAATGTGCTGCATGTACCAGACATTCGCAAGAATCTTGTTTTCAGATCTTTGTTGAGTAAATATGGGTTTAGGCTAGTTTTTGAAAGTGACAAATTTGTACTTACAAAAAACGGGATGTATGTAGGAAAAGGTTACATGTCTGATGGCCTTTTCAAAATGAATGTAATGACTGTTGTACCCTCTATTATTAATAAAAATACATTTTTTTCTTACTTGCTTGAGTCTTCAAATTTATGGCATGGTAGACTTGGACATGTTAATTATGGATCTTTACGTAGATTAATTAATATGGAATGTTTACCTAAATTTGACATTGATTCAAACCATAAATGTGAAATTTGTGTTAAGGCAAAATTATCCAAAACTCCTTTTCATTCAATTGAAAGAAGTATAGAACCACTTGAATTAATTCATACTGACATTTCTGATTTTAAATCAATTCAAACTAGAGGTGGGAAAAAATATTTTATCACTTTCATAGATGACTATACTAGATATAGTTATGTTTATTTAATTCGAACCAAGGATGAAGCTTTGGAAACATTCATTCAATATAAGAATGAAGTTGAAAAGCAACTTGGTAAGAAAATTAAGAAACTTAGAAGTGATAGAGGTGGTGAATATGAATCACCTTTTGGTGAGTTTTGTAAAGAACATGGAATAATTCATCAAACCATCGCTCCTTACTCACCTCAGCAAAATGGAATTGCTGAAAGGAAAAATATGACTTTAAAAGAAATGATGAATGCTATGTTAATAAGTTTTGGATTACCTCAGAACTTGTGGGGAGAAGCAATACTTTCTGCTAATTATATACTTAATAAAGTACCCTGAAAGAAAGTGAAGCAAACACCTTATGAATTGTGGCATGGAAGAGTACCATCCTACAAATACTTAAAAGTGTAGGGGTGTTTGGCTAAAATGGTTATTCCTAGTCCTAAAAAGACTAAGATAGGTCCTAAAAGCGTTGATTGCATTTTCATTGGTTATGCCAAGAACAGTAGTGCATATCGGTTTTTGATTTATAAATCAGAACATTCTGAAATGCATGTAAATACTATTATTGAATCCCGGAATGCATCTTTCTTTGAATAGGTATTTCCAAACAAGACTGGACAAGAGACTAGTAATAATAAAAGATCTCATGATGCTATTACTAGTCAGGATTAAGAACATGATCAAGAACAAGAGCAAGAGATATATCAAAATAAGGAAAAGGAACCTAGGCGTAGTAAACGTGATAGAACCTCAAAATCTTTGGTCCAGATTTTCTAACATTTTTGTTAGAAAATGAGCCTTTAACTTTTAAAGAGGCTATGTCCAGTTTCGAGGCTCCTTTATGGAAAGAAGCTATAAACAGCGAAGTTGAATCCATCCTGCAAAATCACACTTGGGAATTAGTGGATTTGTCACCAGGTTGTAAACCTCTTGGGTACAAGTGGATTTTCAAAAGAAAAATGAAAGCAAATGGATCAATTGACAAGTACAAGGCAAGACTTGTGGTCAAAGGTTTTAGACAAAAAGAAGGTCTTGATTATTTTGATACATACTCACCAGTTACTAGAATAACATCCATTAGAATGCTAATTGCTATTGCATCGTTATACAATCTATAAATTCATCAAATGGACATGAAAACCGCTTTTTTAAATGGTGAGTTAGATGAAGAAATTTACATAGAACAACCAGAAGGATTTTCTGTTCCAGGAAAAAAAAAGAAAGTGTGTAAATTGGTTAAATCATTATATGGTTAAAAACAAGCGGCAAAGCAATGGCATGAGAAATTTGACAAAGCAATGATGTCAAATGGGTTTAAAATTAATGAGTATGACAAATGTGTTTATATTAAAAACACAAACAAAGGTTATGTCATTGTATGTCTTTATGTGGATGATATGCCCATCATAGGTAGTAATAATGAAATGATTAAAACTACTAAGAAAATTTTGAATAAACATTTTGATATGAAGGACATAGGCATTGCTGATGTAATTCTTGATATGAAAATTACCAAAACATCAGAAGGTTATACTTTGTCACAATCTCATTACATTGAGAAAATACTTGACAAATTTAGCAAAGATGATGATCATCTTGCTAAAACGCCTGTGGATGTTAATTTGTTTCTTTCTAAGAATGTACAGGAAAATATTTCTCAATTAGAATATGCCCAAATTATTGGAAGCTTAATGTACTTGATAAACTGCACTCGCCCAGATATAGCTTATGCAGTAAGTAAATTAAGTAGACATACGAGTAATCCGGGAGTAGAACATTGGAAAACAATTATAAGGATTCTAAGATATCTCAAATTTACTCGTAACATTGGGCTAAATTATACTAGATATCCAGCAGTACTTGAAGGATACTGTGATGCAAACTGGATATCAGATACTAGAGACTCAAAGTCCACCAGTGGGTATGTCTTTACTCTTGGTGGTGCGGCTGTATATTGAAAATCTTCCAAACAGATTTGCATTACCAGGTCTACTATGGAATCAGAATTCATAGCTTTAGATAAAGCTAGAGAAGAGGCAGAATGGCTTCGCCACTTCTTTGAAGATATTCTACTGTGGCCAAAACTAGTGCCTGCTATATGCATACATTGTGATAGTCAATCAGCAATAGGTAGAGCACAGAGTCATATGTATAACGGTAAGTCACGACACATTCATCATCGACATAACACCGTAAGACAACTATTATCTAATGGAATTATTTCCATTGAATATGTGAAGTCTAAAGACAACATAGTGGATCCACTAACCAAAGGGTTAGGAAGAGAGTTAGTTAAGAATTCATTGAGAGGAATGGGACTAAAGCCTATTAAATAAGAGTTACCACAACAGTAACCCAACCTAGTTGACTGGAGATCCCAAGATCTAGGTTCAAAGGGACAACTGAGTTGTGTATGACTCAGAAGGATCACTGGGGAGTCAAACTCCTACCCATTTCTATGATGAAATAGTGATATCTGCAGCGTTTTAGGTTAAGTAATACTTTTAATGATTCTTATATCTAGGTAAACCTAGTGGAGTATTGCTGGATACTCTTCATAAGAATCACCTATATGAGTGTGAACTGGCCCGGTTCTATGAGATTTGTAAAGGGCTACAATTCTCTAAAGCATTCATGAAAGATCAGGTTGTTCAGGGCCAAAATGAACACAATAGTGAGAATTAAACTGTGTCTGGTAATATACTGTGTGAGTTCTATTATCTTGGTTTACACAAGCGGCTGAACAGTTCAAGACATCATGTTCACTGGTTAGCTAGTAAATTTGATAGTGTCTCACAAGGGAAGGTTCAAAGCCAAAAGCTACCTATCCTTTGTAGAATATTTTCAATTTTTGTACTCTCTGTAATTAGATCATGTTGTTGCATTTTCTCTCTGTTAAATTCCATTCATGTGGGGGATTATTGGAAAATTGGTTTTTTTATAGGCTTATTTTAGGCCAACTTTAAGCCCAAAATTGTGTGGAGTCCACATGTCTTTTGAGGTGAGTCCAAAGAGGTGATGTGTTCCTTGTTGCATGGCAAGTCACCCGGTGAAGACAGTTCGTCAAAACCATTTGAGTGAATGAGAAGTTAATGTCGTTTTCAGGTTCATGAAATGGACATTTAAAGAATTAAATGTGGGTTTCTTTGAAATGGGTTGTCCCACATTGAAATTTTAAGAGAGCTTTTGTGAGTATATAAGCTCTAAGTGTACAACCTTGGGTTGGGCTCCAAGGGGTAGCCCAAGTTTGTAAAAGGGAAGAGTTATGGACAAATGAAACCTTAGCCCAAACCACCACACACGCGTCGTCGCTGCCGTTCGACCCGAGCCGAGCTGGGCGCGGGTGTGGGTTATGGGTTGGGTCGGTTCTAATGTTAATTTTTTGAAAAAAATTCATTTGAATTTTTTCAAAAATTCTTGCGGGAAATTAATTCAAATTTTGCACAAAATTTGAATTCAAATTTTTTGTCCAAAATTTATGCCTCTTCCAAATTCCACAACAGTTTCAAATTTCGGACAGATTGAAACTGTCCAGACAGATTCAAATTTGTCGAGCAGTTACCAACAGATTCAAACTCCAGCAGTTATCTGTTCAAATAGTATTGCACCTGTTAGTTTGAATTGAATTTGTTCCAGTTTGAAATTAATACCTGTTCGGATCTGCAATTTGCCTATATATACCAGCATTGTTCCAGCAGTTGGTATCTGGGGAAAAACAGTCTGAAAAATGCATTTCTTGTTGTCCAGATTTTTTATCTGTTTGCATTATTCTTCATATTATTTTAGGGAAAAATTCAGAGAGTTTAGAACACAGGTTCTAGTTTGTCGAACAAATTGTTTGGAATGCTACTACAATTTGTGAAGATCATTATATCATGGGAGATAGACGCCATTAGTCCGTAAGCACCGAAGCGGGGCGAATCTGTCTTAAGAACAGAATGTCACACACTCGACTTGATCTTTAAATATTTATTCGATTTGGTAAAATAAATTCGGTACGTAATTTATTTTATTTGTTTGATTTATTTCAATTTATTTATTTTACACAGAAGATTGTTCCAACATATATCTCGAAAAATCATCTATGAAAGTTATACAATACAGTTTGCCTCATCTAGTTAAATGACCATTTAATTCACAAATGTCAGAATGTATAAGTTCTAGAAGTTGAGAATTTCTTTCTGCCTTAGGAAAAGGTTTTTTAGTCATCTTAGCTTGAATGCAAATTTCGCATTTTGATTTGTCACAAGGTTTAAAAGAAATCAAACCTTGTTTAGACATATAATTCAATGAACCATAATTCAAATGTGCTATACGATTATGACATAAACAATCAGACTCAACAATATAAGCAAAAGAAATAGTCTTATTATTAATACTGAGTTTAAACATCCCGTTACAAGAATAGCCTTTTCCAACAAACATACCACCCTTAGACAGAATCAACTTATCAGACTCAAGAACAGCCTTTATGCCATTCTTACACAACAAATTTACAGAAATCAGATTTTTCTTAAGGTCTGGAACATGCAGAACATTCATCAAAGTAAGTTTCTTGCCAGAGGTGAAATAAATTTCAATGTTGCCTTTGCCTAGAACCTTAGCAGTGTTGCCATCTCCCATGAGTACTTCTTTGACACTAGAAAGGTCATAGTTCAGAAAATGATTTTTGTCATTACAAACATGCACAGTTGCACCGGAATCAAACCACCAGTCAAAAGATTTTTGTACAGCAGTCATATTCACTTCGGTAAGCATTCCAATTTCCATGGTCGAAACCATGGCTATAAGATTTTTCACATTTTCTTCCAGTACATTTGCAGCATGAGAACCAGTGCCCTTGTCTTTATCTTTCTGTTTCTTTAGGATTTTACATTCACGGATATAATGCCCTGGCTTTCCACAATGAAAACATGTTCTTTTAACCTTCATGAAGTTTTTCTTGTTAATACTCAAACCCTTTCTCTTGTTCTTGTTTGTTCCAACCCCATCAACATGATTTACAGATGACTTTGGATAAACACCATAACGAATTCGATTTTCTTCTTCAATTCGTAAGTGTTTTCCTAATTTCTCGAGAGTAAGATCTTCTGTTAGATGCAATAATTTCTTCCTATAATCATTCCAACTAGGAGGGAGTTTTGCTACAATAGCCCCAACTTGGATAGATTCAGGAACTTGAACATTAAGATCACGAAGCTTACTCACTATCACTTGCATATCATGCATTTGGTCCATAACAAGACTAGTATCAATCATCTTAAATTCAAAAAATTTCAGAATTAAAAACTTATCTGTGCCAATTTTCTCAGTCTTGTATTTGAATTCAAGGACCTGTCATATCTCTCTCGATGACTTGATTGGCGTGAATAGATCTTACAGACGATCTGATAATGTGTTCAAGATATGCCCTCTGCAGACCACTTCATCTTCTTCGCGTTTCTTGCGCTGTGCATTGATCTCATCTGTATCTTTGTCAGTGGGCGATGGTAACGACTGTAAATCTGAACTCAACACACAAGCAATTTTTTGTTGTGTAACGAAAAACAGCATTTTGTCTTGCCAGCGAGTGTAGTTTGTGCCATCGAACCTATCCAAACGAACAAAATCTTGATTCATGATTTTAAAAGCCGCAACATCTGAAGTTCCTTCCATTGTCGGAAGATTTCGCCTTAAAACTGTTAGAAATTAAGAACAATAAAAAGAAAAACATAATGGAAAAAACAACGGTTTTGAGGCACGATGAATAGTTTTCTTTAAGGCGAAATTTGCACCCACTCATTTAGAGTTTGTTAAAAGGTTCCTAGCAAATTGCCTCCAGGACACAACAAAGCCAAAACCTACAGATAGCAACTCTGGAGGTTTTCTATAGAATTTATACTCAAACTGTAACTGACAAAATAAAAGAATAAATAGGGAAGAGAAGAAGATATCTGAAATGACAAGGATCCTAGCATTTTATAGAACCAGAGGAGATGCAATTTGAAAGAACACGTCTGTTCAATTTGATTGAACATATTTATTCAATTCAAATAAAAAAAAAAAACTGAAAAATAATTATTATTATTCAGTGCATCTCAGCACATGCTAGTATTAGTAGATCGATCACATCGCACACGCCAAGTGCACCTCTCAAGCGCCACTGCCCACGCCATGCGCGTGCGCGTGTGCTCCAGTGTTCCGCACTTGGAGCATATGGGATCCTTTCTCTTTATCTTGGTACTAAGATAATAGTCCACATGGGTCTCTTATTAATATACCTACAAAACTATCTCTCCACTAACGATATGAGACTCCCCTTATTTAACTAATACAACCTAACTTATCTACTTTGAACTCGTGAAAGTATAACAAAAACAGCTGCCAAAAGATAGGAATGAAAGGCTTATTTAGGATTAAGATTGTCACGTATAATGCAGGAGAGAGAAAGAATAGCAGATGATGTCTTAATAGTGCACTAGTAGATGACGTCCTAATATTATACTTATTTTTATTTATTACAGGGCAATTATTATATTATATGATGTGGCATACCAATAATTATTGGTCTAGCTTCTATTCATATTTACAGTCCGCTACATACTTGAGTTGCCGATTTCACTCCCAATGATAAGAGTGAAAAAATAAAAAATCTAAGAGATAGAATGAGGAGTGTAAGTATATATTTACGTGAATTTTAGTCACGTCTATAATAATAAAATGGAAGGTTTCAATTAGGGGAATGAATTATTTTTTTAATATTTAATAAGTTAAATTAAACAATTATGTTTTTTTTTTAGATTTTAAAAAATACTTAAATCTCATAAATTTAACATAACCGTACTATATTTTTATAAAATTTTAATTTGTATAATACATTATCTCTTTTGTGTCTGTCATTTGTTAATTTCCTTATATATGTAAATAAAAAATAATATTATTTTTTTATGGATATCTTTGCATTTAGGCACCACATAAATTTTAAAAGGTATAAATTAAATTTATTTTAGGTATACATATAAGCCACACCAATTAAAATTTTAAATATTTTTCGAAATAAATTTTCGGTACCTACCTTGGTACGTAATGCCTACCGTTTCATCTTACACCTGTCTATCAAAGTGAGGCCCATACAAAATATGAATAATGCCATTAAATTAACAAATTTTGTAAACATTTTTTTTTATTTATGATGTAATATTTATAATATTATTGTAGTGATCAATGTTTTAATTTTTAAAATTTATTTATTATTGACACATAAGTTAATTAAAAAAAAAGGGTACAAAATTTATTAATTTGGATAATTTTTTTTAAAAAATGCTAGAAAACTTTAAAACATGACTCGAAAATTCATCATTAGTGATGTAACATGGATTGAGTCTTAACTAATTAATTTTCAAATTAATTAATAACTAACTTGAGACTCGGTGTAATTAATTATTATAAATTAAAAATTAATAATAAAAATATATGTGTGAGTGATTTTCCGATCACATTACCCACCTTAATAATTCAGCTGTAGAACACAGGCAGAATAGATGGCACTCTGCTGTCCTGTACAGAAAGAGAAGGCTCCGGCGGTGGTTCTTCCACCCGGGGGCACTCCGACGATCAAGTCAGTAAAATATCTCTCAAAGATAACCAATAGTGCTTAACTCACTAGACAGAGCATAAAAACATACCTTAGACCCATGGGGGTGCCTCTCTTTTATAGCCAATACAATCATAGTCCCAATAGGAGCCTGGCCGTAATGGACTTAGGATTACTGCTAATCTGGGACTCCCAGTGGGATTAGGATAAACTCTCTAAGAGTTTATCTTTACCCAAACTGTAGTCTTCTCCCAATCTAGGACTCTTCAGCCAGGTTGAGTTCCCTCTTTATTCTAGGACTCTTGTCCCTTATCCGCTTATCTCGAATTCTGATATTTTCGGAAGTAACCTCGGCCTATCCGAGATGACCTCGGCATAACAACCAGGACACGTGGCACCTCGGCTGACACGTCGGCGTCACCTTGCCACGTGTTGGTACTCAGAAAATATATCTCCACAACTGCCCCCTAGGTTCTATTACCTCGGCATTCTGAGGTGATGGAACCTATATCGTTCCTCTTTTCAGTACATCGGCAAAAGAACTCTTCAGCCGAGATCGTTTATTTCAGGCCGACATGTCTTCTTTCAAGAACAAGAATTCAAATGAACTCTCCCACGCGCATGAGCTGTCATGCATCACTTCTCAACCGTTCCACTTATGCATTTCATCTTCATTGGCTCGTGCTTGTGACGCGCTTGTAAGCCGTCTTTCATCTATTCGCGCCGTCTGACGTGTGCGTTGCTCCAGGCGCATTAAATGCCCTGTTTTGCCACCGTTTCAAATTTTTGACAAAACTCTTGCCTCTTTCCTCCGTTTCTCCACTTTTGCATTCGTTTCTACTTGCTCTTTCTCTCTCTAAACTCTTCTTCTTGAATCCGCCATTGTTCAAGCTTCAGGCTCTGCAACTGATCTTTTTCTTCCATTCCAGCGAAGCTTTCGCCATTCCGTCTTGTCGGCGACCCTCATTCCGGCTTCAATCTCTCTGGTAAGCCACTATTCTTTTCGTTTTCAGTTCATTGATGCTCTTCTATTTTCTTGCTGTTACTGTCTTTTTCAAACATCTATCTTGCGAACCATATATCTGAATGCTTTGATTCTGCTTTTGCCCATGTTTTGAACACTTGTTCTGTTTCACCATTTTTCTACCACTGTTTTTGACCCTGTATTTCTTGTTTTTTATGCTTTTGAGAGCCTCACTTCTGTTCTTGATTCTGAAGCTTCGTCTTTTGTTTCTTGCTTTCTGTGTTATTTTTCCCAGATATGTGCCTTCAATCTTTGTCTTCATAGATTTAGGCTTGGGATTTGTCTATAGAACCTTCCAACTCTTAGGAAAAACTGAAACAAGCTTTACCAGTGTTTACCTAGGTTTTGCCGAGGTTTTTAAAAACCCTTTAAGAACATCTTCTTTCTGTAATCAAATTCCTTTACGCCGAAATCATGGGTATGTGGAGACATAAGGTAGATACCTTGACCAAACTTGAATACTTTAGGGAAGAGTTCGAAATCCCTGCCGATGTCCATCTGAGACTGGCTGGGGATGACGACTCAATCATGCCCACAGATGATACGATGCCCTTTCCCATTGTCGCTTTTACTGAATGTGGACTTCGGCTTCCACTTAATCCCCTTTTTCGTGAAGTTCTCCACTACTACAAGTTGAACCCCATGCAACTTACCATTAACTCTTATTGAGTGATTAACGGTATTATAGCCTTAGCTAGGCAGGAGAACGTTAGGATCACCTTTGCCGACATCCAATTTTGTTATACCATGTGTGCCCTTAACCTGAAAGAAAAAGGTTTCGTCTATTACCTCAAGCCGAGGTCTACTGAATTCAAAATCGTAGCTGACCTTCCAGACTCCAACAAGGGGGCTGGAGATGACTATGTTATTGCTTCTGGAAATTGGGAATTTGCCCCAGACGAGGATGCCCATCTATACCATCTTCCTCGGTCAGTTAAAGAGGGCAAGGGTAAGAACCCAGTGTTAAGACTTAGTTGTTTCTTTTCAAGTCTTCAATATCTTATCTGTTTCTAATGTCAGTTTTCTTCTTGCAGACGTTTGCAAGCCACCGAAAAACTTTCGCCAATCTTACGTTCCTAGCAAGGACTTGAAAAAACTCCTGGACTTGCCAGTCCACAAAAGGAAAGCGCCTCTTCTTCTCAACTTTATTCCAACATACAAATCGATTTTGCCCGACGTCCCCAAAAGAAAGAAGGAAAGCCTTTCTCCTCCTACTGCCACAACTCAAACCGCTTCTACATCTCGAACAGATCAAGGGTCAACATCTGACCCAACCAATCAGCTATCTACTTCGGCGCCATACTTGATCCCCATACCTGAACGAAAACGTCGGCGAAGACTTGTCAAAACTGTTGAGATGGGTCACCCAAAGCCGATTGTCGCAGATCTCTTAGCTGACCTCCCCACTGATGTTGACGCTCAGCCAACACAGAGCATGCCCCCACCAAAGCCGAAGAGAACCAAAAAGGCTCAGCCAAAGGCCAAAGCCACTGTAGTTGAGGTTGAGGACATCCTGCCAATTTCACAATTGGCTAGGAGCGGGAAGACTGCTTCCGTTCCCACAAAAAGGTCTGCTGAAGCACAGCCATCAGAGTCTACACAATCGAAGAAGCCGAGGTCATCGTCTACGACGACCTCGGGGTCCAAAAAATCTGATGTTCCTTGGGCTCCCCAGATTACTCTGGAAGATAGGCCCATAATGACAAGTGAAAGCGCTGATGACATTAACGTCGGCGTTGCCCTCAGTACGGCGCTGCTCCTTCCTGGTGATCTGGAGCGGAATGCCAGGTATAGTGAGTATGAGAACTATGCCCTAATGCTCCAGCACTCCGTTCAAGTAAGTATTCCTGCTTGGTACTTTTTCTTCTATTCTGCTTTGCACTTAAAATATTTTCTAACATTTCTGTTTTCTTTCAGGCCATCCAACATGCCCATTCGTTTTCAATGCAATCTTTCAAGAATCGAGAGAAGTTGTCCGAGATGAAGAATGAGTTTTCTTCCCTTCAGAAGGCCAACAAAAATCTTCAATTAAAAATGAAGAAGCTAGAAGATCAGGCCGAGGCTGCCACTAAAGCCCAAACATTAGCCGAAGAGAAGGCTAAAGCTGCTGAGGCCATCAAGAAAGTTGCTGAATCCCAACTGAAAGAGGCCGAGGAAAAAGCGGCCCAGGCCGAAAAGGAGCTTCAGGAGGCCTTGGCTACTAAAGAAGCTGAAATAAAAGAAGCTGATGAGAAGGCTTATGCCCAGGGCGTGGCCGACGTCACTGAGGATTACAAATTACAAGTTAGGCAGGCATGTAACAGGGGCTTCTCCCTTGGTTGGATGTCCCTGGCCAAAAAGCTCAATGTTCCTGATGATTCACCATTGCGCTAAGCCGACGCTATTCCTCTTCCATTCCCTCCTCCTCCACCTCCAAGTCAAGCTGAAGATGAATCTGAATCCAAATCTGAGGATGAGGATAAAGATGATGATGAGGCTTTAATAAGGAAGCCTAAAGACGCCAATGAGATCAAGTCTCCTCTTCAAGATAATCAAGTCCTAGACTTGACTCATGACGAGGATGAGGAGGTTGTCAAGGAGGCTACTCCTGAGCAAGCATCATCTGACGTTCCTCCAACCGATAAAAGTCTTGATCAAACACTTGCCGAAATTGATGCCGAGATCGTGGCAGAGAAGGCTGCCGAAGTAGTTCCTCAAGAATCTGCCGAGGTAGTTCACCAAGAACCTGCTGAGGTCCAAACCCAAATTGCTCCTGAAGCTGAAGAATCATAATTGCCATGTCTTTTGTACTCTTTTGTTTTTTGGACAATATAAGTTGCTTTGTATGGCCGATGTGCCCTCTTCTGAACAGTTACTCTTGAATTGTTCCCTCTTTTATGAAAGACTATAACTGTATTGTCTGAATGCTTCAATCTTTATTTTCTCTTGATTGCTTCTGCATGGTTCTATACTTAGAATATTTTGCATGCCTTTCATACTTTGCCTCCTTTGTGCAATCTTCCTGGGGTTACATACCTCGGGTATAATAACTACAAGTTTTACTTCGGCAAGATACTGACCTGCAAACTTTTCATGAATTTCAACAAGTGTAAAACATATACTTATTCAATGTTGACTTTGCAAACTTTTCTCAAGTTTCAACTAGTGTTTAAACAGTGATCTCGGTCTAACCTACTTGTAAATTGCTACAAGTTTCAACAAGGATTAACATATACTGTAAACTTTTCTCAAGTTATAACAAGTGCTAAACAATGATCTACTAGTAAATTGCTACAAATTTCAACAAGTGTTTAAACAATATACTTAGCTTTTACTTCAACCTGTAAATTGCTACAAATTTCAACAAGCGAAGAGAAACAGTAATCTCGGCTTAACTTCGACTTGTAAATTGCTACAAATTTCAACAAGTGAAGATAACGAATAATCTCGGCTTAACTTCAACTTGTAAATTGCTACAAATTTCAACAAGTGAAGACAAGGAATCAGCTTAACTTCGACTTGTAAATTGCTACAAATTTCAACAAGTGAAGATAAGGAATAATCTCGGCTTAACTTCAACTTGTAAATTGCTACAAATTTCAACAAGTGAAGATAAGGAATCAGCTTAACTTCAACTTGTAAATTGCTACAAATTTCAACAAGTGAAGATAAGGAATAATCTCGGCTTAACTTCAACTTGTAAATTGCTACAAATTTCAACAAGTGAAGATAAGGAATCAGCTTAACTTCGACTTGTAAATTGCTACAAATTTCAACAAGTGTCAAGCATATTCTTCTTCTCTTTGCCCCCAATGTGAACCTGAGTTCCACTTGGGTTCTCATTACTCAGAAATAATATTGCGCATCTTTTATCAGTGTAAAGGAATTCTGCTATGATTTTATTGATGATGTTGAAAAAATAACAAGGAACATCTAATGATAGAAAATTTTCAGATTACAAGTGTTCCATGGTCTAGGTAATGCTTTGCCCTCATTATCTTCAAGTCGATAGGCTCAATTGCCTAATACCGAAGTAATTCTGTAGGGTCCTTCCCAGTTTGGGCCAAGCTTGCCCTCTCTGGGATCTTTCTTGTTGCCGACGACTTTTCTCAAGACTAGGTCGCCGACTTGAAAATCTCTTGGATTGACCTTCTTGTTGTAAGCTCTGGCAAGCTGTTGTTGGTATACTGCGAGCTGAATTGCAGCTTTCTCTCTTCGTTCTTCTAAAAGATCCAGATCTCGGGCTAAGAGTATATCATTAGTCCCATTCTCAACTCCCTGGGTTCGGATCCCTGGGATGCCGACTTCCAGTGGAATGACTGCTTCTGTGCCATAAGCCATGGCAAAGGGGGATTCCCTGTTGATCTTTCGGCGTAGTCCGATATGCCCAAAGTACGTTGGGCAATTCGTCTACCCACTTTCCTTTTGCTGCCTGCAGCCTCTTCTTTATTCCATCCAAAATTACTTTGTTGGATGCTTCTGCTTGCCCATTACTTTGGGGAAAACTTGGTGTTGAAAAGTAATTCTTGATCTTGAATTTCGCACAAAAGTTCTTGATGAGTTTGCTGTCAAACTGCGTTCCGTTGTCGGCAACTATGGCTCTGGGAATGCCAAATCTGGTGATGATGTTTCTCCATATGAAGTTCTTGACGTCCACATCTCGGATTTTGGCAAGAGGTTCTGCCTCTATCCACTTCGTGAAGTAATCTGTTGCTACCAGCAAGTATTTTCTCTGCCCAGTTGCCTGGGGAAGTTTTCCAACAAGATCCATGCCCCACTGGGCAAACGGCCAAGGGCTGGATACTGGATTCAAGTCAGCAGCTGGCTGATGTATCAAAGGTGCAAACCTTTGGCATTGTTCGCACTTCTTCACGTATGCTTCTGCATCTTTTTGCATGTAGGGCCACCAATACCCCTGGGTAATGGCCCTGTGAGCTAGTGATCTGCCCCAGCGTGGCTTCCACAGACTCCTTCATGAATTTCATATAAAAAATCTTCAACCTGCAAAGGGTGTACGCACCTTAAAAGGGGTCCAGTGAAGGACCTTCTGTAGAGATGTCCGTCCGCAGTCAGACTGAATCTTGCCGACTTCAATCTGACTTTGTGTGCCTCCTTGCGGTCTTCTGGCAGCTTTCCTTTTTAGGAATGCAACAACTGCATCCATCCAGCTTGGCCCCATGTCCACACACATTGCTTCCTGCTCTGTGTTCTGTGGTTCTATGCTCGGGCCCGACATATAGTCAATCATAATTGTCCTTGTTTTTCCAGTCTGCATTGAACTTGCCAGGTTGGCCAACGCGTCGGCGTGGCTATTATCATCTCGGCTTACTTGGAGTAGTCGGCAGTTCTGAAATAAGGCTGCCAATCTGATGACCTCTTTTGCATATGCCGACATCCTTTCGTCTCTGGCTGCAAATTCTTCTGTTGACTGGTTAACAATAAGCTGTGAATCACAAAAAACTATTACCTCATCTGCTTCTGCTGTTGCTGCTAGTTTTAGCCCTGCAATTAATGCTTCGTATTTTGCTTCATTGTTTGAGGCCTTGAACCCCAAACGGATGGATTGTTCTATTATTTCTCCATCTGGAGATATCAGTAGCACTCTTGCCCCTGCTCCTTGTCGGTTTGAACTTTCATCGACAAACAGTCTGAATGAGTTACCGATGTAGATGCTACAGGGTCTGAGTTTTTCCTTCCTTCGTTCTTTTGCCTTAGGCTGGGATTCTCCTTACTTGCTGGGACAACGTTCATCTTGGCTCAACGGAGCCCGATGTTCGATGGATTCAGGCATGAATTCTGCCACGAAGTCGGCCAAAACTTGGCCCTTAATTGCTGTTCTGGGCCTGAACTCCAGGTCATACTAGCCCAAGCAACTGCCCATCTTGCTATTCTTCCTGTTAAGTCTCCTTGTTGCAATAAGGACTTCAGTGGGTGCTCTGTTAGCACTACAATCTTGTGTGCCTGAAAGTAATGGTTCAACTTCTTTGAGGCCATTACTAAGGCCAGCATTAATTTCTCTAGTGGTAGATACCTTGTTTCTGCGTCGGCCAAAGTTTTACTTACATAATAAACAGCCTTCTGTTCTCCTTTTTCTTCTCGGATTAGCACTGCACTTACTGCGTGTTCTAACACAGCTAAGTACAAAAACAGCTCCTCCCCAGGTTCAGGTGTTGAGAGGACTGGGGCCGTGGTCAGATATTTCTTTAGGTCGGCCAGAGCGGCCTCACATTCCTCAGTCCATAGGAAGTCTGTGGTCCTTTTCACCAGGTTGAAGAAAGGTTTACATTTGTCTGAGCTTCGGCTTATGAACCTGTTTAGGGCTGCGGCCCTTCCAGTAAGCATTTGTACCTGTTTTGCCGATGTTGGGCTCTGTAGATCTATGATGGCCTTGATCTGATTTGGGCTGGCCTCTATGCCCCTTCTTGTTACCAGGTACCCCAGAAACTTACCAGATCCAACTCCAAACGCGCACTTTGATGCGTTGAGTCGGAGCCGATATGTTTTGAGGATTTCAAATACCTCTTTTAGGTCGGCAAGATGACCCTTAGGCTCCTTGGTCTTCACGACCATGTCATCGATGTAGACTTCTACTGTTTGGCCAATCAAGTGTCTGAACATCTTGGTTACCAACCTTTGGTAAGTTGCTCTTGTGTTTTTCAGTCCAAAGGGCATTACTTTGTAACAGTACAGGCCTTTTGGGGTGATGAACGCTGTTTTCTCCTCATCTGGGGGGTACATGGCTATCTGGTGGTACCCCCTATAAGCGTCCAGGAAGCTCATCCTTCCATGTCCAGATGTGGCGTCTACCAATTGGTCAATCTTGGGCAAAGGAAAGCTGTCTTTGGGACAGGCTTTATTCAGGCTTGTAAAATCTACGCAAACCCTCCATTTACCATTTTTCTTCTTTACCACCACAGTGTTCGATAGCCATGTCGGATAATTGACTTCTCTAATGGCCTTGGCTTCCAGTAGTCTGTCTACTTCTTTCTCCACTGCTTCGACGTGCATCAATGTCGGTCTTCTAGCTCGTTGTATTACAGGTTTGGCTGACTTGTCGACGTTCAGTCTGTGACATGTGACCTCGGGGTCAATGCCAGGCATTTCATAAGGTGTCCAGGCGAACACCTCTATGTTTGTTCTCAAAAAAGCTTCCAGTTCTCTTTCTTCTTTCTCGGCTAAGCCTGAGCCGAGAAGAAAGAAGCGCTCTTCGTCGCCCTCCTGGACGAGGATTTTCTTTAGTGTTTCCTCACTTTTCTCGGCCGGCTCCTTGCCGACATCATCTAGGACCTCCATGTCCTCATCTTCAATCTCTGCCTTCCCTGGTTCTTGTATGTTGCAGGTTGTTTTCATTGCTGCCATGGAGTAATTTTTTGCCTGTAGTTGATCTCCTCTGACTTCTTCAATCCTATGTTCTGTTGGGAACCGCAATAGTTGATGCAACGTTGAGAGAACTGCCCCCATTGCATGCAACCATGGCCTTCCCAAGATGATGTTGTATAGTGAAGGTGTGTCAATCACGATGAACTATGTCCTGATCTTCTTAGTGCCGGCTTGTATTTCCAAGTTTTAAGCTCCCAATGGCCACGTTGGCGTTCCATTGAAGCCGACCATCGGGCCATTCGATTGCTCCATGTCGTCTGGGTGAAGGCCCAGCTCCTTGTAACATCTAACATACATGATGTCACAAGAGCTGCCTTGATCTATTAGGATGCGTTTCACTTGGCACTCCCCAACCTGGAGGGATACTACCAAGGCATCATTATGTGGATGCTGGACCATCTCTAGGTCGGCTTCAGTAAAAGCTATCATCGATCCTTGGCACTCCTCTGGCCGATGTCTCTTTTCCTCGACTTGATAGACATATTGTAAATGCCTTACCCTCTGGGTCTCTCCTCTGACTTCGTTCTCGTTGACCCTTGAGTGGATCACATTAACCACCCGTGGTCCCCCTGCCTGTGGTTGCTGTGCTGGGGGAGGCAGGGCTGCTGGTGCTTGAGGCAACCTTGCCTGTTCCTCTCTTGTTCTGGCCTCATCGATAAGGTCCCTCAGATGGCCTTGTCGCACTAAGTCCTCCAAGTGTGCTCTTAGGGCTCTACAACCCTGAGTTGGATGCCCCTCTTCATTGTGGTAGGCGCAACGCCTACTAACGTTCCTTCCCATGTATTCTCCTGGTGCCTTTGCTGGTGCCCTGAAATAGGGCTGATTTCGAATTTGATCTAGGACTTTGTGGATGGGAATTCGGAATACAGTCGTCACTGCTTGCTTGTCCCTCAATTCCGTCTCCGATTTGTTAAATCCGTTGTTACCTCGGCTTCGCTTCGGCGAGCCATTCCCTTTTTCCTGTTTTACCTCCTTATTCCCCGATGTATCCTCCTCGGCTCTGGCATATTTCTCGATTCTTGCCATGAGCTCTTCCATGCTTTTTGGCAATGTCTTTGCCAAAGATTTCCGTAGTAAACAATCATCTTTCAGGCCGTTCTTGAAAGACACGACCGCCATTTCTTGGTTGCATTCGAGTATTCGATTGAACACCTCGTAGTATCTTTTTGCATAAGCCCTAAGGCCCTCATCCTTGCTGATCTTCAGAGCCATTAATGCGTCCACCCTTAATGGCTGTAGCTTGTTTGTCACGAACCTGGCCATAAACATCTCGGCCAGGCCTTCCCAAGTCTTCACGCTTCCCTTTGGCAGTTTGTGGAACCAATCTGATGCAATCTCCCCAAAGGACGAGGGGAACACTTTGCAGAGCAACGGCTCGTTTCCACTGTATAATGCCATTGAATTCAAGAATAATCCAACGTGGAAGTTAGGGTCTGACTTACCATCGTATATTTGAAACCTCGGCATACTGAATCTCTTTGGTGCCTCAAATTTGTCCAGTTCTACCGAGAACGGTGTCCTCGGCTTGTCGGGTGAGTTAACCTCGGCTTCAGCGTTCTGTTCCTTCCTCTTGAGGTAATTTCTCAAGTCTTCTTTACTCCTCCCTGGAGCTCGGCTATCTTTTGACTTCAGTCTTTTCGGCACACTACTTTCGGCCTCATGGTGGTCCCGTTTTGATCTTTCCCCATGGGTTGTGTCAAAGCAGAGCGCCTGCCTTTGAACATGCCGATGTTCTCTGGGCTCTGGGTCCTTCGTGTGATATGTCTTTTGGGACTTCTCTTGTCTCGGCTCCTCTCGTCCAACTTCCCTGGAAGGCGAGTTAGAGTGCCTTCCGCTCCTGGTGTGCTTAGGTGCTTCGGGAATTATTTTCCTTCCTCCCTTCTGGGTATTAACTGCTGGGATCGGCGTGTCCTGCAGTGGGTACGGCGGCTGCATGACATTGTTTTGCATCATGAAGTTGACGACCGATTGTAGGTCTGCCAACTTGTCTGCCAAATCTTTTACTTCCTCATCCCTCCGTAGGCACCTATCCCTCCATACTTGGAGGTTATCTTCGTTATAGTACTTGCTTTGGTCCGTCTTTTTTGATGTGTCGCCCTCCTGGCCGACGTCTTTTCCTTCGTGCCCCTGGTCACGGGCTTCTTCGTTGTGGTTGTCTCCTTCAATGTCGAGGTCGATAGGCCTGCCACTCCCAGCGGGAGCGTTGTCCCCAACCTTTTCTTTTTGTGCGTTACTGGCCATCTATTCGTCTTTCTTTCCCACAGACGGCGCCAAATTGTGTGAGTGATTTTTCGATCACACTGCCCACCTTAGTAATTCAGCTGTAGAACACAGGCAGAATAGATGGCACTCTGCTATCCTGCACAGAAAGAGAAGGCTCCGGCGGTGGTTCTTCCACCCGGGGGCACTCCGACGATCAAGTCAGTAAAATATCTCTCAAAGATAACCAATAGTGCTTAACTCACTAGACAGAGCATAAAAACATACCTTAGACCCATGGGGGTGCCTCTCTTTTATAGCCAATACAATCCTAGTCCCAATAGGAGCCTGGCCCTAATGGACTTAGGATTACTGCTAATCTGGGACTCCCAGTGGGATTAGGATAAACTCTTTATCTTTACCCAAACTGTAGTCTTCTCCCAATCTAGGACTCTTCAGCCAGGTTGAGTTCCCTCTTTATTCTAGGACTCTTGTCCCTTATCTGCTTATCTCGGATTTCGATATCTTCAGAGGTAACCTCGGCCTATCCGAGATGACCTCGGTATAACAACCAGGACACGTGGCACCTCGGCTGACACATGGCACCTCGGCTGACACGTCGGCGTCACCTTGCCACGTGTTGGTACTCAGAAAATATATCCCCACAATATATAATTCAAAAGCATTCTTGTTTGCTTTTTTGATATTTTAAAAAAATTATTTAAGCTATTTTGATTTAATAAATTGTAAGCAAAAATTATATCAAACAGTATTTCACTTCGACTTCGAAAAAAGAAGCATAAGTTGCACCGATAAAGGGATTGTTTGGTGTGATTTATACGAGCTACTTACTATTATTATTATTATTATTATTATTATTATTATTATTATTATTATTATTATTTTATAGAAGTTTATGTCAAATTATTTGATACAACTCTTGTTTATAAATTCTTTTAGATAGAAATAATTTAAATAAATTAAAAAAAGGGAATTTTTTTTAAGGTCCCCAATAATAGTAATTTAGAGGATAAAAGACAACAAAAAAAGGGTGATGCATCAGGTCCCTGAACTATATGGCGCGCATTTTTAATTATTTCATGGACCAAAATACCCTTCACAAATCAACACAGCAACAAAATTGGATTCCGACGATTGAGTTCCATTCCAAGCATCCAACCATCTTCACGAGCAAGAGAACAGCAGAATTAGGGTTTCAATATCATCTTCACCATCGACATTAGAGTTTCATTATCTTCTGCAAAAATCATTTCCATTCCTTCCTCACAAATTTCTCTGACCCCGTTTTCATTGTTCATCGTCATCTTAGTTCGTCTTCGTCACGTTGTATCTTTATCTCAGGGCATATCAGTTCGTAATTAGCGTTTCATCCTAACTCTGGTGAGTTTTTCTACAATCCAACTAGTTTTTCTCTGGAAATATAGTTAATTGCATTTTATATTAACCTTCCATTAATTAGGGTTTCAATTTCGTAATAAAAAGCTACATGAATTTGAAAAAAATTATTTCTCTGTGTTTTGAACTTATTCTTAAACAAATTTGTGTGATTTTATCTGTAAATTTCTCTGGCATTTGAATTTCTCTGGTTTTTGCTTGATGTTTGTTTCTTCTTTGAATTTTCTCTGGCATATTTATTTTGAAAAAAGTTATTTCTCTGTGTTTTGATCTTATTTTTGAACATGTTTCTGTGATTTTGTCTATAAATTTCTCTAGAATGTCTATTTTTCTCTAGAATGTCTGTTACTCTCTTGTCTGTGTCTAAGTTTTTTTGGCATTTATAATTTTCTCTGGCCACATCATTTTTCTCCCTTGTGTGTCTCTATCATGTTTAATTTTCTCTGGTTGTATATGCAAATTTCTCTAACATTTTAATATTATGGACTGAAAAAATTCTCTAGAATGAAAATTTTCTCTGGAATGTGTGATTTTCTTTAGTATGTTTATTTTGTTCAATTCTTAGTTTCAATGTTGTGTAATTTTCTGTGGCATGTTTACGTTGCTTCGTTTATTTTATCTTGCTAATTGTGGAATGGAAATTTTCTCTGACTTGCCATGTTTACTTTTCTTTGTCATTCATTTTCTGTACTTCCTAGATATATGTTTCTTTTTTGAATTTTCTCTGGTTATATTTTACTTCTATATGCAATTTTAACAATTATTGAAAATTTCTCTGGCATGTTTATGTTGCTTTGTTGATTTTCTCTGGGAATAGAAATTTTCTATGGCTAGATGTATCCTACAGGAAAACAATTAGTACTCTGACATTTAATTTTTAGTGTCTAATTTTCTCTAACATTTATAATTTTCCCTGGCCACTTTAATTTTCTCCCTTATGTGTAATTTTCTCTAGCATGTTCAATTTTCTCTGTGATTTAATGTTGACATCTTTATGTTTTCATCATTATCTAGAAATGGCAAAACAAAAAAGTAGCAAAACACCGGAAACACCGAGCAAGAAACAGAAACTCTCTCAGTCTTCTTATGATCTAAGATCAAAAAGCAGCAAAACACCACAAACTCCTTGCCAAAATACACAAGTCTAAGGTGATGAAGGAACTAGTATCAAGATGAATACTCCAACTTCAAAAGAATCAAGCTCCAGGGGAAAAAAACCTGTTAAACTCCAAAGAAAGAGAGCTCATTACAGCATTCAATATCGATCCAACCTCTCATCTGTTGTCTCCTTTTTTCAAACACTTAAATTCAATTCAAACCAACTTGTAGAGCTTCAAAAGACCCCATTCTAGTATTTGATCCAAGCTCTAACCACTGGAAGGATGGATTCAAGGAAATCTAGGAAATCTGATGATGATGTAGTTGCAATAATCCAACGTTACAATCAAAAAACAAAAGCATTCATAGTTGGTAAAAAGAACTTGACCTTTACAACCAATGATATGACCTTGATTTTTGGTTTGCAATGAGGTAAAGGAGCCATGTCATTAAGATACTCTAAAAAGCCAAAATCTGCATTCCTAAGGAGAAGATTCCCAAAGGATACAAAGCTCACTGGTCCTGTTCTTAAAAATGCCTTGGTCAAAGCAATGGAAGGCAAGCAACCAACTAACTTCAAAGATGTAGCAATCATTGTTACCTTGTACTTGTTTCTCACCCTATTTTTTGCAACAAGTGGGAATTCAATAAGGTGGGTTTTTATAAAGTAAATGGAACCTCTTGAATCAATGAAGCAGTATGATTGGCCAGAAGCAATCACATCAACATTGATTGATTCTATCACAGCATTGCACAAAACTCCAAAAAAAGTTACAGGGTGTGTCATTGCATTGCTGGTAAGAATAATTTCCATTCAAATTTACAGTTATCATATTTATAAATTTGTGTGTTTAACAAAATTTAATTACTTTAATTTCCATCACAGTATGGGCTATGTGAATATACAAATATCATTCACTTGGAAGACAGTAACACAACTGACTTCCCAAGATATGCCAAGTGAAACCTGCAAAGCTTGACCAAACAGCTCCAAAAGACACCAGTCCACTCTCTTGCACCTCGACAGGTTAGATTTCTATCGCTACTGAAATCTAAGTGAAATTTCAAAATTTCTCTGACCACTGGTTTGTTTCCCTCCTTGTGCCTTGATTGCTTGAGATCAATTTTCTCGTAACTTTCAATTTATGTTTCTTCTTTGATTACCACTAGTTTATTTCTGTCATTGTAATGAATTTTCTCTGCAATCCAAATTTCTCTGACCACAATTGTAGTAACATTAACTTATATGCCCTGATTGATTTTCTTTGATATCCAAATTATGTTGCTCGTTTCATAATTTTCTCTGACTCATAAAATTATCTCATTGTCTGTAATTTTCTCTAGCCCATACAATTTTCTCTGAAGTTTGTTTTCCATTAGTATCATTTAGATGAATTTTATCTACCTTATTTGAATTTTTTCTCTTAGTGAATTTTGTAACATTTCTTTAATAAAAGAGCCTCCTGTTACAGATAGATAACAAGGAGCTAGTTAAAAACCTAGCAGATGAGTTTTGTCTTGGTAAAAAGAAGAAGAAAGAATCAAAAAAGGCAATTGTCAAATTCAAGGAGACATTAAAAGATTCATCTGAAAAAGGAGGGAATGAAGAAGGAGAAGGCAACACACAAGAATAAAAAGCCAGCAATGGAGAAGAAGATCAAGCAAGCAGCGCAAAAGCGGAAGCCAAAGAAGAAAGTGAAGAAGTAGAAGTAGAAGACAAAGAAGAAAATGAACAAAAAAAAGAAGACAATGAAGAAGAAGACGAAGGCATTCAATCTAAAGAGCAAGAAGAAAACAATGAGGAAAGTGATGAAGAAGAACATAATGAGCAGATGGACCAACATCATGATAGCATTTGTGGCTCAATAATGCATCAGCCTCAAGAATCTGAGGAATCAAAGGATGTTCAAATTGCTGATCTACATCAAAGACTAAAGGCACTTTCTAAATCCAAAATAGAAGAAGAGAGAAATTGGAATGAATTACTTGCAGAGAAGGACATTGCAATAAAAACCTTGACATCACATAACTCAGAACTTCAAGAAAGAGACAGCACAAACCAAATGAAACTAAGGATATTGGAGGTTCAAAAATAAGATGATACAAAAACAATTCAACAGTTGAGGTATTCAATTTCAGAGCTTGAAACTGAAAATGCTAGATTGCATGAACAAATTCAAGAACTATCCGTCCAACTAGCAACACAACCTTACCGAACACCAACACAAGTTCAACCACAAAGTCAGTGAAAATCTTGAGCCACAAAAAGTTATGTCCTTGTGTCAACATAACTCAGAGAAATTTCTATTTATTATAATTTTCTTTGTCAATGGTAATTTTCTCTGGAAGTTAAATTTCTCTGACCACATTAGTTTCTGCTGCTTATTTCTATTGATTTTTACTGCTTATTTGATTTTCTTTGTCTATTTGCTTATTTGATTTTTGGGGCTTGTTTGATTTTCACTGTGTATAGTTGGAATAGAAGTGGAACAATAACCAACAACCCAGCAAGAACAAGTGGCACACAAAGAACCACCAAAACAAAAGACAAAAGTCTATGGTAACTGGAAAATATTGAATCAAATAAATTTACATATTGAAATATGATCTGTTACTTCAGAGAAATTTCACTTTTACTGATATTTTCACTGTCTACAGTGAAAAAAGATCCTACATCAATAATAAAGAATTTAAAGGCAAAAGAAAGGAAAGAAAAGCAGTAAGATCTAGAATTTCAATATCCCAAAGTTGCGAAGGTGACTAGAGGTTCAAAGCAAGCTGCAAAGCAAATAAAGCAAACCACCAAAGACAAAGAAGTACTTGATGCCGATGCGTATGTCTTGCCTCAACCAACAAGTATAAAAAAATCTTGGGTTTTTCCACAAACTCTACCGGTTTCAAAATTGATAAAAAGAACATATAAAAGACATCTTACAGCACATATCAAATGTGTTTGAACTCGAGTAAGTACAACAAATAAAATAGAAGATAACAAACAACAATTTACTAACTTATATTGCATTAACAACTATTAAATTCCTTTTTTGTCATCTTGTAGGGCTTTAATCTGGACAAGTGAGTTGAATCTCATTATCTTTGAAGATATTGGAAACCTAATAAAGGAAAAAGAAATTGCCAACAATGTAAGTCTTTCATCAAAATTTTTCTGCAATGTTCCATCAGCCTTTATAAACCAATGTTGCAATTATAAATGATATTTTTCAGGTCATTGATGGCTATGGAGAGATCTTATTTGCTGACCAAAGGAGAAAAGGACAACAACCAACTTCATTTTTTTTCACATGCATGAGCTTAGTATGTTACTACTCTTTTATTTGATTTTCTCTGGAATTTACTTATTACTTTCTCTTGTTAAGATATTTCTTAAAGCCAGTTGTGTCATTAGTCTAATTTTCTCTGGCTAGTTGTGTGCATTTAAAATTTCTCTGCGTGTATATTTCTTAAATTCTTGTCATTTCAACTTTCTTATAACCATTTTTTGATTTTCTCTGACCGCAGAACTTCATCAAGATAACGGAAAATCAAACTTTTCGAGTCTCATTATTTGACAAGCATTTTGAAACAGCATAGTTTCTCCATTTCCCAATAAATACCGGGGGCAATGAGAAGTCAACAGATGGAAATCACTGGACCTTGCTAGTCTTGGACAAACAAAACAATTTATGGAGGTTCTACAACTCACTAAGGCCAAGGAGGGATGATACACAAGACAAATATATCAAAGATGCAAAATAATTGGTAACGAGTGCAAATTTCTTTGATCTATGATAATGTTTACGTGATGATAATTTTCATAGAATCCCATTGATTTGTATGTAAATTTCTCTGTTATTTAAAAATTATTTTTTTGTTGCAAGATTATGTGGAGAATTTTTTGAAAGCTTGCCTTAAAAGAGAGGCACAATCACAACCCTCTTTCAAATTGATAGACTTACAAAACACAAATTACGACTTTGAATATGTCAACAATACTCCACAACAAGACAGTGATTCGTAAGTTTCATACAATATCTATAAATAAGATAATCTAATTTGAATGTTTCTTAAAACTAACTATACCTATAATTTGTATGCAGTGTGGATTGTGGACTCTTTGTATGCTACATAATGAGACAATATAGCAACCATGAACCTATCAGCTCAAAATTGTCCACACAAGACGTAAGGTTAATGAGAGTAGAAATCATAAAGAGATTTGTGACCGAAGTTGGCCGGTCATGAACAGAACTAATTCAAATACCACCAGAAGAAGAACTAAAAGTATAATAGTAAACGCACACTAGTGAAAGGAAGACAATACACACAATGTAATTAGGAATAACCATTTAATTTGTTTTTTCATACATTGAATGAATGATGATGTTTGACATATATGTATATATCTTTTTTTTACTAATGTAAATTTCATAGCTATCAATGGTTAAATATATATTTTTTTATAATGCATGCTAAGTTGTGAATAACACAATCCATACAGAGAAAATTATCTGCAGAAATTTCTCTGATATGAAGTTATTAGAAATTCACAGAGAAATTTAACTCGTATTGTGCCAAAGGGTTGCCTATATGATTATGTAATCTGTAATGCTATGTATTGGTATAAAACAATCATCAAATTCAAAAAACACAAAGTGCACAGTAATTATCTCTGCTATTGGCAAATTTCACTAGATGAATTTGAAGCTTCAAAACACAATGCACAGAGAATTTTCTCTGCTAGTGGTAAATTTTTCTAGATGAATTTGACTGGTATTATAAACACACTGCCTATAGTATATTTCAACAAACACAATGCAAACTGTAATTTTCAATGCTATTAGCAAATTTCTCTAGATGAATTGGACCTTACAAAACACAATGTACATTTCAACAAATACAATGCCCATAGTAAATTTCTCCTCTTTTGGCAAATTTCTATGGATGAATTTGACTGGTATGAAGTTACCAGAAATTCACAAAGAAATTTAACTCGTATTGTGCCAAAGAGGGTGCCTATATGATCATGCAATCTGTAATGCAATGTGTTGGTACGAAACAATCATCAAATTCAAAAAACACAATGCACACAATAATTTTCTCTACTATTAGCAAATTTCTCTGGATGAATTTGAAGCTTCAAAACACAATGCACAGAGAATTTTCTCTGCTAAAGGCAAATTTCTCTGGATAAATTTGACTGGTATTATAAACACACTGCTTATAGTATGTATCAACAAACACAATGCACACTGTAATTTTCTCTCCTATTGGCAAATTTCTCTGGATGAATTTGACCTCACAAAACACAATGCACATTTCAACAAAAACAATGCCCATAGTAAATTTCTCTGCTTTTGGCAAATTTCTTTGGATGAATTTGACTGGTATTATAAAGGCACTCTCAAAGTATGTTTCTAAAAACACAATACAAAAAGTAATTTTCACTGCTATTGAAAAAATTTTCTGGATGAATTTGATTGGTATTATTATATACACTGTCCAAAAAATACATTTCACAAAACAAAGTACACAAAGTAATCATCAAATATATTATTCAATCAATAAAATGCATTATCCTCAACTATTTAACAAAGGTTCCTTGCATGTCCTCTTATTATGGCGACCAATACTCTCACATCGACTACACTTAATCACCATTTTAAACTCTTCGATAGAAGCAATTTTGTTCTTCTTTGGCCTCCCAGCTGGTCTCTTACTACACTTAATCAATGCTACACACAGGTTTTTCAACAGTTGGAACTAGGCCAATCGAAAACGAGTATGCTTGACGATACATATCAGTATGAAAAAATTGTTCAACAAACGAATTCAAATTCTTTCCACGCCTTCTCCAATACACTATCCATACGAGGACAGAGAACTTTATTCCATTTACTAGAGAGCAGCCTCCTATCAGACCTTATATTCATGATTTGCAACCGTATCATGTCCACCAAATTTGTTATTGGCAAATGCCGAGCTTCTCGTATCCATGAATTAAATGACTCAGCAACATTTAAATATATCTCACCATGACGTTTCCCTTCAAAATATGCATCACTCCAATTTTTATATGGTAAACTTCTCAAGAAAACATTCACAATGTCTTCTCCCTCACTTTTTAATTCATTTAACTTGAAATGAAATGATGCCTTTGTTGGCGCATATGCACATTCTGAAAACTTGGACACAATCGTCTCCCTAACCAAATTTGTGTTTCCACATAACAACTTATTCCTCAAATTTCTCTTTAGATGTTCATGACAAAATCCATGAAAGCAATTAGGGAAAAACCTAGCAATTCCTTCCACAATACCACAATGTCGATCTGATATGAAACTTATCACCCTCTTTGATCCTAATACTTCACATAAATGTTCAAGGAACCAACACCAATTGTCTTTATTCTCAGCATCAACAACAACAAAAGCTATAGAAAAAAAACTTACAAAACTAATAAGAACAAGCATATTAGATATACACATGCAGAGAAAATTAGAACAATAAACAACAAGAGAAATTTGACACTGTCAACATCCAAAGAAACTTCACACAGTGGCCAAATCTAGAGAAAATTCACACAATGGCAACCTCCAGAGAAAATTCACTTAGTGACCAACTCTAGAGAAAATTCACATAATGGCAACATCCAAAGAAAATTCACACAATGACAATGACAATATCCAAAGAAAATTCACACAATGACAATATCCAGAGAAAATTCTCTTAGTGACCAACTATAGAAAAAATTCACACAATGACAGTATCTAGAGAAAATTCACTTAGTGACCAACTACAGATAAAATTCACACAATGACAACATCCAGATAAAATTCACACACTGACCAAAATTCAAAGAAAATTCACACAGTAGCCAAAACCAAAGAAAATTCAAAGTGTTAAAGAAAAATCACATTCACTCAATTCCTACATATATAGAAAATTCACATACTTAGATAAAATTAGATATATTTACAATTACCTTCATTTCAATCTTTCCCCGTCGCAGCAAGCATAACTCCTTTGTATCGTCCTTTTAAAAATGTTCCATCAAGAAACAGCAATGACCGACAATATTTGAAACCAGCAATGCATGCATGAAAAGCAATAAACACTCTTTTGAAACACTTGTTATCTTCAAAATCTAACTCAAAACGACTACTTGGATTGTTCTTCAATGCCTCATCAAAATACCATCGTAATTGATCGACTGACAAACAAGAATCCCTATATGTACTACATTTTGCTTTTTCAACCCCCAACCAACCATAGTTATAACTGATTGAGACCCCATACTTGTCTTTCATTCCTTTGACAACATCCACTGAACGAGTTAAAGGTTTTGCACTTACCTCTTTAAGTATCAGCCTAGAAACCAAGCTGGAAGTCATCCTAGCATATTTACTAGTACGAATCGTCACACCACACGTATGTTTATTGTTCGAAGTTCTTATGTAAAAGAACCCATTTGTTTTTTCAACTGAAATATGTACACGCCACATACATCCCCTTGATTCCTTATATGCACATTCTGCCGTAACCCTCAGCTTGTCATTTTTAACATACGTAAACCGAAAACCAACCTCAATAGCATACTTTCATAAAACAGTACGGAACTCAACCACACCACCCTCAAACTTTTGTCCAACACTCGTAATATTATTTCGCCAACCAGCTGACAATAACACCTTTTCTTGGTGAGAACAAAACTTAGAGAGTGAATTCCTTTCAATATCCATCAGCCTATCCCATTCACCATGACAACATCTACCCAATTAGACCCCACTTTATCTTCTTGATCAGAAGTATTACACCTAATAACTGAAACATCAACTATATCAACACCACATGCACAAACAACCCTGAACATATTCAAAAAATCAATATTATTTCGAACCATACAATTCGGATGGTCCATAATAGAATATGAAATACACATCGTCTCAGGTTTCAAATTCTCCCATGTTTTACACATAATGCCAACCAATTCCTCAAAATTCAATTCGTATGAAACATTAATGACAATAGTATCATTTCCATATTTGTACAGCAACAACACTGCACCGTCCATTGAAACTGAAAGAAAAAACAAGAAAAATAATTTGTTCAACATAAAAACACTTTACAAGAACAACATAAAAGTCCAGAGAAATTTCTAATAATTATAATTTTCTTTGGATTATAATAATAAGCTTATAATTTTCTCTGAACTCAAATAAAAGTCCAGAGACATTTACAAACTTATATTCACCTTCAAAATAACAAAAACAAAATCATAGAAAACTTAATAAATCCAGAAAGAATCACAGAGAAATTTACTACTAACTATTAAACACAATCATAGACAAAAATCACACAGAACATTTGTTATGCAATTATAAGCTTCTCTGTGATTTTCACTGAACTACAAGCTTATAATTTTCTCTGCGTCATTCTGCAATATTGCACTCATATCAAAATCTAGAGAAATTTACAAACTTATATACACCTTCAAGATAACAAAAAACACTGCACTATCCATCTAAACTGAAAGAAAAACACAAAAAATAACTTTTGCTCAGAGAAACAAAAACTTATATTCACTTTCTACAAACTTATAATTTTCTCTAAACTACAAACTGAAAGTAAATAACAAACTTATAATTTTCTCTAAACTACAAATAAAAGTCCAGAGAAATTTAACAACTTACATTCACTTTCTGAGATTCTATCTGCATTGGAACTTCTAATAATATGTCCATATGAACTTATAATTTTCTCTGTGATTTTCGTTGAATTATAATAACAAACTTACAATTTTCTTTGGACTATACCAACAAAAGTGCAGAGAATGAAATTTCTTTGGCTTAAAAAAATTTCTTTGGTTTGAAAAAATAGCGAACAAAAATTATCATTGATCAGCATGTTGATGAAAAACAGAGTACGAAAAATGAACTCTAACCATCAAAACCAACTACACTGTCAACTCTCTTTGAAATTAATCAAAAAACAGAGAATGAAAAATGAACTCCAAAAATCAAAATCAACTTGATCAAGCTGGCCTCTCTCTAAAATTGATCAATAACAGAGAATGAAAAATCAACTCCAAAAATCATAAACAACTTCAGTGAGCTAGCCTCTCTTTTAAATTGATCAAAACTGAAAACAAAAACCTAATGCAAAAAAGCACTTGAAAAACTAATATGAAATTAGAGTCCTTACATAAAATTCAAAACAAAAATCAAAATCCACATGGAATCTCCATCGAAAACATACCTGATTCAACTTTACTGAAAAACTAACGCGATCAACACACTATAACACATACACGATCATAGCAATCTCTATCGTCAAGTCCACTGCAACACTTGCAAAATCCCTACGAAATCTCCGACAAAATCTCCACCATGAAGTCAGTTTCCAAAATTTCCACTGTGAAGTCAGTAATAAAATATTCAGTTTGCCAAAATCCAAACAAACTTATGTTGTAAAGAAGGGTAAATTAGGTATTTTATAACCTAAAATAAGGTTGAGGGACCTTAGCCATCAAAATATATTATTGTGGACCTCTCCTCCTATCAAAAGTTGGGGAGGGATCTTAGACCAATTTTCCTTTAAAAAAGTTGATTAATTGAAAATTGGGTGAATAATGCTTTTCACTTCTGATTTTCAATTATTAGCTTATAATAAAGTTGCTTATACTTTTTTTTTTTAAGGTAAATTACAAATACATCATTGAGATTTGTTTAAGAAAATGATTGCCACTTCTGATTTGAAAATTATAAATACACCTTTTGAGATTTGTTTAAAATACAGATTGCCCCATATGATTTGAAAAATTACAAATACACCTTTGTCATAATTTTGTATTTAACATAATTAATTGAAAAAATAAAATTCTAACCATTTTCCTATATAATGATAAAATTACTTGAAATATTAATTGAAATAAATTTCTGTTATTGTTATAAAAAAAAAAAAAAAAATTTGTATTCTGGCAAATACAGAAAATACCCAGATGTTTTTTTTTTTTTCCCCTACCTGGATATCAAAACATGTTCACCATTTTGGAAAGTTGAAGATATGGCATGAACAAATGGTAGTATTAGATCCAGTAGAGGGTACAGGTGAAGAGCAGAAATAGTTTTTGGATTTTATTTTATTTATTTTTAATGCATATGCTAGATATAAGAGAAGCTTGGCCCAATGATAAAATTTGCCCTTAGCATTCTGGTGACTCGAACACAGGTTGGGGAAACAGCCTCTCCGGTAATGGAGGAAATAGACTTGTACCCAATTCGCGGAAACAACCTCTACAGTAATAAAGGGAATGCTCCTCATATTTTTCCCTTTTCAAATCTTGTTTTAGGTAGGGGTGGGCGCAGGTCGGTTGCGGCCACGGAACCTCCAATCCGCCATCCGTCCGCCAGATTGGCGGATTGGAGAAAATCAATCCGCATCCGTCCGCCAATCCGGCGAATGTGGATTAAGCGGATTGGTGGTTTGGCGGATGGATGCGAATCGGTTTGGCGGTTTAAAATTTTATAAATTTTCAACATAATTCAACTTGTACACTTTTTCAAAAAAAAAAAAAAAAAAAAAAAAGAAGAAGAAAGTATTACAGTCAATGACTTAAAAAAGTATTACAATCACTGTATACCTTATCTAAAGAAAGAAAGTTTAAATTTTTAGAATATCACGATCACTGCATGCCTCATCCACATATTACAATCACAGCATGATTCATCCACATAAAGTATTACAATCTGTGGTTCTTAAAATATAATAACAATTCAAACCACCAAAACCATGAACAGAGCAGTAGTAGAGATTGTATGTCTCTGTATTGTTACATCTATATATGTTTTTGAAAATAAAAACCAACCAACATATATCATATTTTCTATTTATTATTTTTAGAATTAGATTTAAAAATAAAAAAATATAGATAAATAATACGTTTATTTTTTTCAATTCAAAAAATATATTCAAGCTGAAAACTTTTTTTCAACAAAATATTTAAACTCATTTTCAATTGAAAACACAAACATAATATTTAAACAAATTGAAAACACAAAGTCTTATAAATTACTAGTGGTGCTCACGGTTTGGCAGTTTGGCGGTTCGGTTGCGGCCAAAGAAATCTCAAATCCGCCATCCGTCTGCCAAATTGGCGGATTGGATAAAATTAATCCGCAACCATCCGCTCGTCATCACGCATCCGTCCAAAATGCGGCGGATCGGTTCGGTTCGATCGGTTTTGACGGATCGGTAAATCCGCTGCTCACCTCTAGTTTTAGCCTCGATTTGGGTACAAGCTATGTTAGATGGACTTAAGGGTGTCGGGTGCAGGTGTGTATTTAGAGGTTGCTCTCATCAAATTTTAAATTTAAGAGTATGCAGACTGGAAAAAAAAAAAAAAGTCATATTTTTATAATTTTAATTTGTTATGTGAGATAAAATGTAGTTATATATAAAACACAATAATATCAAAAAGATATTTATAGCAATTATACAATAATATGCACATATAATAATAGTGTTAAACTATGAAGCACGAACACCACTACGGAGATCACGTATAAGTGTCCGGCACGAACACGCACCGGACACGTTGCGGACATGTTGTGGACACGCTAAGGACTCACTAGGGACACGTTGGGAGACGCTGAGGACTATTTTTTTCAAAAAAAAAAATATTTATTTTTTAATATTTTTACTAAAATAACATACTTAAGGCTGATAAATTTGATAAAATCAAACATTTGACATAAGATATATATTAAATATTCAAAAATATGACATATAATAAATATATAAAATTATATGTTTTGCATGTGTCTCCAACGTGTCGTGTCTTGTATTTTTGAAAATTTGTGTGTCCGTGTCCGGTTCTTGTCGTGTTACGTGTTGGTATCTGTACTTCTTACATGTTAAATATAAATATATAAGAAGTGTCTGATGAAAAATATCCAATATATATCCCATACCCTTATCCAAGTGTCGAGTATTGGACATAGGTATTTGATTTATTTTGAAGATTCTGTGTAACATAGGGTACAAGTTGGGCAGTAAACAAGTTGAGTTAAGCCAAGTTGTAAGTTGTTTAATTCAAGTTTGGCTTGAAAACTTAAAGAGTTTCAAGCTAAACACGAGTTGAACTCAAGTAGTTGATGTGCATATATGCCTATCGAGTTGAGTAATTGGTTGTTCAAGCTTAGCTTGACAACTTACCAAAACAAAAATGTGTTCAAGCTTGGCTTACTTACATAACGAGTCGATCTTAAGTGAGCTTTTAACAAACTCGAGTAGCTTTGTTCGTTTTGCAGCCCTAGGTACAATACAAGTGAATAGTTGAAGTTAGTTTGAGGATTTTTTTTAATACATATAATCATTGTTGCCAAATCGGGATTCGAATCATAAATCGTAATATCTATTATATGAGATACTTAAACCAGAGTCACAGAATAAGACATGGAGGAAATACTGCTTATATTTTTTCCCTTTCAGATTCCATTTTAGCAGGAGCCTCATGCATTTGGTTCACTTTTTTTTATTTTTTATTTTTTATACATATAATTAATGTGCTTATCGAACCAAGATTTTTTTTTTTTTGGGTTCTGATTCAGGGAACATATGGACTGCTTCTGCACACATAATAACAGCAGTTATAAGCTCTGGGGTTCTATCCCTAGCATGGAGCATAGCTCAACTAGGTTGGATTGCAGGCCCATTATCTATGCTCTTCGTTGCATCAATTACCATTTTATCTGCCTTTATGGTCTGCAACTGCTACAGATCTCCTGACACAGAAAACGGCCCTGCCAGAAATCACTCGTACCTCGAAGCTGTTTGGATGATTTTAGGTATCAACGTGGCTAAATTTACGTTACTTTTTTTAATGGACTTTGTCAGTGTCGAAAAATGAGATTCTGTGCGTGCATTTTGTTGTGCAGTTCTAATCGCAACCATAACTGAGTTGGAAAGTAATTGCCAAGTTGATTTTGGATAGTTTAATCCAAATTGGTCTATAGAAAGAAATAAAATAAAAAATAGGTGACACCTAACATGGTTTTCTTTCATGATACATGGTATCAATGTCAATTATAGAATTTGAACTATCCTTAATGAACTTTTCTATTGATCAAGTTCTAATTTTTGCACATGAGAAATTGCTCAATCATAGTAATGAACAAACAATAGCTGATGAATTTTTTTTTTCTTCCTGTTATTAAATCATAAACAACTAAGACATTTGACATTGCACAGTGCACCTGATTTTTTTTTCAGGAAAGAGGAGTGCTTTGCTTTGTAGTATTCTTCTACGACTATTCTTGTTTGAGGGTGGAATTGTTGCTACCATTACATCCGGGATCAGCGCCAGGTATGTTAATAAGCTTCCCAAATACACATCATGACTATTTTTTTTTTTATCTGCAGCAAGAGAAATTTTATTAAAGAAAAAGGAAAGTACAAGGAAAAAGGGGACAAGGGTCCGCCAAAGGAAAGAACAAAAGAAAGAGACAAGTACACAAATGACAAAAATACCACCTACAAATGTCACACCGCCCTCCAATCCCTAAAAAAAGAAAAAAAAAACATGGAATCCCGTTAAATGAATGTCAGATTTGCTGACCTTTTCTATACAAAATCTATATAAGCCATTCAAGAAAAAAATACTCTTAATGATGCATATATGGATATCTGTTTGTCCAGGATTGGTGGTTTTAACGATATACTAATCTGGTCTGTTCCGAAGATATATCTATATATATATATTTTTATCAAAATTGTTTGGTTTCTTATGAATTGCAGTTGCCATTAAATTTCTTGTTTATTTGATATGGTGAACGATTTCTTAATGGCTATTGTTTGAATCTTTTAAATGAGACCAGAGCGATTCAAAGAGCAAACTGTTACCACAAAGAAGGGCAAAACCCTGCTTGCAAATTTGGAAACAATTCTTGTATGCTTCTATTTGGAATTGTACAAATTATAATGTCTCAGATACCTGATTTCCACAGCATGGAGTGGCTCTCAATCTTTTCTGCAATAATGTCATTCACTTATTCTATCATTGGATCGGCACTTGGTTTAGCAAAAGTAATAGGTATGGTCAAAAGTATGCTCTATTGATTAGTCAAGTCACCTTAGTTGGCATTTCCATTGACTCTCGTTTACCATTGTACCAAACGTTAGAAAATATAGAAAAGCTTTTCGCCAACACAAATGGAATGTTAATACCTTCAAGTTGAGCTTTTTTAACTTAAAATTGCAGGGGATGGATATATAAAGGGTGACATTGTAGGAGTCCAGACTTCTAATGCAACTCAAAAAGTACTTTTGGTAGCTCAAGCACTTGGGGACATCGCCTTCGCCTATCCATTCTCAATAATTCTCATTGAGATACAGGTATGTAGTAAATGTGTTTAATATAAGCAAACTTCATTCAAATTTGCATTGAAGAGTGATTTTACCATTTAAAGCTAATAATCAAACTTGCAAAACATGAAGAATACTTTGAAGTCACCTCCTCCAGAAAAAGTTACCATGAAGAATGCTTCAATGATGGCAACGTGTATTACAACCATTTTCTACCTCTTATGTGGAGGATTTGGCTATGCAGCCTTTGGGAATTCTGCACGAGGAAATCTCTTGACCGGATTTGGATTCTTCGAGCCATATTGGCTTATTGACTTTGCTAATATGTGTGTTGCAGTTCATTTAGTTGGAGCATATCAGGTACCAAAAAATTGAAAAAACATAATGAAATATGAGTATTTTTGAACTTTTATTGTTTTTGTTTTTGAAAACATAAAAAATGGAAGCAATTAAAATGAAAACACAGCCAAACCTTCAATTACATTTTTTCAATTTAGATAATTTTCGTATGTACATTAATTTCTAATGTTTTTCAGGTATTCAGTCAGCCACAGTTTGCAATGGTGGAAAGATGGGCCGCAGAGAAGTTCCCAAGCAGTGGATTTGTAAATGATAATTACATTCTGGAACTCCCATTATTGCCGGCTTTTAGATTAAATGTTTTCAGGCTGTGTTTTTGAACTGCTTATGTTGCTTCAACAACTGGGGTTGCAATTATCTTCCCATACTTCAACCAAGTTCTTGGAGTGGCGGGAACACTCAACTTTTGGCCGTTGATTGTATATTTCCCGGTGGAAATGTACAGTGTGCAGAAAAACATCGGAAAGTGGACAAGAAAGTGGATCACTCTTCACATTTACAGCTGCATTTGCTTGCTAGTGGCAACCTTCGCCTTGGTTGGATCAATTGAAGGACTAATAACTGCAAAGTACAGCTAAGGCATGTTTGGTGTTCCTGAACACAGGACAAGAGGAGAATTCTCAGCATTGTAAATTATGCTTCATTGTAAATTGTTGATAAATGTCTTCCCTGTATTTCTTTGGTTGTTCTTTCTCCTGGATATAGTTGTTGAATATATTTTGTATATTGAATAAGCAATGCGCGGTGAACGATGGGTGGTTGTTTTCACTCTATAATTTTTTTTTTTTTTTTTTGAAGGGGACGACCAGCACGTACGAACACTCCTTGGGCGTGATCATAGGAGTTCCTAGCTAAACTAGTTAGGCAAAATAAAGAAGGTAGTTTTATGTGTACTTGGAGGCATTTTGGAGAGCATGGTTGGAGATGCTCTTACAGCGGAGTTTGTTGATGCAATGGTTTATAACATTGGTTTGATTCAAACATTTTCTTTTTGTAGTCATATTGATCAGTAGTAAAAGTTATTTTACTAAAAATAATGTTGTATTGTTCATATTATATTTTATATATCATTATATTAATTTATTAAGTTTCAAATTTATGATCATTATTAATACAGTGATCAGTGATGACACATAATATTATTAATGTACTTAAAAAAAATATTTTTATAATATACAAAAATTAGAAGGCATACTTACGTGTAGGTCCTAATAAATGGATTTATTGTCTAATAAGTCTTATGAGAAAAAATTGTCATAAAAAAAGTCACTAATTGTAAATTTTAGCGACAATTTATAAAAATCATGATAAAAAAAGTCACTAATTGTCAATTTTTAGCGACAAATATAAAAAACTGTCATAAAAAATTATTTTTAACGACAATTTTACCAAGACTTATTTTCAATAGAACTTGATGGGAATTAAGTCCAACTATTAAGACCTATTGGTAGTTTATTCAAATTAAAACGCCAGAGTCATACTTATTTTAGATATAGTCGACACTATATAAAAAAATTCAGAAGTAATGTTTAGAAAATTGTTAAATACTCTTGAAGTTAGGAGTGTTTACGGTTCGATTGCAGTCGGAGAATCTTTAATCCTCCATTCGTTTGTCAGATTCGCGGATTGGAAAAAATCAATCTGCATTTGTCCGCTAGATTGACGGATGCGGATTGAGTAGATTGGCGGATGGATGCGAATGGTTTGGCGGTTTAAACTTTTACAAATTTTGAGTATAATACAACAACTTGTCAACATTAATATAATCAAAAGATTATCAAGTAAATTATCGAATATCAATAATAAATAATATAAGAAAACCATGCGTTATCAAAACTATTTCGTTACTTTTTTTTATTCAAAAACTATTTAATTTGATTTTTAAAAAAAATGACAAAATTAAGCCTTATATTTTTATACAAAAATACCAAATATCAACACTTGCCATTTGATAAAAGGCTTTCCAATTGAAAACACAACATAATATTGAAATTCTTTTTCAATTGAAAACACAAATAGAATATCTAAATAAATTGAAAACAAAAAGTCTTACAAATTACTAGGGGTACTCGTGGTTGGCAGTTTGATTACAGCCAAAGGAACCTTAAATCTGCCATTCGTCCAAAACTAGACGGATTGGAAAAAATTAATCCGTAATCGTCCGCTCGTCATCACACATCAGTCCAAAATGCAGCAGATCAGTTTGGTTCGATTAGTTTGGACAGATCGAAATATCCGTTGTTCACCCCTAGATAAAGTAGAGATGATACTATTTATATAGTATTCTTAATAAATGAAAAATTACAACATATATTAAATGAGTTGTTATTTGTCTTTCAATATAACAAAAGTGATTGGTGTGAATTTACTATTATTTTTATTTTATTTTTTTATTTGAGAGGACTTGAATACCATGTGGATTTATAGTATTCTACTTAAACAATACCATATGATACTATGGAACTACTAAATAATTACTTCATAATACAATACAAACTAATAAATTTATAAACTATTTTTACTTATTCAAGTGGCATTTATAAAGTAGATCATGCATTGGTTTTCAAAGTTTATTTCTATATACTATGTGGGTGTAAATTTTCGACCACACAATCAAAAGGGAACTCAGTTGGAGAGCATCGACAAAATAGATTAAGCTTAACAACCTGCACAAGAAGATGAAAATCCGGCAGTGGTTCATCCACCCGGGAGCACTCCGACGATCAAGTCAGTCATCAATATCTCTCAAAGATAGCGGGGATGTTTGGTGGGGCTTTTTTGAGCAAACTTATGACTTCTGGCTTTTAAAAAGTTATTTTGGACTATTTGGTTAAACTTATTTCAAACAGCTTTTGATTCTAACAACTTATTTTAAGTCAAAAAAGCTGATTCTGAGAAGCTGCTCACCCTTTGCTTCTGATTATCAGCTTCTGCTGTGGACATGTTAATTCACGGTTATACTCTTAGATTTTTTTTTATTTTTTATTTTTTAAAAATAGAAAAAGACCCAAATGGACTATAAAATATTATTATTATTTTTTATGAGAAATGTAGACATATAGTGAATAATAAAAAATAAAAGTTAATTGAAAAAGCTACTTCACAGCTTATTTAACAAACACTACTCAGTAACTTAAATCTATAATCTAACAGTTATACCAAACAGATTAACAGCTTTTGATTAAAGTCATAATCTATAATCTGTTAAGCTATAATCTATAATCTGTTTTAACAGTTACACCAAACAGGACCAGCAAATTGTGCTTAAACTCACAAGAAAAGAACTTACCTTTGACCCACGAGGGTGTCCTGCTTTTATAACTAGTAGTGACCTGATCCCTTTATAAGCCTCACTTCAATGGATTCAAACTCCATGTTCATCTTGGACCCTCATCTAGGTAGAGATAAACTCTTCTTGAGCCTTATATCTATCCAAAATGAGATTCTCCCCTGTTTTAGGACTCTTGTCCCTTATCTACTTAACTCGGATTCCAATATCTCCGCAAACAACCTTGGCCTAGCTGAGACCATCTCGGTACGTGACCAGGCCACGTGGCACCTCGGCTGACACTTCGGCGTCACCTTTACCACGTGTTGTCATGCAAAAAATGTGTCCCCACAACTGCCTTCTAGGTTCTATGACCTCTGTAACCTGAGGTAATGGAACCTACATCGTTCGTCCATATAACAGGTTGGCTAATAATCCATTCATCTCTCCGACTGAGATTATGACTCGTCGGTTTCAAGTAACCAAGGCTCTACTGCTCATTCTATCAAGGACCACGAACCAAGAACCAAGAACCAAGGACCAAGTTCTTTGAGCATCTCAACCGAGATCGCTCCTCTAGCCGAGGTTATGGCCTCATTACTTCAAGAATTTCAAAAGTTCCTAGCTGCGTATGAGCTGTCACACATGGTCTTTTCAATCGTTTCCTCTACGCGTCCCTTCCTTATTAGGTCGTACCTAACACGCGTTTATCAGGTTGCGTCATTTCTGCCCACGCCGCCTGACAGGCACGTCGCCTCAGGTGTATTCATTTTATTTTGCCGCATTTTTAGTTTTTAACAAAAGTCTCTCTCTCTCTCTCTCTCTCTTCTTTCGTCTTATCACTTTGCAAATTTGATTTCTTTGTCTGTGCTCAAATTTTCTCTCTCTAAATTTTCCCTCTTTGAACCGCCATTTTCAAGCTCTCAAGCTCTACAATCACTCCACTCGTCACCGCCGGTGAAGCGTTTTCTGTCTTGCTCCACTCGTCATCATCATCTGACTCCGGCGAACCTCATATCGATGCCCTCAATCTCGTCCCCAATTGGTGAGTTCATAACTTCTTTCAATTCTAGTCGTTCATTGTTCCATTTTCAAATTTGCCATATGTCTGTACTGTATCCGTTGCCATTGAATATGTTTTCATAGTTGTACTCTGTTTATATTTTCATGTTTTGGTCATCATTTTCTCGTTCTTGAATTTGTGTTGTGCTTTGAAGTTCATTACTGTCAATTGTGTTTGCTTGTGATTCTGGCACATTTACCTTTTACATACTCACTCAGTGTTTTGTGGATTTGTAATTTTCCAAGTTCTTGGATTGTTACTTCTTATCACTATGTTCGCCATGCTGTTGCTTTTTGGATTCCGAATCATGCTCTTTTTCCTGTCTTCTTGGTGCTTTTTTTAGATTCTTGCCTTCAAATTTTGTTCATAGATTTCTAGATTTGGGCTTTGATTTAGGAATCCTTCCAGTTTAGGAAAACTGAAACAAAATTCTCCCCTTTAATCTTCAAGGAACCCTCACCCTAGTGCTTTCTAGGGTTAGTCGAGGTCTTTAGACCCATACCAATCACTTTTCTCTGCAACCCAACACTAAATACTTTAAGCCGATATCATGGGAATGTTCAGGTAAAGGGTAGACATCCCATCCAAATTAGAGAACTTCCGTCAAGAGTTTTCCATCCCAACCGACGTTCAAATTAGGTTGGCTGGGAAGGAAGACTCTATCATGCCTGATGGAGACTCAATGCCCTTCTCCGTAGTTACGTTTATTGAGTATGGACTTCAATATCCCCTAGACATTCTTTTCCAAGAAGTTTTCCATTACTACAAACTCAACCCTATGCAACTAGCCATCAACTCATATAGGGTTATTAACGACATTATCGAACTGGCACACCGAGAATAAACTAGGATTACACTCTTGACATCCAATTTTGTTACACCATATGTGGCCTTAGGTCTGACAAAGGCCACATATACTACCTCAAGCCCAGATTTACCGCCTTCAAACTTATAGCCGACCTTCCGAACTCTAACAAAGGTGTTAGAGACGACTACCTAATTGTCTTGGGCAATTGGGAGTTTGTGCTTGATGACAACTTCCATCTCTTTCCTCTGCGCCGATCAGTTTTTAGAGAGGATGAGGCTAAGCACAAGTATAGCTTTTATGTTTCTATTAAGTCTTGTCAGTTTATTTCTCTTGTCTGTGCTAATGTTAGACGTTTGCTTTTGCAACTCTTCCTCAACCAATGAAGGGATTTTGGCAGTCATGCATTCCTAGCCGAGATTGGAAGAAGCTCTTGGATCTCCCAATCCAAAGACGCAAGGCCCTATTGTTGCTCAACTATATTCCGATGTACAAGTCGTCCTTGCCCGACGTTCCAAAGCGAAGCAAGACTCCTCCTTCTACCATAACTCCACCAACCACTTCATTACCAAGGCCAGACCAAGCATCCACCTCAAATCTAGTAGAGCAGCCATCCACTTCTGCCCCCCAGTTGATTCCTCTTTCTTAACACCGTCGCCAATGCCAAGCTCCTTTGAACGTTCCTGTAGGCAAAACTCGCAGTAGAAAACATCAAGATCTTGACTTCTCGGTGACCAACCCATCAAACCCACCTATTTCCCTGCTAGTAATCCATTTCGGGACCAAGGTTATCGTCGCTGCAACAGTCGACGAGATGGGCCGCAAACCAGCCGTTGTTGAAGATCTTGCCAACATCCTTGGAGTTGTAACGGTCTAGTCATCTTCCTGTCTATCCCAAACCAAACCCAAGCCAAAGAGACTCAAGAAGGCCAAGGCCAAGGCCACAGTGACCCAGGTTCCTTATGAATTCGAGAAAGACCCTGAGGACTCTATGCCTATATCAAAGTTGGCCCAATTCGAGAAAAGGCCAGCCGAGGCTGCTGATTTCGACATCCGATCTCCAAAGAAGCCGAGGTCTGGTTGCCCAGAGGGTAGTAGCATCTTTTCTCCCGATCAAACCTAGGCACCCGAGGTCATGGTTGGGGACCGTCCTTTGACAGCCGGCGACAACGCAATTGAGAACGTCGAAGTTGGCGCCACGCTGTCAATGGTTGTGCTCCTTCCTGTAGACATGAATCATATGGCCGATCTCCACGAATATGGGAATTTCATCCTAATGATGCAGCACTCAGTCTTGGTAAGTTTCCTATTGTATTCTTTAAAGCTTTCCAATACTTAGTCAAACTTTGCTAATTTGTTTCATTCTTTGCAGGCCATCTAGCATGCTCACTTGTATGCAGTCAAGACCGAGATAATGAGAAAGGAGTTGGTGAAGAAAACTCAAGAAGCTGCCAAACTCATGTCCCCGTTGAACCATGTTGAGGCCAGCAACCAAAATCTACTAGATCAGGCTAAGGCTACCAAGACTGCGCAAGGCCAAGCCGAGGCTAAAGCCGAAGCTACTGAGGCCGCTGTCGAAGCTGCCAAGGCCGATGCTGAGGCTGCCAAAGCCAGGGCAACAGAGTTAGAGGCTAAGATCAAGGAAGCCATCGACTCAAAGGAGGTCGAGGTTAAAGAGGCCGATGAGAAGGCCTTCGAGGAGGGTCAAGCTGCTGTTCGTGACCAATACAAAGAACAAGTCAATCTAGCTTGCAACCGAGATTATTACCTCGACTAGACGGCGGCGCTTAACAAACTTTCTGTCCACATGGTTTCCTCTCTAAGAGACATTGGCCAGTTCAGCGTGCCCTTCCCTCCTACTTCTAAAGAATCCGATGACGAGGCCAATGAGGATGAAGCTGACGAAGAGGCTTTTGAAGAGGAAGAGGTTGCTATTGGGGCCAAGTCCCCCACTCTGAATGATCAAGTCCTAGACTTGACTCAAGAAGAAGAGGAAGACGAGGTTTCCAATAGTGCCTCTCTCAAAAAGACAACCTCTGAGGCCGAGGTCCAAGCCGCCGATAAGAGCTTGGACCAAACTTTGCTTGAAATAGACATCAAGATCTTGGCGGAGAAGGAAGCAATACTGCTAGCCGAGCGCGACATAATGCCAATAGTCGAGGTTGGGCAATCCGAGATCAACGCTAATGCTTCTAGTACTTAGGATTTTTTCCTTTTATTTTTCTGAACTTGTTTGCTGTACTCTTTTTGCTTTCTGTCAGGCTGAAGTGCCTCGGTTTGTAACTGAACAAGTAGTTTTCTATGCCAGGCCAAAGTGCATTTTTGTTTGCAATTGAGCAAATTCTCTTTAAATGAATGCATGCCTTCTTTTCTTCTAAGTGTTGAATGTATGCTTGTTTCCTTAAACTTTATCTATCTTTACTGTCTTTGTATGCTTCCATACTTAGAAATATTTTTGCACTTCTACAATCTTTCTTTGTGTGACCACTTTGGGTTAGAACACCTCAGACAAGTATTACCTCAGATCCACCCTTAGCTGGTCATCTCGGACCAATTTACCTCAGAGTTTACCTTTTACTGTGATCTCGACAAACGGGCCCTTTGTTAAAATCCTTTTAATAACATTCAAAGACTTCACCCTTCCAAGTTTGACAACCTATTTGTTTATCTCGGCTAACAAATACCACTGGTATCCACTTATCTAGTTACTTCGACTGACTCCAACTTGTAAATTTTTAAAAAATTTCAACAAGTGTCAAGCGTAGGAAATTTCAATAGGTGTCAAGCCTATTCCTGCTTCCTGCCCCTTAATATGAACCTAAGTACCACTTATGTTCACATTAAGCATGCAACTCCAATTCTTTTCGACGTCTGATTCAAACAAATCTTAGCCGAGGTTTTCTACCTTGGTGTCTCTGTTAATCCGACTAGATCAAACTTAGTTCAACTCCACCATACGGCAAGTGTTAATTCAACTTTACCATATGGCCAGTTTAAGTTATTCGTCATGTTTCAATCGGAAACATCGCCAACTTAGTTTAACTCTATCGTATAGCAGGTATAATTCAACTCTACCATATGACAAATCCAAGTTACTCGTCATGTTTCAATTAGAAACATCGCCAACTTAGTTCAACTTTATCGTATAGCAATTATAATTCAACTCTACCATATGATAAGTCTAAGTTATTCGTCATGTTTCATTTGGAAACATCGTCATAAGATTGTTCAGTCCTATCGCACAAATTTTAAATTCATAAAAATAAAATCAAACTAGTACTTTATTAAAACTTTGGCTAATAAAATCATGACATAAATCTCAAAAAATAAAAACTAATGATAGAAAAACTTCAGATTGCAAGCGTTCCAGGGTCTTGGTAACTTTTTGCCATCAGTGTCTTAAAGCCGATATGCATCATTGCCGATAACCGAGATGATTCTATATGGCCCCTCCCAGTTTGGGCCAAGTTTGCCCTCCCCAAGATCCCTCTTGTTACCGACAACTTTCCTCAGGACAAGGTCCCCTACCTTGAACTCTCTTTGGTTGACCTTCTTGTTGTAAGCCCTAGCAAGCTGCTGTTAGTATGCCCGCAGCCAAATTGTTGCACTCTCCCTTATTTCTTCCAATAGATCTAGATCTCGAGCAAGAAATGCCTTGTTCATCCCATTCTCTACTCTCTGGGTTCTAATTCCAAGAATGCCGACCTCCAGTGGGATAACTACTTCAGTGCCATAAGCTATGACAAAATGAGACTTCCCAGTTGATCTTCTCGGTGTAGTCCGATATGCCCACAGAACATTAGGCAATTTTTTCACCCACTTTCCCTTGGCTATTTCCAGCCTCCTCTTGATCTCATCCAAGATGGTCTTGTTAGATGCTTCTGCCTGACCATTACTTTGGGAGAAACTAAGAGTAGAGTAATAGTTTTTGATCTTGTATTTTGCACAGAAACTCTTAATCAGCTTACTGTCAAACTGAGTGCCATTGTCTGCTATAATGGCTCTTGGAATCCCAAATCTGGTAATTATGTTCTTTTAGATGAAGTTTTTCACATCAATATCTCGAATCTTTGTGAGAGGTTCAGCCTCTACCCATTTGGTAAAGTAGTCTGTGGTTACCAGCAAAAACTTTCTCTGTCCAGCTGCCTGGGGCAGTGGTCCCACCAAGTCCATGCCCCACTAAGCAAATGGCCAAGGATTGGACACGGGGTTCAGATTTGCTGTTGGCTGATGTATCAAAGGTGCAAACCTTTGACACTTCTTACACTTCCTAACATAGACTTCAGTATCATTTTGCATGTATGGCCACCAGTATCCCTAGGAAATGGCTCTATGGGCAAGTGACCTGCCCCCTACATGGCTTCCACAAACTCCTCCATGGATCTTATATAAAAAGTCCTCTACCTGAGAGAGATGCACACATCGGAGAAGAGGTCCAGTGAAGGATCTTCTGTACAGATGACCTTCTACTGACAGGCAGAACCTGGCCGACTTCAACTTGGTTTTGTGTGCCTCATTTCTGTCCTCTAGTAGTCTACCCTTTTTGAGGAACATAACTATGGCGTCCATCCAGCTAGGACCCATTTCTACGCACATTGCTTCGTACTCCATTATCAGAGGTTTTACACTTGGGCCTGACAAATAATCAACCATGATTGTCCTTGGTTCCCTTAACTTTATTGCACTAGCCAGGTTTGCCAAGGCGTTGGCATGGCTATTATCATCTCGGCTAACTTGTTGTAGTCGACGATTCTCAAACAATGTTAGCAGTGTAACAAACTCTTTGACATAGGCTGTCATCCGTTCATCTCGGGCTACATACTCGCCCATTGCTTGATTCACAATAAGTTGGGAGTCTCAGAAGACTACCACCTCATCCGCTTCCATGACTGCTACTAGTTTCAGCCCTGCAATCAGCACCTCATACTCTGTTTCATTGTTTGAAGCCTTGAACCCCAAACGAATAGATTGCTCAAGCATTCGCCTATCTGGCAATACCAAAACCACTCATGCCCTACTCCTTGACGGTTTGAACTTCTATCAACAAATAGGCAGAAGGAGTCACCGATGTAGATATCGCAGGGTTTAGGTTTCTTTTCCTTCTTCTGTGTTGCTGGTGTGGGGTTCTTTAGCCCCAGTTGGGTTTATTCTGGTTCTCTTAGACAAATTAAGCTACGGCTCACCAGAGCCTGACGTGGGATGGCACCAAGGGTGAACTCAGCCATAAAGTCGGCCAGAACTTGGCCCTTAATCGCTGTTCTAGGCCTGAATTCCTAGTCATACTGTCCCAGCACCACTGCTTATCTAGCTATTCTACTTGTCAAATCTCCATGTGTAGACCGCCCGAACTCACTCCGCGCGTGAATTGGGTTCTAGCTACTACAGTTCGGACTCCTATCATGGTTCTGAATCTAATCTCACAAAGTGCAATGTAAGACTGATAAATCACCAAAGAGTCCAAATCCGGCAATTGGTTTTGAAAAATCAATTTTGAATCAAAAGTGCCAAACATGGACTGTTTTGCCAGATTTCAGAGTCGTCACCTAAATATTTTATTTTGAAAAATTTAGGAAACCCTGACTCGTGCCTAAGGCCACGTGTCCGTCATCACCAAAGTTGCCTCAGCTCGGGAACTTGGGTACGAGAGGGGAAGGTCCTGAAATTAGCACCCCCGCTCGCCCGATCAAAGATCGGCCTCTACTAACATGATATGTTGTTTTTGAAAACACATGTGTTCTTATTCCGGTTATTAATCTAACTTACTATGTGATGCGCGCACCATACAAGTATAGACTAAATCGCTCGATTTGGAACAAAACATCTTATGTTTGTTTTTTGAAAGTGATTTGAAGGTGCTACTCGCAAATAAGCTAAAACGCAAATTTGCCACCAAACAAGGTGGGCTTAAAACATGATTATTTGCCACTTCAAGTGGGCTTAAAACTCACATTTTAATGAATTGTTCCAATTCAAGTAATGAAGCCTTCATCCACAGGCATTCATGTAGTTATATCAGTTAAGCAAATAACCTCATGGCAAGCATGCTATCATGGCAGTCACTTACACACATGCAAGAATGCTAAAGCATAAACACTTACAGTGTACTCTGAGCCAAAACAGAAAACTAGTTAGAAATCATGCATGATCCTAGTTTATGTTAAGATGCCTAATGCAACACACGCAAAATGAAATAAGATAGGCTCGGCTACCTAAGATGGCATATGAATGCAACACTTGATAACATGCTTTGAAACACGTATTCAAGTAAGTATTGAAATACGATGCAATTTGAATGATGCACCGAGCCTGGAGCATGCAATACGAATGAATGATGCACGCATGCAAAGCATAAGTATGCTAATTGAAACATGCCCTAAAACTAACCATTGAAAGCTGGTAAATAAAAGGGAGAAAGACGTGGGGTTAGAAGACATTCACACACACACACGCACACTTATTACAACATTTGCCCTCTCGATGGAGGGTCCGAATGAAATGAGAGCTAACTAGCTACGCTAATTAAGCTAACTATTACAAATTACAACTAATTAACTAACAAGTTAATTAATTACAAACACAAATGAATAGCTAAACGCATTAACTATTTAAGTACAGAATCAACGAGTTAACCATCTAAGCAAAACAGTTAAAAGGAGCCTCGGGGCGAGAAATGCGTGCATGCTCGGTTGCTTCTTCCCGAAATCCCGTCGCCTTGCCACCGGTTGCCTCTATTTGCATTCGCTTTGGTTCCTGAACACTGAACCAATTCCCAGACTGCTTCTGTTCTAGAACCAGAATCACTTTGAACCATCTTCAAACTGGTGGACTGTCGGCCACCAGGGGAGGCTGTCGGCCACTTAAGGAGGCTGTAGGCCACTTAAAGTGGCCGGTCGGCCAGTTGCTTCTGTATACTCCAGTTTTGCTGCAAACAGAGTACAAAAAAGGCAAGGCAAGGCATTTGCAGGGTATGTGTGTACAACCACCCTCCTTATCATTTCTCAAACTCAAAGGAGTGCGGTATTCGACTCTCAAGCCACCAACCGAGCATTGCAATGCACGATGGCCGAGAAGCCGAGTTTGTACAAGTTAATGAATGCACAAGTAACACACAAGACTCAAGAGGCCCCCACCCTATCATGCACAATCAAGGGGGACGACGACTAAGAAATGAGGCACGTTTTATCACTTTAAGTATGAAACGTCCCTCGTTTCTCATGTTTGGATTAATGTCCAATCCAAACACATGCAATGCAACACACATGCAAACAACATGCTTATCTATTAATGCTAGAGAGGTATGCACAAGACTCTATCATGTAAGCAATGCATGCAAGACAATGTTAAGGGACCAAGAGCACTAAATCAAGTAAAGAACATTACACATGAGGCATGCACTACATAGCACAAATGACCAAACCAACCCCGGACAGAGGTTAAACATGCCAAAACAGAGGCCTAATCATGCTGAAATTGGAGCCCAAAATGCTAGAAGAACATGCATGCAAGTTGGCTTACAAGTGAAGCATAAGGCTCAACCCTCAAACACAACAAAAGGGCGATAAATACAAGAATATGGCAGAGATATATGGTCTGAAATAACATGCCAAATGATGTCATGCCATGCAAAAAGCTCAAATATGACATGCTAGAGGTCTCAAAGTGCAAGACTAGCAACGCCAAATACACTATAGCTATGCAAAGCCAAGCATGCATGACCAAAACCACTCAAATCAGAACTAAAGCATGCTAAAACATAGCCAAAAAAGTTCTGGAGTAGAGCATACACATGCTAGATCCATAGGCTAAAACACCAAATACACTAGGCTAGTGAACAAAATTGCACTACAAGTGCAAGAAGCATGCAAGATGCAACCAAACCAATCAAAATAGAGTTATGGAATGGCAAATCAGTGGCAAAAACATGCTGCGATAGAGCTAACATAAGCTAGAATGAGAGGCATAAAGCATGATGCATGTTAGGCCAACAAGTAGGATTGCACTACAAGTGTAAGATGCAAGAAACCAATGATCAAACCAACCCAAAACAGAGTTATGGTAGGTCCAAAAAGTCACAAAAACATGCTTGGACTAAGCTAGCAAATGAGAGAAATATATGCTCATGTATTAGGCCATCAACACAAGGCATAAAGGCACCACTCTTAAACACAATGAAAGAGTGATAAACATGAGAGTATGACAGGAGTTTATGCTCTGAATTTACATACCAAATGATGTTATATCACACAAATGTCACAAATAAGGCATGCTAGGGGTCCCAAGACACAAGACTAGCAAAGGCCACTACACTATGGCCATACAAGGCAAGCCTCAAAGGGCCAAGATCATTCCAAACAGAGTTTAGGCAAGTCAAAACAAGGCTAAGAACCTGCTGGAGTGGAGCCAATACATGCTAAAATAATAGGCCAAAACATCAAGTGAGCTAGGCTAGCATGCGAGATTGCACTACAAGTGTGTGAAGCATGCAAGAGGCAACCAAACCAACCCAAAACAGAGTTATATCATGTTAAAATAAGGCTTAAAACATGCTAAGATAGAGCCTCAAGAAGGTAGAAAAACATGCTAAAGTGTTAAGCCAACAACATATGCAAACAAAGCACTCAAGGGGGGGACAACCCCCATCCATTTTGGGTCTCAAAATCCACTTTCCACCACTGAAGTTCCTCTAGAATTCAGTGGTGAAAAGGCCAAACAAAGGTGATCTCAAAGGCCTCAAAGGATAGCTCAAAGCAAAGCAAAATAAGGCACAAAAGGGGGTAGACCACCCCTAACTCAAACAAGGCCTTAGACAACCATTTTAAACACTCTAAAAAAAAGGTTTTTTTAGTTGCAAGTTAGGCCTAAAAAATCATGCAAATAGGGCCAAATAAGCAATGAAAATAAAGCTTTAAAGAGGTTATTACTCACCCCTGAAGCACAACTTTAACAACAGCAACTTCTGAGGCAAAACCAAGTCAAAACCTCTCAAATAAGGCTTCCAAGTACCTCAGCAACAAGATGAAGGTGTTTGAGTAGGTGTTTGTGTGCAAAAGTATGAAGAAATAACACTTTTAAGCACAATAACACAATATAGAGAAAGAGTGTGAGAATTCTAGAGAGAGAGGGAGATTTTTTGCTTCTGAAAAATCTGAACCCTTCTCAAGGGGGAAGAAGCCCCCCTTATATAGAATTACAAGCCTCAAGCTTGTTTGACAAGCTAGAAGCTTGTTACAATCCCTCCATACACGTGTATAGAGGATGCCTTCTGTGCCCAACAGCTGGCAATAAAAATATCTGCAAAAGCAAGAGAATGGCCGACCGGCCACTTCCACTGGCCTACTGGCCACTTAAAGTGGCCTACATGGGAAAAAAGTGGCCTACAACCACCAAAAGTAGCCGACAGCCTCTCCCCTCCCTCTAGGAAAGGGGTAACAAGGTATGGCACAAAAACAAACCAAGAAGAAGAGAGTCAAGAGGCCACAAGACAAGGCACTCAGCCGGAAGTCCCGAAAACTAGCCTACGGGCCATTACAAGTGGCCTACAAGAGGAAAAAGTAGCCTACAGCTACAAAAAGTGGCCTACAGGTCTCTCTCTTCCTCTAGGCAAAGGCACCAAGGCATGGTCCAAAAACAAACCAAGAAGAAGAGAGTTAAAAGGTCCCGAGACAAGGCGCTCAGCCGAAAGCCCCGGAAACTCAAAACAAGCACAAACATGTGTGATCATCGTGTGCACAAACAATGATGTCTAAGTCTTAAGGTCGGTCAAAAATGGGGTGTCTACACCATGCTGTAACAGAGACTTCATGGGATGCTCAGTCAGCACCACAATCTTGTGGGCTTGGAAATAGTGATTCAATTTTTTAGAAGCCATCACCAAGGCTAGTGTCAACTTTTTCGGGGGCAAGTACCTAGTTTCTGCACTTGCTAGGGTCTTACTCACGTAGTATACTGCCTTTTGTTCTCCATCCTCTTCTCGGATTACCACTGCACTCATTGCGTGGTCTGAAACTACAAAGTATAGGAACAATTCCTCTCCAGGTATTGGATTTGACAGAACTAGAGCTATTGTTAGGTACCTTTTCAAGTCGGCCAATGCGATTTCGCACTCTTTTGTCCACAAGAAATCTATGGCCTTTTTCAACAATTGAAAAAAGGGTTTACACTTATCAGAACTTCGGTTGATACATCTATTCAAGGTTCTTACCTTGCCGGTCAAAATTTTTACCTGTTGGCCGATGTTATACTCTTTAAATCAAGGATGGCCTTGATTTGATCTGGGCTTGTAAGGTCCCGGTGTCCTATATCGAGAATGGAGGAGGAGTTCCTAGGCTATAAAAGTAAAAACCTGGACCCTTATATAGCATCAAGGCCTTTTCCCGGGTGGTGAGATCCCTAGCAAAACTCCCCAGTTAAGCGTGTTTAGGCTGAAGCAGTTTTGGGATAGGTGACCCACTAAGAAGAACAAATCTGTGCGGGCGTGGCCCAAAGCGAACAATATCGATGACGTGTGAAGGGTTAGGGCGTTACAAATAGTATTAGAGCTGATTCTCCGAAGTACTGAGTGTGGGCCCCTGACGTCTCTTGGTGCATGTGGGCGAACTTGTGAGCTGGCAGGCTATTGCACGAAGACGTGTAACCCTAAGGGGGTGGATTATAAGGTCCCGGTGTCCCATATCGGGAATGGAAGGGGAGTTCCTGGGCTATAAAAATAAAAACCTAGACCCTTATATAGCATCGAGGCCTTTTCCCGGGTAGTGAGATCCCTAACGGAACTCCCCAGTTAAACATGCTTAGGCTGGAGTAATTCTGGGCTGGGTGACCCACTGGGAAGAACAAATCCGTGCGAGCATGGCCCAAAGAGGACAATATCAATGAATTGTGAAGGGTTGGGGCGTTATAGGGCTTGCTTCAATGCCCCTTCTGGTGACCAAGTATCCTAAGAACTTACCAGACCCGACTCCAAATGCACATTTTGAAGCGTTAAGTCAGAGCCAATATGTTCTTAGGATATCAAAGACTGTTTTCAAATCGGCCAGATGGTTCCCAAGCTCTTTGGTCTTCACGACTATGTCATCAATGTAGACTTTTACTGTCTTACCAATCAGGTGCTTGAACATCTTGGTTACTAACCTCTGGTAGGTTGCTCCTGCATTCTTCAACTCGAAAGGCATCACTCTGTAATAATAGAGTCCTTTCGGGGTGATGAATGCTATCTTCTCTTCATCTAGGGCATACATTGTTATTTGGTGCTAGCCTCTGTATGCATCTAGGAAACTCATCCTTCCATGCCCTGAAGTTGTCATGACCCGAACCTGTCCCTATGGGTTAAGGACATAACCGGCCAGTAATCAAGGGATTACCTATGGCCTCAAACCAAACCAGACATAACTCATCAGAGTAAAGGGGCCAAACGGAAGCAAACTTACAAATTGTCCATAGAGCTGTACTTACATGGCACATCATAACAAATCATATACGTACATGTTAATAACTCACGTCAAAATAGGTAATAACACAAAGTTCTGTACATACAGGATCATTAAGTCTAAGTCGGTCAAACCCAAAGTTTATATACAAAAGTGATCCAATGTTTTCACCAATATAACAAAACCATAACAAAAGAGCAAAAGAGGCGAAGACAAGTCTCGTGCGCGAGACGTTTGGGCTGACTCTTCAAAACCTTGACTGTTTCACACAAACTTCACTGAGGCTAGGTTTGGACCTCCCTTGGCTCACCTACAGACACATGAATGAGCGTGAGCGAAAGCTTAGTGAATAATATCGAATAAAGAAGATACACTAGGACAATATACAACAGACGGCCTTGGGCCCAATTCATATTCTATCTAATATGTATATACATACATAGGTCAAGTGACTGCAGTTCCAAACACATCAAACGGCCTCAGGCCCAATTCATTCATATCCGACGGCCTTTGGCCCAACCGTTCATGTCATACGGCCTCTGGCCCATTCATTCGTGTCATACGGCCTCTGGCCCATTCATTCATGTCATACGGCCTTTGGTCCATTCATTTGTATCCGACGGCCTTTAGCCAACCACATGGCATAGCGAACATTTGTCTATAGTTCGAATTAATAAACTTATAAGACTTATAGGGAGATAAGCAATCGGACAAATAACATACTTCAAAATATCTTTACTAAGATATTACTCACAGTGTTCTGCCAGTGGATTCACCCTTGAGCTTGACCCTACACATTACATAACACATATGGGTCACAAACAATTCAATCTGTTCTTAATTCATACATCCCTCTTAGGCTTCTTTCTTATCCTTTTTAATTCATTCATAATGCTCAATGCATGCCTAAAAATACTTAGAAGTGAAAGAGAACGGAAAATAAAACACAGAACTCCTTTACAAATTTTCTGGAACAGGGGTCTCCGCTCAAGCATGGCTTTTGCCGCTCGAGCGGACCCCTTGGGTCTGCAAAAATACTGGTTGTCTCATTTTTACGCTTGAGCGTGAAGTCGGGCGCTCGAGCTGAAAGTCCTACTACATGGCTCCCCGCTCGAGCATGAATCTACCCGCTCGAGCGGACACCCATGTCTGAAAAACTTATGGGAGCTCACATTTCCCGCTCGAGTGGACATGCCAAATTCTGGAAAATCCAAAATTGTTCTTGAGGCTCAAACTCGACCTTCAAAGGTCCAAAACTCACAATTTCGATCCAAAACATGCAAATACATCATATAGCATATGGATGTAAGCAACATGAGGCCAATCGTTCAAAATCATGGTCCAATTCTTCAACATTCCTTTGTATAATCATGGCTCATGCATTCAAACCTCATATGAGCTCCATATCTTTAATAATCAAACATGCATGCCAATTTTGACTTCATTTCTATTTCAAATGATGCAAATGGTGTTCATTCTCATGAAACTCAACAAAACCATGCTTGCATGTATGATCCAACCCTCAATCTTTTATAATTGACATGCTACATATTAGATTATGCAAATTTATGGCAATTCATAGCAATTATATGCATGCATGTGCATATCTCATCAAAATCAACTCAACTCATGTTCTTGATTACCATTCAATCTTTAATTCACAAAATCACAACTGAACTCATGAATTAGGGGTTAATTACTCACCTAGGAGCTTCAAACACTCAAGTTCTTTGAGTTTAACTTCAAATTTTCAAGCCTTGAGCCAAAATTGCACAATTCTCCCCCTTTTTCTCTCTAGAGCCGGCCTCTCTCTCTTTCTCATTAAAGTATAAACTCAGATTTTGAACTCAAAACAAATGAGTGTGAGTGCAAGTTGGCCTATTTATAGGCTCCCTTAATCAAATCACTTAAAATTAAGTAATGGTGCTTTAACTAGTCATTCTGAATCTGATTATTTTGATCCAAGTCAATTTTTAATTAAATTTCACCGTAGGCTCTAAAAATCACGCCAATCACAATGGCGTAGTCAATTTCGGTTTCTGTGGCCGATAGGGCCTTCAATTTAAATTCCAAAACAGAAAGCCAAACAGATTTTCCTACGGTGAACAGATAGAAATTCAAAACCACATATATTCATATAAATGGTACTCAAAATTATATCAAACACATAATCATATTCATAATAAGGATCAATTAGCATAATACGGAACATGGTTATCACAGAAGTGGCATCTACTAATTGATCAATTTTGGACAGTGGGAAACTATCCTTGGGACAAGCCTTATTCAGGCTGGTGAAGTCCACGCAAACCCTCCACTTGTAGTTCTTCTTTTCACAACTACTGTATTGGACAACCAAGTTGGGTAGTTCTCCCGAATGGCCTTGGCTTCTAACAGCTTGTCCACTTCCTCCTCTATTGCCTCCACATGAGTTAATGTCAGCCTTCTTGCCCGCTGGATGACAGGTTTTGTTGATCGGTCTACATTGAGCCTATAGCAGGTGACCTCGGGGTCAATGCCAAGCATCTTATAGGGCGTCCAGGAAAACACTTTTATGTTTGCTCGCAAAAAAGCTTCTAATTCCCTTTCTTCCTCCTCAGCTAAGCCTAAGTCGAGAAGGAAAAAGCACTCCCCATCATCTTCCTGGACCGGAACCTTCTTTAAAGCCTCCTCACTCTTGTCAGCTGGTTCTTTGCCGACGTTATCTAGGACCTCCATGTCCTCATCTTCTATTTCTATTATCTCTGCCTCTCGCACGTTGCAGGTGGACTTCATTGCTGCCATGGAGCAATTTTTTGCCTGTACCTAATCCCCTCTGACCTCCTCAATTCCATGCTCAGTTGAGAACCGCAACAGCTGGTGCAGTGTTGAGAGAATAGCTCTCATTGCGTGCAACCATGGTCTTCTAAAAATTACATTGTAAGGGGAGGGGGTATTAATTACTGTAAAATTTGTGCTTACTTTCTTCGTGCCTGCCTGTACCTCCAAATTCGTGGCTCCTAGAGGCCATGTCGGCATTCCGTTGAATCCAACCATCAGGCTGTTGGATTACTCCAGGTCATCTAGGTGAAGGCCAAGCTCCTTGTAACATCTAACATACATGATATCACAAGAACTGCCTTGATCAACCAGTATGCGCCTCACCTGACACTCTCCAATCTTCAAAGTTATCACCAGGGCATCATTGTGTGGATGTTGCACCATATCCAGGTCTGCTTCAGTGAATGAAACCATTGGTCCCTGGTATTCATTTATGACGCAGCGAAATACACGGGGACTAGATATCGTTCTAGTAGACGAAAGGGGCTCTCGAATCTATGAGAAAAATAGAACCTTGAATCCACAAGAAAGAGAAAATATCATAATATTATTGATTGAATGAATAAAAGTTGTCTTTGCCATGAGGCTTACATAGCTATTTATAATAAACTAAACCTAATATTGTGGGAAAAGTAATTCTAAAATAAATTAGGAAACTTAAATCAACACAAATTAAGAAACCTAAGACAATAGAAAACTAAAATTCTAAACTACTTAAAATCCTAGTCAAAATCTAATTACAAAATAATAAAATTAAGAAATAATATATCAAAAATATTAAAACTAAAAATATAAAAATTATTAAAATCTTGTCCTACTTGATAATCTAAAAAGTCATGATTGATGTAATTATTGCTATTGAACAAATCACTGAATCTTCGTTGTCGTCTTACTGACTGGTATTCACCATAATTCTCGAATAACTCATCTTCAGATTCGTCCTCACTATCGTATTGATAACAAGAAGATCGTCTCAAGACGTTGTGGTTAATAGGCTGGCCTTAGGCGAATCCCATAGCGCGGTTCCTATTAACGTTGTGACTAATGGGTTGGCCTTGGGCAAGTCCCTTGACTCGAGTCCTATTAGATCTTTCTTTACGATCATCGTCAATAGAGCTTGTGCTTCCTCTTTCGATGAATGACATCAAGCTAGTACCACTTGGCGCAACGGAATACACGGGGACTAGATATCGTTCTAGTAGACGAAAGGGGACTCTCGAAGCTACGAGAAAAATAGAACCTTGAATCCACAATGAAGAGAAAATATCTTAATATTATTGATTGAATGAATAAAAGTTGTCTTTGACAATAGGCTTACATAACTATTTATAATAAACTACACCTAATACTTGTAGGAAAAGTAATTCTAAAATAAATTAAGAAACTTAAATCAACACAAATTAAGAAACCTAAGACAATAGAAAACTAAAATTCTAAACTACTTAAAATCCTAATCAAAATTTAATTACAAAATAATAAAATTAAGAAATAATATATCAAAAATATTAAAACTAAAAATATAAAAATTCTTAAAATCTCATCCTATATCAATTTGTCCTAGGCCTCTTTTGCTGGACCTGATACACATGTTGTAGGTACCTCACTCTCTGAGTCTCCCATCGTACATAATTCTCATTCACCTTCAAATGAATCACATTGATCACCCGAGGTCCCTCTGCTTGTTGCTGTGGCGGCAGTGGATGTGGTGCTGCCGGTGCTTGAGGTAGCCTTGCTTGCTCTTCCCTCATCCTGGCCTTATCTACTAGGTCTCTCAGGTGACCCTATCTGACCAAATCCTTCAAGTGTCTTCAAAGCCCTACATCCTTGAGTCAAGTGCCCATTCTCATTATGGTAAACACAATGCTTTCCAAGGCTCATTTCCATAAACTCGCCAAGGATATTCTTTAGCGCTCTGTAATACGGTTGGTTTCTGATCCTTTCTAGAACTTTGTAGACCGAGATCCTGAATACAGTGATGACTAGCTGTGCAACCCTCAACCCTGTCTCCTACTTGTTGAAACCAGTATTACCTCGGCCTCGCTTCGGCGAGCCGTTTCTCTTCTCCTACTTTGGTGCCTTTACTCCATGTGTGTCTTCCTCTACTCTAGCATACTTCTCAATTCATGCCATAAGCTTCTCCATACTCTTTGGTAGAGTTTTTGCAAGTGACTTTTGAAGCGGGCATTCATCCTTTAGACCATTTTTGAAAGATACGACCGCCAACTCCTGGTTGCATACTGGTATTTGGTTGAACACCTCATAATACCGTTTGGCATAAGCTCTGAGGCTTTCACCCTCGCTAATGTTCAAAGCCAGCAGGGAGTCTACCCTTAGTGGCTGCAACTTGTCTGTTACAAACCAGACCACAAACATCTCGGCCAGGTCTTCCTAACTCTTCACAATTCCTTTCGGCAACTTGTGGAACCAATCTGATGCAATTTTCCCAAAGGATGAAGGAAACATCTTGCACAGCAACTGCTCGTTTCTGCTATACAAAACCATTAAATTTAAATATAAGTCGACATAAAAGTTCGGATCAGACTTACCGTCATAAACCTGGAACCTCGGCATATGGAATCTCTTTGGGGCCTTAAATCTATCCAACTGCACTGAGAACGGCTTTCTCGGTTTGATGGGGGATATTACCTCGGCATGGAGTCAATTCCTCTGGAGGTAGTCCCTCAGATCCTTTTTCGTTCGGCCGGGAGCTCGACTATCAACAGATTTCAGCCTTTTCGGCGCGCTGCTCTTGGCATCATTGTGCGTCCTCTTGGACTTCTCTTTATTCACTGTATCAAAGCAAAGTCCCTTCCCTTGGATATGCCGAGGCTCTTTGACGTAGGTCCCCTTGGTTCATAGTGTCTTCTACGACTTATCTCTCACCTACTCTACGCGCCCGACATCTCGTGAAGGCCGATATAAGCGCTCCTTTTCCTTGCCATGCTACAAGACTGTTGGGATTGTTTCCTGCCCCCCCTTTTTGGGCGCTAGTCTTGGCCGCTGGTATCGGCGTGCCCTGCAACGGGAACGGTGGTTGCATCACGTTGTTTTGCATCATGAAGTTGACAACCGACTGTAGGTCTACCAATTTGTTCGCCATCCTTTTCATCTCACCGTCTCTCCTCAAGCATCTATCCTTCCATACCTGGAGATCGCTCTCGTTGTAGTAATCATCTCGGCCAACTTTCTTCGGGGGATTTCCTTCTTTGCAGACGTCCTTCTCCCTAGGATTCGGATCCTGTGCTTTCTCATTACTATTTTCTTTCCCGAAGTTAGCATCTCTATGTTTACAACTTTCACTGTTAATGTCATCCGCAATCTTTTCTTTTTGCCCGTTGTTGGCCATCTATTCTCCTTAAGTTCCCACAGACGGCACCAAATTGTAGGTGCAGATTTTTGACCACACAACCAAAGGGGAACTTAGCTAGAGAGTATCAGCAATATAGATTAAGCCCAGCAACCTGCACAAGAAGATGAGAATCCAGCAGTGATTCGCCCACCCGGGGGCACTCCGACGATCAAGTCAGTAATCAATATCTCTCAAAGATAACAAATTGTACTTAAACTCACAAGAAAAGAACTTACCTCTGACCCACGAGGGTACCCTGCTTTTATAACTAGCAGTGACCTGATCTCCTTAGAAGCCTCACTTCAATGGACTCAGGCTTCATGCTCATCCTGGACCCTCATCTAGGTAGAGATAAACTCTTCTTGAGCCTTATCTCTATTTATAATGAGTTCCTCCTTTGTTCTAGAACTCTTGTCCCTGATCTACTTAACTCGGATTCCAATATCTCCGCAGACAATCTCGACGTATCCGAGACCATCTCGGCGCATGACTAGGCTACGTGGCACCTCGACTGATACTTCGGTGTCACTTTTGCCACGTGCTGTCACTCAAAAAATGCGTCCCTGTAGACGCGCCCGAACGTCCCGGAAAAATCCCGTTTTGTTCATTGGGCTCACTACAATTCGGACTCAATGTCACGGTTCTTAATCTGATCTTGCAAAGTGCAATGCGAGATTGATAAATCACCAAAGAGTCCAAATCCGGCAAATCGTTTTGAAAAACTGATTTTTAGAAAGAAGTGCCAAACATGGACTACTTTGCCAGATACAGAGTCGCCACCTAAATATTTTATTTTTGGGAAATTTAGGAAACCCTGACTCGTGCCTAAGGCCACGTGTCCGTCATCACCAAAGTTGCCTCGGCTCGGGAACTTGGGTACAAGAGGGGAAGGTCATGCAATGAGCACCCTCACTCGCCCGATCAAAGATCGGCCTTTACTAACATGATATGTTGTTTTTGAAAACACATGCGCTCTTATTCCGGTTATTAGCCTAGAATTACTATGTTATGCGCACGGCAAACAAGTATAAACTGGATCACCTAAGTTGGAACAAAACATCTCATGTTTGTTTTTGAAAGCGGTTTGCTACTCGCAAGTAGGCTAAAATGCGGATTTTGCCCACCCTCAAGTGGGCTTAGAAAACATGATTTGCCACTCTCAAGTAAGCTTAAAACTCGCAATCAATGAATTGTTCCAATTCAAGTAATCCAACCTTCACCCATAGGCATTCAGACAGTTATATCACATAAGCAGTTAGCCTCATGGCAAGCATGCTGTTATGGCAGTCACTCACACCCATGCAAGGATGCTAAAGCATAAACACTCACTGAGTACTCCGAGTCAAAACAAAAGCTATTTTAGAAATCAATGCATGATCCTAGCTATGTCAAGAATGCCTAATGCAACACATACAAAAATGCAACTAAGATAGGCTCGGCTATTCTAAAACGTCATGTGAAATGCAATTTGATACATGTATTCAAACAGGAATTGAAATACAATGCAGTTAATATGATGCGCCGAGCCCGGTGCATGCAAGACAGATGAATGGATGCAAACATGCGAGCATAAGGATGCTAATTGAAACGTGCCCTAAAACTAACCATCGAAAGCTGGTAAATAAAAGGGAGAAAGAAATGGGGGTTGGAAGACATGCATCACACACATGCACACTTATTACAAAATTCACCCTCTCGACGGAGGGTCCGAATAACAAGCTAACTAACTAATCTAAGCTAATCTATTTAAACTAGTTATTACACAACGAAATGAATAACGAATTACAGCCAATTATTATACAACTCTAACTAATCAAATTAGCTAAGTTAGCAATTAAATAAGCATATAAACTATATGATGTAGGCTGCCTCAGCTCTGCTTTGGATGACAAAGGATGCATGCATGCTCGAGTCGTCTTGTTCGGAAATCCCTCGCGACGCCCCGATTTGCCTCTGTTTGTAATTGATCTCAGAAGCTTGCACCAAGCTCTAGAGAGATGAAACTCCACCTTGGGAATCTGTAGGGATGCTGCCGACCAGATATTGGCCTTGGAGACCACCTGCCGACCACTTTTTGTGGTGAAAACCAGAAAAAGTGGTCAGCCAGCCACTTTATCTGGTCGACCGACCAGTTTTTGCTGCTGGTTTCTGGTTTTCTGCAACAGAGGGCAAGAAAGGGGCATAGCAAAGTATTTGTAACACATGTATGCGCGACCACCCTCCCTATCATTACACAAGCTCAAGGGAGTGTAGGTCTCGACCCTCGGGCCATCAATCACGTATTTCAATGCATGATGGCCGAGAAGCGAATTTGCACAATTCAATATGGAAATGAATGCACAAGTAAACACATAAAGCCTAAAACTCTATCATGTATGATCAAGAGCGTCGGCGACCGAGAATTGAGGCGTGTTTCATCACTTCAAGTATGAAACGTCCCTCGTTTCCCGTGTTTGGACTAACACATATTCCAAACACAAATGCAAAGCAAGCATGGCATACCCAATGCGACTCAAGCATGCAATTCGATGCAATATAACTAAACAAGCATGCAAACAACATGCAAGGGACAAGCATGCAAACATACAATGCAATGTAACTTAGCATACTCAATGCTAATGGCATGCACAATGCACAGTGCTAAGAACCACATGGCCCACTCAATGCTAATGGCATGCACAATGCACAGTGCTAAGAACCACATGGCCCACTCAATACAATGTGACATGATTAACTTAACAAAGCTAATGACATGCGAATTATGCTAATGCATGCATACTCAATGCAAGACAACATAAGCATGCAACAATATGAACGACAACTAGCATACACAATGCGAATGGACATGGCATACACAACGCAATGAACCATATGGCATACACAATGCTCGATGGACTTAAACCAAAATGGACTGACCTCAGTCATGCCCAAATCAGTGGCCATACATGCTAAGATAGAAACTCAAAATGCTATACAAATGCATGCATATTGGCCCAAGCTCAAGGCACAAAATACAACTCTCCAAAGGCATTGAAAGGATGAAACATGGAGTACAATGGCATATGTTCCAGCACTGAAATGACATGCAAAATGACTTAGAATCATGCAAACAATCCATGTAATGCATGTTGAAATGCTCAAGCATCGAAGCTAGTGAAGTGTATTACACTAGAGGCATGCAAGACAATGCTCAAATGGCCAAACCAGCCCCAAACAGACCTTATGCAGGCCAAAATAGTAGCTAAAATGGACTGAGATGATGGCTTGAAAGGCAAGAAAATGAGGCTCATGCAATGGCTCACAAACAAGGCACAAAGGTGCAACTCTCAAACACATTGAAGGAGTGATAAACATGAGAATATGGCAAAGATATAAACTCTGAAATATCATTCCAAATGATGCTAAATCATGCAATAGCCCAAGCAATGCATGCTAGTGGCTTGGAAACTCAAGGCTAGTGAGCTAAAATGCGCTATGGCTATACAAAGCATGGCATGCATGACCAAAACAACATAAATCAGACCTTAAGCATGCTAAAACATGAACAAAGTCTTCTCAGAACTAAGCCAAAAGCATGCTAAAATGACATGTCGAAGCATGATGCATATTAGGCTATTTCATGGAAATGCACTACAAGTGCATGAAGCATGCATGGGGCCATCAAACCAACCCAAAAAAGAGTTATGACATGTCAAATGATGGCCAAACACCCACTGAAATAGAGCCAATACATGCTAGAAAGACATGCTACTTTGATGAGCCACAAATGGGATTACACTACACATACAAGAAGCATGCAAAAGGTGACCGAACCAGCCATAGACAGAGTCAAGGCAGGCCCTAGAAGTCACAAAAAAGTGCCTGAACTAAGCCTCAAAATGGTAGAAACACATGCTCCTTTGATAGGCCAATAATGCAAGCAAATAAAACAAGAAGAGAGGGGATCACCCCCTTTGATTCGAGGCCTCAAAACCACATGCCTACCACTGAAAATTCACTGGATTTCAGTGGTTAAAAGGCCAAGCAAAGACTAATTCAAAGGCCTCAAGGTATGGCACAAAACAAGGCCAAACAAGGCACAAAAGGGGGTAGAACACCCCCAACACCCAAGGAGCCTAAACAAACATGTTAAGTACTCAAAAATAAAGCTTTTTGTAGTTTAATGTTAAGCCAAGAGAAGCATGCAAATGTGGCTAAGAGAGTGATCAAAATAGAGCTTAAAATGAGGAAAAGAGGGTTACCCTTGAAGCACTACAAAACCAGCAGATTTCCTGAGCCAAAACCAACTTTTGAGCTCCCACAAAACCCTCCAGCAACTCAGTAACAAGGTAAGAGTGTTTGGCTAGGAGGTTGTGTGCACAAATGTGAAGCAATGCACCAATATAGAGAGAAAAAAAGAGGAATATAGAGAGAGTGTAAGCCTATGCTCTCTACCAAAAATTAGAACCTGGAGAAGGGAGGGGAATCCTCTCTCTTATAGAAAAACATAAGCTAAAGCTTCTTGGAGAAGCTTAGAGCTTGGATAAATCCCTCCATACACGTGTATGGAGGATACAGTCTGTGCCCTCCAGCTGGCACAGCTGGCATCCATTTAGTTTGACAAAACAGAAGGAAAGCTGCCGACCAGAAAAGGTGGTCGGCCTACTACTTTTAGTGGTCGGCCGATCACTTTTTCTGGTTTTTCAGGACAAAAAGTGGTCTCCCGGAATGAAAAGTGGTCGGCAGGTGGCTGCCAAGGCCAAAAAGTGGCTGCCAAGTGTCCAAATTGAAGCCCGGAAGTTAGCTTTCCAATGGCGCCAGCCTTGCATTAAAATTCCAACTGTGCAAAAAGTTATGCCTGTTTTGGTGAAGCTGCGCAGTTTCAATCCAAACGGATTGATGCCCTACTTCAACCAACCATATCTCCCCCGTCCGGATTTGGCTTTAGGAGATTCTTGAGTGCAAAATGAAGCCCCGGAAGTAAGCTTTCCAACGATGGTGACCTCATAGCTGAAATCCAAGTATGCAAATGAATAGGCTCGATTCAGCGAGGGCTGCTCGACTCTCTCTTAACGGTTCATGCCCATTTTCTTCCCCAACTGGGTTTCTTCCCTCTTCTCTTCTTTTCTTCAACTCCAAACCCCTAACTAAGGTGTTTTGAAAGATTTCATCTCTCTTTCATTCATTTCCACTTTGTTCTTGCTCGGTTTACCGAAAAGTGTAACATTTGACAAAATGCGAGCTTCAGAGTATCGTAGAAACTTTATTTCAAAAATATTTTGAAAGAGAGGGCTTTAAGGTCTAAAAACCATCCAAAATATCTTTGGTCCAAAATGGGGTATGAGGTTGGGATTTGACTCTCCTCTTGCCGAAGAAATCGAACCTTTGGCCTGCACATCTTTCATCACCAAGTGAACCATCAGTAGCGCTCAAGTCTTAAGGGCAGTCAAAAATGAGGTGTCTACAGTCCCCACATGCTGTAACCTCTAATTAATACACATATTAGGGAAAATGAAACATTTGTCTTTTTACAAATGGAAAATTTATTTTCTTCATCTATTTTTCCTAAATAGAATAGGTTTGTCCCTCTCACTGCTTCATGACATTGCTTTATTTTAGTTGTTTTTGCATTTATTTTGTTTTGCTATTTTCAAACCCTTAACTTTAGTGTCCCATCCGACTCTCCTTTAGTGGTCCTATCTTATTCTCTCATCACAAGAGCGGTGTTAATTATAAATAATTAGAACATAAATCTTTCATATAAAACAATTATGCAACTTAGATTTATTTTAAATATAACTCAAATGATACTCAAAATAAATTTAAAAATAAAAATTATTTTATTCACATTCTATATTTTAATTTTGTGCACCTAACATTATTACTATCACAAGTATCAAATCTCCTACATTAAATACAGAAATTATTGCACATTCCAACCCTCATGATGTGAGAGCTTTTCATATTTCAATGGGAGAAGTTATTTGGTGTTTTCAAAAAAGATCACGTGGTGTCTTAAATTGAATATGATTTTTTTTTTTTTTAACCAAAATTGAATATGATTGATACACTAATTTCTGTTAATGATGAGTGAATGTAAAGAAATATAATAATTGATAATTAATTGGATATAGTGACACGTGATGCTCTTGGACACTAATAATTTTAGAAAAATTACATATGAGTGGAATTTTTAAAAATTAATTACAAATTGAAGAAAACATTTATAATTATACATTTTAATTTTATATAATTTATCAATTTGACAATATTTTTCTAAATGTACACTGAAGTGATATTTTTCCAAGGATAATACTTGAGACCCCCTTGTGGGGCACCCCCTCACCCCCTTTGCCATGTGTCAGGGGGTGATTGGATGTGCAGGAAAGGGGGTCCAATGAGAGAAGAGAGGGGGTCAAGGGGGTCTAAAAAAGGGGTCTAAATCACCACCCTTTTTCCAATAAGTTTTTCTTCAATTGAGGGTTAAAAAATCATTGGAGGGTAGTAATGTCTTTTCACATTGTCAGATTATCTTCTCTTCAGCATAAAGATTGACCTCCTCTATTCATGGAAGATCTCTCTCTCTCTCTCTCTCTCTCTCTCTCTGAGAGGAGTGATTTTTGTATTAGAAAAAGCCCACCAGTGTATTGTTTACCTGTAAATTAAATACATACAGATTGGGGACACTGAAAGAGATTTTTTTGAACAACCATGGGATTAGGAGGAGATGGAGATGGAGATGGAGATGGAGAAGGAGTTGACAATACCCATTTGTTGCATTCAACCCTCCCTTCTTCTTCTTCTTCATCTATTGAACGCCTCAAACCTTCCCTCAAGAGAACTGGTTTGTCACTCTCTCACTTCTTCGTTTAGCTTAACATTCTTTTCTCTGTTTTTAGCATCTATTTTGTTGTAATCTTTAACCCCAACTTCAATTCAGTGTTTCCCATCACAAAATATACAAGAATTGTGATTGAAGTGGAGAATTATGTGTAAAGTAAGTGTATCAGTAAACATGTGAAAACTTCTGTATGTGAGTTTAGTTTCATTTGATTTGGTTTACTGGTCCATTTGCTTTTCTAATTTTTATTTTATTTTATTTTTTTTCTGACAACATTTTTTGAAAGTGCAAGAAAGATGTGACATAATTAATAAAAGGGTAGTATTAGATCCAGTAGAGATGTTTTTGGGGATTTTAGTTTGTTTCATACATATAATTGATATGTAAAATAATATGAATTTTTTGTTATGATTCAGGGAACTTATGGACTGCATTTGCACACATTATAACAGCACTTGTAGGCTCTGGGGTTTTATCCCTGGCATGGAGCATCGCTCAGCTAGGTTGGATTGCAGGTCCATTGTCCTTGCTCTTCTTTGCATCAATTGCACTTGTATCTGCCTTCCTTGTCACCAACTGCTACAAATCTCCCGACTCTGATAACGGCCCAACCAGAAATCGCTCCTTCTTGGAAGCTGTTCAGATGATTTTAGGTGATAATGTGACTAAGAACCCCTTTTCTTTGGGGTCACAAGCAACATCCAGACTTTATCACTGTGTAGAAAATGAGATTCTATGAGTTTTTTTAATTAAGTAGGTTCAGTTATTAAGTGTAACTGAGTTGGAAAGTAATTGCCAAGTTGTTTGTTTATTGGGGCAAGTAAGCAATTCATTACCAAAAAACAGGATATGTTAAACGAGCTCAACACACGCTCGAATGGTATAGGTTTAAGAAGACAAATTTTAATATGCATCAATACACCCACATCATCCCCACCCAATCGCCATCTTTGGACACCACTCCACTCTTTTTAACTCTTCATTCTTGCTTAGAGTTGGTTATGCTTGGGATCAAAGGCTTGGCAATATATGACCAAGATTTAGTAGCATGTCTAAAAGCCTTGCATCCTTAACATACTTGGTACTTCGAAAGAACCTCCATTCGACTCTCATAAGGTTCACCATAGCCCAAATTGAGCATAAAGGATTTTGGAACTCCTTGTTAGCTTGAATTTCAACACATACATGAACTTTATACATTACAAAATACTTCTGAAACTCTTTTAGCTTTTCCCCTTCTCAATTTAATCCAATATCATTGTGAAGAAAAAGATAGAAATATAAATGAAAAAAAAAAACACTATAATTTCTTTCTGGGAATTAAACAAAGGAGCACATTACAAGACAAAATAAGTTCTAGAAAGGGTTAGTGTTGTTAAGTCATCGCACTCTTACAAGCAGAACCATTAAATTTCTGTTTATGCACTGGAAGCAACTTGTAATTGAGCTCAGAATGCTAGCAAAAATTCCCTAATTAAGAATGATGGAAAATTTTAGTTATATACCAACGCAACTGGTTGTCAATACATCTTAATGGATTCTTGAGCACCATAGCCATGTATTTCACATATTGGACTGTTTAATCGAAATTGGTCTATGGCAGCAAATAAAATAAAAATGGTGCCACCTAACATTGTTATCTTCCATGATTCATGGTGTCAATATTTGTTATAGAGTTTGAACTGTATTGAACATGTGGTCATCTACATCTTAGCCTCTGAAGAACTATTCTTTTGATGAAATCTTAGATCTTTTACATGAGAAATTGTGCAATCATAATTGTGGGCAAACACTTGATGAATTGACATTGCACCTGCCATTTCAGGAAAGAGGAGTGCTTCGCTTTGCAGTATTCTCATACGATTAAGTATGTTTAAGGGTGGAATTGTATATACCATTACGTCTGGCATCAGCATGAGGTACATTCATAAATTTCCTCAATCCTCACATGACTGATTCTTTTACAAAAGTTACTTTTATGCTGTGTTTGGTTGGGAGATTTGAGAAGGGATTTGGAAAGGGAAATGGAAAAAGTAAGTGAAATGTGAATAAAATGTACTCACATTTCACGTAGTTTCACACGCCTTTTCCCTTTTCTTTTCCAAATCTCTCCTCAAATCCCCCAACCAAACACAGCATTAGTCTTTTTGTCTCATATTTGATCTTTCACGGTGTAATTTGTCACTAAGATGGATGATATCAGATTCAACAATCTTCTTTATACAAAGTCATGACTAGGCAAATCAAGAAGTGTAGACATGCTTAAATGATGAATAAGAAAAATAAACAAACCTTTACCTTCAATAGTTTCATGGCAGTGCAATCTTATTATTGGATGCTAAGCAGAATCTTAAGTAATTGTCTTGACTCTTCAAATACTCATAAAAAAAGAAAGTAATTGTCTTGAGAAGGAAAGTTTGCAGGGAAAATTCAATTGGGTTATGTAAGTTACAACTTTGCAGTTTCAATTGTACCATCATCCTGCTGGTAACCATGTCGAGTTCATATATTCAATAAAGCCTATCCAGATGAAAACTTAAGAACTATAGAGATTTCAGAGATTTAAGCAGCAAGGTCCACTGTTTGAAATCTTCAATTTTTAGTCTGTGCTGTTAGAAAAACATATTTCCGATGAAGCATATATGGATTATTGTTATTATAATTGTTGGTTTTGTAGTAGCTGCAGATGCAGTATGAATGTTTCTTGTTTATTCTATATTGTGAATGACTTCTTAATAGTTATTGTTTGATTCTTGAATGGGACCAGGGCAATTCAGAAATCAAATTGTTATCACAAAGAAGGCCATGAGGCTGCTTGCGAATATGGAACTACTTCTTATATGCTTCTATTTGGAATTATACAAATTGTAATGTGTCAGATACCTGATTTCCACGACATGGGATGGCTCTCAACTGTTGCTACAATCATGTCCTTCTGTTATGCTATCATCGGATCGGCACTTGGTTTAGCAAAGTTAATAGGTACGGTCAAAACCTAAGAAGCACGGACACTCTAAGATGGGTGTTGTGTCTGTGTCCCACTTGTGTTGGACACTGAAATGGCATGGACACACATCCACGTGTCTGACACACCATGTTGGGTGTCAATTTTTTAAATAATTATTTGTATTGTAGGACACGTTAGGGATACTTCATGGACACGTGTGCCCGGTGTTTGGACATGCCTTAAGGCACCTTTGTGAGTTTTTTAAAAAAAAATAAAAAATTAGGAAGCTGATTTGGGGTCAAAGTAAAACATATGGAAACAAATAAGGAAAAAATAGAAGAAAACAAAAATACACCCATATATACATTGATTTCTTTCATATCGTTGTGTCCTAAACTTATATTCATATACATAGCAAATAAAAACATACAATTACTATTATTATTTTTTTGGTTGTATCCCCGCTTGTCCTTTTCTTAAGTATTTAAACATTGTTGTGTCCATATCCATGCTTCTTAGGTCCAAAGTCAAAAGAATGCAGGTTACATCTACAACATATTTGAGTCCTTCAAATTTGATTCTTTGACAAAGCATCAAGTTGTGCTTCTGGAACATAAAATTGCAGGGAATGGATATATTAAGGGTGACATTGTAGGGGTCTCAACTTCTACTGCAACTCAAAAAGTACTGTTGGTATCTCAAGCGCTCGGTGACATTGCTTTTGCCTATCCATTCTCTGTAATTCTGCTTGAGATACAGGTGTGGAGAACTGTGTTTCATATAAGCAAATTTCATTTCAAATCAGCATTTAAAGAATAATTTTACAATTAAGCTAGTGATGCAACTCCCAAACATGTAGGACACTTTGAAGTCACCTCCGTCAGAAAAAGTTACCATGAAGAAGGCTTCAGTGACGGCGACTTGTATTACAACCATTTTTTACATCTGCTGTGGCGGATTTGGCTATGCAGCCTTTGGGAATTCTGCACCAGGAAACCTCTTGACAGGATTTGGATTCTACGAGCCATATTGGCTCATAGACTTTGCTAATGTGTGTGTTTCTGTTCATTTAGTCGGATCATATCTGGTAAAAACTATTATATTCTGCATTTGCCACGTCCAAAGTTTTTTCATTCTATAGTTCATATGTGTCTATGATTACTATAACAACTAGTGGAGCTAGCTTTTATCTCTTTTCTAATGGCCAAAACTAGGATAAATTAGATTTTTGACCCGCTAACTTTCACTTTAGTCCCTCATTGTGACAATTAAGTCTTTACACTTCAACCCAAATTTCAATGTAGCCCCCATGTCACCCTACCATTTAAAATTTGAGTAAATGTTAAAAAATGAAGATTCAAAGTGGAATTTGAGTGAAAGTTGATGGCTAAAAGTGCAATTTTTTTCATAATTTTTTTCTTTAATGCCCTTAAAACATGCTCACGTGAGCATCACGTCACCAATTTTTGTCCTTTTTTTTTCAATTTTGAGTTGATGGAAGGACTACAATGAAATAGAGGTTGAAGTTTGAGAACTTAATTGTCACAATTAGAAGATAAGACCAAAGTAAAATTTAAATGAGAGTTGAATGGTGAAAAGGGTTCTCTGGAACTATTGTATAAACAAACTGCCATACATACAGCCAACCGAATGAAATCTGCTAAGTATAATCATTTATTAATTTTTTCATTTTAGAATGAAAGTTAATTTAATTCTCATTTTGTATATTTTCATGTTTTTCAGTTATACAGTCAGCCAGTGTTTGCAATTGTGGAAAGATGGGCTGCAGAGAAGTACCCAAACAGTGGATTTGTAAATAATAATTACATTCTCAAAATCCCATTATTACCTGCTTTTAGATCAAATCTTTTCAGGCTGTGTTTTCGAACTACTTATGTTGCTTCAACAACCAGTGTGGCAATTATCTTCCCGTACTTCAACCAAGTCCTTGGAGTGGCGGGAACCTTGACTGCTTGGCCGTTGGATGTATATTTCCCCGTGGAAATGTATATTACGCAGAAAAATGTCGGAAGGTGGACAAGAAAATGGATTGTTCTTCGCGTTTACAGTATTATTTACTTGATAGTGACAACGTTCGCCTTGATCGGATCAGTTGGAGGACTTATAAGTGCAAAATTCAGCTAAGGTATTATTGTTTATATTCTTTGTTGAATATACATGTTTTTTGTTGAGCAATGTGGTTAAAGTAAATAATTATTTTCAGGTGTCTAAAAAAATTCCTTATGGAGAAGCTATGTTCATAATCTATTAAAAGAGTCCTCCCATTGTAAATTGTGATTGGAAATGAAAAATGACTCATAATTGTTTTTATTTTTTTTTTATTTTTTATTTTTATTTTTATTTTTTTTCTTTTTTTGAACTGGACGCATAATTGTTGATATATGCTTTTTCTTGTTCTTTTTTTCTTCTTCTTTTTTTCTGGATTTAGTTGTTGCATAATTACTGAAAGCTATGAGTGGTGAAGAATGTGTGGTTGTTATACCCTAACATGATAATCTCATTTGAAAATTTAGAGGATAGAAATTCTGGCAGGGGTGAGTGAAGAAACCTCAACATGTCAGCCTATGTCGACCAAAATTGACTCAAAATCAACCTTTGCGGTTTGAGAAGGTGAGTCTGACAGGTTAGAGCGTCTCCAACCCTGACTTAGACTTCTATCAAATTTAAATTTGATGAAACAAACATTCTTTTTATGCTCTAATCCAATATTGGTATCAAATTCATATCAAATGAGGGAAAATTAAAAATTTCATCAAATGAAGGGAGTTTTTCATCTTTTATTAAATTTAAATTGTTACCATTGAGTCGGACATCATCCTGGATGTCCACCCAATTTTGATAGCCCTTTTTGTTTATATGCGGATGACCTCCAGGATATCCACTTAATTTCTCCCAGGCAACTAGGGATGTGAAAAAATCTGATAAAATTCTAATTCAATGTTGAAGTGAATGGCATTTTCATTAAATTTTTATTTAAATTTAATAAAATTTTTGATTTAATGTTGGAGACGTTCTTAAACAGGTAGATTGACCTATAGTTTGAAAATCGTCAATGTACCTACAAATTGAATCAACCCGCCTTTATGTATACACAAATTACTTCGGCCCGTTTATTTTCAGAAGTAGAATGGAGGAGATTGATAATGAGGGGATTAATAGTGAGGAGATTGTTAGTGAGGGGATTAAATAAAATTGTGTTTATTTTGATGATAGTTGTTAATATAGAAATTGTTAAATTATTTTTATATAAAATAAATATAAAATAATAAAACAAATAAAAAAAATACAGAAATATTAAACATTAATGTTCTAAAAAAAATGTCCAACATGTAAAAAATTTTAAAAAAATAAAAATAAAATAAAAAATTTTTAGAAAAAAATAAAACAAATAAAATAATGATTTTTATTTAACAAAAATACAAAAAATTAAACATTATTGTTCAAAAAAAATGCCCGACATGTAAAAAATAAAATAAAAAATAAATAAAAATAAAAAATTTCTAGTCCGCCGGACTATTTTTCTAATACCAAGTCCTGGAGGCCCATCCGAATCCTCTTGGGGAGGCCCATCTTAATCCGTAGTTCACTACCAATCCCCTCCCCATCTCTCAAAACAAACACAATATTAGTGGGTCCAACCTCATTACCAATCCCAATCTCTTCTCTAACTCTCTAAACAAACCGGGCCTTTATGTTGTCTTGAATTCTAATATCATTAAGGTCACAGCTTCTCTCCAGTCCAAATCTGGACTGGACGGTGCTGTCCGGCCCTTTGGGATCCACTACGGGTCGTGTTTCGATAATCTAAACCGTTCAATGTGTAGAACTCGTCGAGTACTATATGCCTGTAAAAAATCACGTTGATCGGATATCGATAGCTATATGATCAAATCAGTTTTTTATGAAAAAAAATGGACGGCGAAAAATAAACGGCTTACAAAAAACTGATTTGATCATATAGCTATTGATATCCGATCAACGTGATTTTTTACAGGCATATAGTACTCGACGAGTTCTATATATTAAACGGTTTAGATTATCGAAACACGATCCGTAGTGGGCCCCAAAGGACCGAACAGCACTGTCCAATTCAGATTTGGACTGGAGAGAAGCTGGACCCTATCATTAATTAGGTAATCCTTGGGATTTGAAATAAAAAAAAAAATTTAGACCAAATCACACAATTTGGGTAAGTTTGGATCAGATTACCAAATCCATATTTTATTTTATTTTTTTAGAACAAGACTCTTCTCGAAAGCACCATTCTTTGTCTTATGCAATATCTTATCAGCTGAGAATGATCTCTGCTGTGTGTAAAGGCGCCATTTTTATTTATTTTTTTATTTTTAAAGTCAAGCTTCTTTTCAATTTGAGATCACATTATAGTATGTTATTAGACTTGTGGGGTTTATTACATGTCATATTTTGATAATTTAAACTATTCAATATATAGAACTCGTTGAATACTTTATTTCTATTAGAAATTACTTTGATCGAATATCAGCTACTTGATCGGATTAGATTTCTGTCAACTGTAAATATAATTTTCAAAATAAATTGTTGACAAAAATCTGATCCAATCAAGTAGCTATCGATATCCAATCAACGTAGTTTTTCATAAGGATAAAATATTCGACGAGTTCTACATATTAACGGTTCAGATTATCGAAACATGATTCATTATGGGTTTCATGGGCTCAACAGCACTGTTCAATAGACGGAGACAAGCCTTTCACTTCTATATTTTAATTTAAATTTAATTTTACTCTCTATAATTTTAATTTTTAAACTTTAAGTTTAACTTTAATTTGATAATTTTATCAAATTTTTTTGTTAATTTTGTATACGTATAGACTTAAAAAAATTGACTAGGATTCCAAGATTATTTATTTTAATCTCCAATTTAAACAGATAAATCAAATTGAAACTTTAGAAAATTAATAAGTATTTCAAAATTGTTAATTTTAACCTCTAGTTTAGACAGAAATATCAAATTGAAACTCAACTTAAATGTAAAAATTAAATTGTTCAAATTGAAATTGTAAGAACTGAAGTGAAATCTGAATCAAACTATAAAAATGAAAAGTATAATTAATCCCATTTTTTCAATTTATCTATTTACACAAAAATTAATCACATAATATGATATAATCCTCTCAAATGAATATGAGACATACATAACAGTAAGACTCACTCCATATAAAAAGGTTGTGTTTAATTTTATGATCCGTTTACGTATTTTTAGATGTTTTCTATTTTTTATTTTTTTTTTTAATGCCTTAGAATGTAAAAATTATCTAATAAATTAGAAACATCACGCATTCATATGTCGGACCAATAAAATGTTACAATTTACCAATCATATTTTGAAAAGGCCCATTCTTTGTTTTTTCTGATTTTATTTTTTAATTTTTATGCACAAGTGAGTCTGGTGTGGTGACATGCAGCAGGACACGTGTACAAGTGAAGAACAAAAACACCAGTACAATCAGAAGTTATGCATCGAGGAGTGTGTTGAGAAATTAGTAAAAAATTGATTTTTTAGTTTTTTTTTTTATTTTTTTTTGTAACTTTTTTGGAAAAAAGTTGATAAAAAGTTAAAAAATTAACTTTTTACCAATTTCTCAAATTGCCCCCGAATAAAGCTATTTCGTGTAAAAAAAAAAATATATATATATATATATATATCCCTATACAGCTGCATGGCTTTTTATTTGACAAGTTTGATTAAAAATTAAATTTTGACTTTTAACTTAAGTTACATCACTTTCTATATTTTTACTCATAAAGAGATAAGAAAATTTTAAAAAAAAAACAATTTTTTAACTAACATCCCACAACACTCCAAACAAATACACAAAGTTACATTAAAGGAAATTATATTAATCTCTTTTTAAAAAATTTAAAAAAAAAACATTAAGTTGATTTTTTAATAAAATTAAATGGATCAAAATTAATATAAATGACATGAAAGTACAAGAATAAATATATATATATATATATATACATATTGTAATATCTCTATTTTTGAATACTTTAAGTTAAATTAATATAAAATAGTTAAATTGATACTTGAAAAAAAATATTTAATTTTATAATTGTATGTGTTAAAATGTAATTTAATTTAAATTAAGAATCATTGTATTTAACTAATAGATGATAATTAATTATTAAATTAGTTGGGCCATGGTGAAAGGTGGCCAATTTGCTAGGCAACTACGGGTACCACGTGTTGCACCTAGGTAATAAGGGAAGTGAATCAAATCAGCATGTAAGGTACTAATTGCAGGGTGAGTCACCTTGCACCTAGGTAATATGGGAAGTGAATCAGCATGTAGGGTACTAATTGCAAGGTGAGTCATCTGCTCAAGCTTGGGTATAAAAGGGAATGATTGGTAAGTCAACGAAAAGAAAGAAAAAAAACGAAAAGAAAACAAAGGCCTCAGAAAATAACGTCAAAAGAAAAATAGTTAGGAATTAATATTAAGATGAGTTATATTATATTTTGAGTCATCATAATATATTTTACATATATTTTGAGTTATTATAATTTATTTTACGTAAGTTATGTTTTATAAATTATATTACTATTTCAATTACGTGAATTATTTCTGAACTCTATTTGCTTAAATTGAAACCTATGGATACGTTGTTTGATTTTAGAAAGTATTTGACAATGATTTTATAAGTATCACCACGGGAGTTCCATGCTTTGGAGGACTTAAATAAACCATTGGCTTCTCATTGGTCACCTTGTGACCCTCTGTCTGTCATGAATCCACTAACACTCTGATTTCTGGTGTGGAGCAAAATGTTGTATAGAGTTAAATACTACACTATTGTGAGAGTCACTTCTAGAGTTCGTACGAGCCACCTCTTGAGTCTATACATCTGTTCTGTTCCGTTCTGTACTGTGATTATGATATTTTGTATTATATGTTAAATAATTTTCGTATTATATATTCTGTATTTTAATATCAAGCTTTGTTTAGTCACTAATTATCCATGGTGATTTTTATGCCCTTATACTCTTAGTATAATATTTTTCACTCTGTCATGTGCTTATAGTTGTTTATTACTTTCAAGTGATGTGTCAAAGACCAGTGTGTAGGTACGCACAAGGCACTTTGTAGTCATGATCTAGGCTCTGACAATGTAATTAAATAGAAGTTTCAATGTATATGTTTTGTTATTATTAAATAAAGTTTTGGGTACCCTTTTATTTTACTCCGTTGCACCATCAATTTGGTATGACTTCAGTTATTATCTTGTCGCGATGCCAAGCCTCTAGGTACCGGATTTGGGTCGTGACAAAATGGTATCAGAGCAATGATTTATTAAAAAAAAAAAATCATTATTGAAGCATTGGACACATGTAGATTTAAGAAGTAGGATAGCAGGTAATTAATACCTAAATATTATATTTTGTTAGTCGATTTAATTATATTACAATTTTATATGGATTTAATTATATTATAATTTTATATGATTATTTATATATATTAAATTTTTTTTTTTTTTTGTGTGTGCATAATTTGAATATTTATACTCAAGTAGTGAAGGATATGAGATATAATTTATATTTGTTATAGAAAAAAAAGGAAAAGAAACAGAGGGTGTCGGGCTCAAGCGTCCACCCAAATTATAATATAATTAAATATACACAATTTCCAGTCCAGTATTCAAAAAAATAAAAAATAAAAAATTCTACTCTACTTGATCAGAAAGTTCAAAAATTTATAAATAAAAAAAAAATGTATCAGCGTGCGCAACAGAAATAAAAAGACATATAAATCAATTTCGATGATGAAATTTTAAAAGAATGGAAGATTGTAACATCTCTATTTTTGAATACTTTAAGCTGAATTAATATAAAATAGTTAAATTGATACTTGAAAAAGAATATTTAATTTTATAATTATATGTATTAAAATGTAATTTAATTTAAATTAGGAATCATTTTGTTTAACCAAAAGATGATAATTAATTATTAAATTAGTTGGGCCATGGTAAAACTCGGTGAAAGGTGGCCAATTTGCTGGACAGCTACGGGCGTACCACATGTTGCATCTAGGTAATAGGGGAAGTGAATCAGCATGTAGGGTAATAATTGTAGGGTGAGTCACCTGCTCAAGCTTGGGTATAAAAGGAAGTGATTGGTAAGCCAACCAAAAAAAAAAAAAAAAAAAGGCCTCAGAAAGCAGCGTCAAAAGAAAAATAGTAAGGAATTAATATTAAGGTGAGTTATGTTATATATTGAGTCACTATAATATATTTTACGTATATTTTGAGTTATTATAATTTATTTTACGTAAGTTGTGTTTTATAAATTATATTACTATTTTAATTACGTTGATTATTTTTTGAACTCTATTTACTTAAATTGAAACCCATGGATATGTGGTTTAATTTTAAAAAGTATTTAACAATGATTTTATAAGTACCACCACGAAAGTTCCATACCTTGGGAGACTTAAATAAACCATTGGCTTTTGATTGGTCACCTTGTGGCCCTCTGTTTGTCATGGATCCATTGACACTCTGATTTCTAGTGTGGAGCAAAGTGTTGTACGGAGTTAAGTGCTACACTATTATGAGAGCCATCTCTAGAGTTTGTACGAGCCACCTCTTGAGTCCATACATTTGTTCTATTCTGTTCTGTACCGTGGTTATAATTATTTTGTATTATATGTTAAATGATTTCCGTATTATATACTCTGTATTTTAATATCAAGTTTTGTTTAGCCACTAATTATTCATAGTGATTTTTATGTCCTTATACTCTTAAAGTGTGTTTGTTTTGAGGGATTATTTTATGGAATTGGACTATTAGTCCATCTGGACTAATAATCCATTGTTTGGTTCAATTTTTTTGTTCTGGATTAATAGTCCTTTCGGACTATTAGTCCCTCTTATGAGGGATTATTGTATCCTAGGGGGCGAGGTGAGATTATTTCCATGGGTTTGGTATCTCATGGAATTAATGTGTGAAATGTTCACTTTACCCTCATGCTATTACTTAATAAACAATTGGAAAATGATAAAATAGTCTTTTGAATATTTATAAATTATTTTTTTAGTGTTGCTAATTTAAAATTATATATTAAATAAAAAATATAAATTATAAATTATAAATTTAATTTAATTAACAATAATAAATTATAAATTATGGCCTTATAAATTAAATTTTTTTAGTGTTGTTGAAAAATTAAATTTATATATTAAATAAAAAATATAAATTATAAATTTAATTTAATTGAAAATAATAAATTAAAAATTATGGCATGATAAATTAAAATTTTTTTGTGTTGTTAAATTATAAATTATAGATTACAAATTTAAAATTATATATTAAATAAAAATTATAAATTACAAGGGTAAAATAATCTTTTGAACATTTATCATTATCCAATCCGTCCAATCAAACATTGAATTCACTAAACATAGTCCAATCCAGACATCTAATCCCATGATTAAATAAACATAGGATACAAATTCAGTCAAACCAAATAGTCCGAGGATAATGTATCCCAGGACTAAAAGTCTGATAGATTACAATCCCCCATTATCCAGTCCGTCCAAACAAACACATCCTTAGTATAATATTTCTCATTCTGCCATGTGCTTATAGTTGTTTACCACAGGATCAGTGTCTGGGTAGGCACAAGGCAGTTTATAGTCATGATCTAAGCTCTAATACTGTAATTAAATAAAAGCTCCAATATATATATTTTGTTATTATTAAATAAAGTTTTTGGTACCTTTTTATTTTACTCCACTGCACCATCAATTTGGTATGACTTTAATTATTATCTTGTCGCGGTGTCAAGCCTCTGCGTACCGGGTTTGGTTTAGTATAAAAGAAAGGATATCATTTTTTTAATCTTTTTGACTAGCAAACTATTAATGAAAATGAGATTAAATATTATATAAATTAAAACTTTAACTATGTTGGAATTATAAATTTGAGTAGGGATTTAAATAGGAAAAGAAAAAAAGTATGTGAAATATGAATAAAATATAATTATATTTTACTTATATTTGACCCATATTTTTCTTTTTCCTTTTTAAATTTCTACTCAAATTCATAATCTAAACATAGTCTAAGGAAACTCAATTTAATTATTTTAAAACTGTAAGACTTGCTATAGTTTATCTAAATCTCAAGAAAGCATCATAAATTTATAAACAAATTTCACTTCAGTCCTTATTATTTTAATTTGAACAATTTAATTTTTATAGTATTTTAAGTTCAGTTTCAATTTGATCATTTGTTCTAAATTTCTACTAAATTTGTTTTTGCGTACACCTAAGAAAATTGGTTATAAGTATTTTAAAATTATTAATTTTAATCTTTAATTTGGATGAAAAAATACTAAATTAAATTACACTTAAAGTATATGGAGCAAATTATTCAATTTAAAACATAGGTGGTAAAGTAAAATTAGATCAACCTTAGCAGTGAAAAGTGCTACTAACCCTAAAAATAACAATAAAAATAGAATCTCACTAGCACCCAACTCAGCCAAATTTTTTTAGATAAATTATAAATACATCTCATAATAAATGACTTTTTTATTAATAAATTATAAAATCAATTAATAATTTTTAATGATATAATAAATATATTTAAATTAATAATTCATTTAATTTTATTATTGTGTAAGAAAATAGTTAAAAATTTTATTTTTTTTGTTAATTTTTCTAAATAAAAAATTATAACAAGAGGATATTTATAATTTTTTAATTTTAAACAAACTTATAATTTATCCAAATTTTAAGCAAATTTTATGGTTGTCTTGGCGCATGTTTTGTTGGTTAAGAAAATCTATCAATACAGAATCTTTTACCAGAAATTGAATCAGGTTTTGGAGTTTTTAAAAATAATTTTTGAATTTTGAATTTGTATATTTTTATTTTGAGTAAAATTTTAAAACTTTAATAAATATATTTTATTTTTTAAATTCATTTAATCTAATTTAAATATATTTAAAAAATATATAATTTATAAATAAAAAAAATTTGGGATTTTTAGTATAAGGTATCTAATATTAAGATTTTATAAGATAAATAACATTTAATATTCTTATAGTAGTTTGGGTCTTTCAATATTTTCATAGAGAAATTTCAACACAGAAAAATTTTAGTATAGAGAACTTTGTCTTTACAGAGAAGTTTTAGCTCACTCACCACAAAAAATTTTATATTTTTTATATTTATTAATTTTTTAAAAAAATATTCCCAAATACGATTAAAATATTTAAAAAGTTTAATAAAAAAAATACAAATTTAAATTTAAAAACTGATTTTGACAAGCCAAAACAAGTGAGTGTTTGGCTGAGATGTACAAGTGTAGGATAAACTCCTTTCTATATTTCATTTTTTCATAATTTTTCATATTCTTTTTGTACGTTTTAGTTTAAATCTGTATCGATGATCCAAATTGTTTATCTTGTAAATTTCACAATTGTTGAGAAGTATTTTGTGAATAACAACACGTGGCTAAGGTGGGACCGAAGTGTCAGCGGAGGTGTTACGTGGCCTGATCCTGATGCCGAGGTGATCTCGGCTAGGTCGAGATTATCTGCGGAGATACCGGAATCTGAGATAAGCGGATAAGGGACAAGAGTCCTAGAACAGGGGAGGATCTCAGTCTGGATAAAGACAAAGCTCTTAGGGAGTTTATCCTTATCTAGCTGAGAGTCCAGGATGAGCATTGAGCCTGAGTCCACTGAAGTGAGGCTTCTACAGGGATCAAGTCAGTGCTGGCTATATAAGTAAGGCACCCTTGTGGGTCTAAGGGAGGCTTTTATTTGTGTTGCTTTTATTTGTGATATATTGTGAGCAGTAAGTTCTTTCTTGTGAGTTAAGCACAATTTGCTATCTTTGAGAGATATTTGATTCCTAACTTGATCGTTGGAGTGCCCCTGGGTGGACGAACCACCGCCAAATTCTTATATTTCTGTGACAGGTTGTTCGGACTTAATCTATTCTGCCGATGCTCTCTAACTGAGTTTCCCGTTTGGTTGTGTAGTCAAAAATCAACATCCGCAACTTGGCGCCGTTTGTGGGAACGTAAGGAAAATAGATAGCTAACGACGGGCAGAAAGAGAAGATTAGAGACGATATCCCTAGTGGGAGTGGTAAACTGGCCGATCTTAACATAGACGAGAAAAACCATAATGAAGGAACACGGGATCAAAATCTTGGAAAAAAGGACGTCGGCCAAGAAGCAGACCTTTCGAACAAAGCAGGCCGAGACGAGTATTACAACGAAAGCGACCTCTAGGTATGGAAAGCTAGATGCCTGAGGAGGGACGACGAAATGAAAGGAATGACAAACAAGTTGGCAGACCCACAATCGGTTGTTAACTTCATAATACAGAACAATGTCATGCAGTCACCGTTTCCATTTAAGGACACACTGATTCCAGCAGCCAAGAACGACACCCAGAAAGGGGGCAAAAACCAATTCCAGCAGTCCCTCAGCATGACAGAGTGAAGGAACGCTCATATCGGCTTTCATAGGATGCCGAGTGAGTAGAGTCAATGAGAGGAGAGTCTCAGAGGACGCCTCATACCAAGGGAACTTATGCCAGGGAACATTGGCATGTTCAAGGGAAAGAACTTTGTTTTGACACAGTGAATGAAGAGAAGACCAAAAAGACGCATAACGACACCGGGAGCAGCGCACCAAAAAGGCTAAAATCCTTTGACAGCCGAGCTCCTGGTCAGACTATGAAGGATTTAAGGGACTACCTCCAGAGGAAGTGGTAGAATGCCGAGGTCACATCTCCGGTCAAGCCGAGAACGCCGTTCTTAGTGGAGTTGGATAAGTTTGAAGCCCCAAAAAGGTTCCATATGTCGAGGTTTTAGATATATGACGGTAAGTCCGATACGAACTTTCACGTCGGCTTATATTTGAAAAAATGGCACTATATACCAAGAACGAACCGATGCTATGCAAAGTGTTCCCTTCATCCTTTAGGGAAATCGCATCAGATTGGTTTCACAAGTTGCCGAAAGGAACTGTGAAGAGTTGGGAAGGCCTGACTGAGATGTTTGTAGCCAGGTTTGTTACGAACAAATTGCAGGCATTGAGGGTAGACTCCCTGATGGCTCTGAAAATTGGTGAAGGTGAAACCCTCAGGGTTTATGCCAAAAGGTATTATGAGGTGTTTAACCAAATACCGGGATGTAACTAGGATTTGGCGGTTGTGTCTTTTAAGAATGGCCTAGGAGATGATTGCACGTTTCGGAAGTCATTGGCAAAGACTCTGCCAAAGAGTATGGAAGAGCTCATGGCAAGGATCGAGAAATATGCCAGAGCAGAAGAGGATACACAAGAACAAAGGCGCCAAAGCAGGAGAAGATGAATGGCTGGCCGAAGCGAGGTCGATGTAATACAAGTGTTAATAGACAAGAAATAGGGCTAAGAGCTGCACAGGCAGTCACCATTGTGTATTTGATCCCGGTTTATAAAGTTCTAGAAAGGATTAGGAACCAGTCGTATTTAGAGCGCTAGAGAAAATTCCTGGCGAATTTATAGGGAGAAGTCTTGGGAAACACTGTGCCTACCACAATGAGAACGGGCACCTAACTCAGGGGTGTAGAGCCCTGAAAACACATTTGGAAGATCTAGTCAGACAAGGTCACTTGATGGACCTGATAGATGAGGCCAGAATGAGAGAAGAACAGACAAGACTGCCCCAGGCACTAATAGTACCATCTCCACCACCACCACAACAGCAAGCAGATGGACCTCGGGTGATCGATGTGATTCATTCGAGGGTCAATGTGAACGAGGTACGTGGGGAGACTCAGAGGGTAAAGCACTTACAGCATGTATATCAGGTCCAACAGAAGAGGCCTAGAACAGACGACTACCAGGAACTAATGGTGTCCTTTACTGAAGCAGACCTAGACATGGTGCAACATCCACACAACGATGCTCTGGTAGTGACCTTCAAGATTGGAGAATGCCAAGTAAGGTGCATTCTGATCGACCAAAGCAACTCTTGTGACATCATGTATGTCAGGTGTTACAACGAGCTTGGCTTTCATCGCGATGATTTGGAACAGTCCTTTAGCTTGATGGTCGGGTTTAATGGAACGCCGACATGGTCCCTGGGAGCAATAAATTTGCAGATGCAGGCAAGCACCAGGAGGGTAAGCATAGAGTTTACAGTGATTGACACTTCCTCCCTTTATAATGTTATTTTGGGAAGGCCATAGTTACACGTAATGAGGGCTGTTCCCTCAACACTGCACCAATTGTTGCACTTCCTAACGGAGCATGGAATTGAGGAAGTTAGAGCGGATTAGGTGCATGCAAAAAATTGCTCCATGGCAGCAATGAAATCTACCTGCAACGTACTAGAGACAGAGACAGCAGAAATTGAAGACAAAGATATAGAAGTTATAGATGATGTCGGCAAAGAACCAGCCGAAAAGAGTGAGGAAACCTTGAAGAAAATTTTGGTCCAACAACGGGATGAAGAATGCTTCTTCCTTCTGGGCTCAGGCTTGGCAGAGGAGGAGGAGGTGTAGAGACCCTAATTTTTTGTAATTACACTTGAAACCCTAAGCCTTAGGTTAATAGCATTTTAGCCCTAGTTCCATAAAAGTCTGCATAAGGGCCCAAGTAAAGAATAATTTCTCCGTGTGTTACCATAATTAAATCATAGAACACCACTTTATGATTGGAACTATCCTAAAACTTGATTTTATTTATTTTACCTCATAATTTCTAAATTAATTCACACATTTTATTTTTATTTCTATTTTTTTTTGTTTTATTGTTCTTTCATTTATTATTTATTTGAATAGAATACTATTGTGTATTTTAATATATACATAGTTTATATATATATATATTTATATATAATATGTTGGTGGAAGAGTTGGTTGGATAATAACAAACAAAAAAATTAAATAAAATAAAAAATAAAAATAAAAACAAATATCTAGATATTTAGTTCTCTTAACCATTAAGCTACCTTATATTATATAAATTGAGGGCTTGTCCAAATCCACTCCCACGTTTTTCTAAAGCCCAAGGAGAGGGTGAGAGAGGGAGAGTTGGCTCAAGGGAAGGGAAGTAGAGAAGTAAGAAGAAGAAGAAGAAGAAAAAAAAAAGAAGGAATTCTTGAAGGTAAGAACATACCTCTTCCTTATTTTCTCCAATCCTTTCATCATCTCATTCTATGGTCTAGTATGCCTCTTGTGTTACAAATTGATGGTAAATAGGGTGTTTTTGGTGTGTGTGAAGGTGTAGGTATGAAATAGTGCCATTGTCTTGCAAACTTGTGAAATTAGGCACTGCTGGAACTTCTCTAATTTAAAAGAAATATCAAATCTATCTAATTCTCAAATCTGAATTTATTTTAGGATATTTTATGTGTTTAGAGCTTGTGACAATTTTATTAGCTCCTAATTGTGTGTTTTTAGGGCTTGGATAATTTGTTGAAAAATCTGGTCCTGAATCTCTGAAAAACAGTCCACTTTTAGCAATTTTATAAAATTCTAGAAAAATCATCTCATGTTGGTTCTTTTGTCAAAAGTTAGAACTCTGAGTCCTCTTTCCAACAGATTTTATTTGAGTGAAAACCATCAGGTAGATTGAGAGAAAAGTTAGTTTCCCCAAAAGGTGACAAATCTGGACAGGTTCTCGAATATAGTTTGTAAATGAATTTGTGGAGGGGCTGCGCAACTTTTGAAAATTGGAACTAAAACTAGACAGATTGAATATTGTTTCTGTGCAATTTCAGCCCCTAATTTGGCCTAGAAGTATTTTTACCAAAGCGTTCTTGTTAGCCCTGCAGAACCGAACAGTGCTGGAAATTGTGTTCTATTATGTTATTTGTCTCTAAATGTTTCAAAGCATTTCTAATGTTGTTTTCTTGCCTTACTATAATTATGTATGATTATCATGGGCTATATTTCATTTCTTATGTTTGTCTCATGTTCTTTTATATTACCGAATTACCGAATGTGACTAGCTTGCTTGGCAAAAGATCTAGTAAATGGGAAATGAAAAGGGGTTGGTAATGGGTGACGTTCACCCTTGTGCTTCAGAATGATTCATGTAATAAACATGTGAATGGAATTAAAACCAAATGAGTTAAGTCTTGCGTAAGCAGTTTAAGCGAGCCCCTAGGTTGACCCGGATGTATTCAAACTCTATGCGGTGGTTTCAGGGTGTAAGCGAGCCCTTTGGTATGGTATGTGCAGGGTGTAAGCGAGCCCTAGGCACGATTTGGGTGTAAGCGAGCCCACTTGTTGGCCGTCCCTTTTGAGGTCCATCAATGCCACTGACAGGTAAATAATCGGAAGGTGGGCATAGGTGGTAAGGTCTGCAAAGCAGCAAAATGGGGAGTTCTGAATAATCCGGTGTTCAATCATTGTGGTTAGGTAGAAGGATCTCTTTGGGGGAATTCTAGCTGCCTAGTCTAACTACTAATTTATAAAACCTTAATGTAAGCATGTTATGCTACCTGATTTGTTTTGTGTATGATTGATTGATAGAAGGTATAGGGGTGTGTATGTTTTTACTGGGCATTCCAAGCTCATGGCGTGTCATGCCAGGTGAAGAAGCAGCTTACGACGGGGAAGGTTATTCCGAAGACAATCAAGATGAAGTTTTAGAGCCGTGGTTCACTTGAAAATTTGGACTAGTAGTTTGTTTTTATGTTCTCTCTTCTTTTACCTTTTGGTTTGACAATGTTTGTAAACCTCTAGTGGAACTCAAATCAGTTATCTATGTTATAACTCTACTTGTATGTGTATATTAACATACTGTGGTTATCTCTTTTGTTTGAGTTATAATTTATATATTTCTCTTGCGGTCGCAAATTTTGGGACGTGACAGGAGGAAAGGGAGTTAGAGGCATTCTTGCGAGCAAACATAGAGGTGTTTGCCTGGACGCCATATGAGATGCCTGGTATTGATCCCGAGGTCATTTTCCATAGACTAAATGTAGACAGGTCGGCTAAACCTATCATTCAGCGAGCAAGGAGGCCGATGTTGCTTCATGTAGAGGTAGTAGAGGAGGAAGTGGACAAATTGTTGGAGGACAGAGCCATTCGGGAGGTAAACTATCCAACTTGGTTATCTAACACAGTTGTTGTGAAAAAGAAAAATGGGAAGTAGAGGGTCTGCATGGACTTCGCCAGCCTGGATAAGGCTTGTCCCAAAGACAGTTTCTCACTGCCCAAGATTGATCAGTTAATAGATGCCACTTCAGGGCATGGAAGGATGAGCTTCCTAGATGCTTACAGGAGATACCACTAGATATCGATGTATCCTCCTAATGAGGAGAAGACTGCATTTATTACCCCGAAAGGGCTGTATTGCTACAGAGTGATGCCTTACGATTTGAAAAATACAGGAGCAACCTACCAGAGCTTGGTGACTAAGATGTTCAGATATCTGATTGGCAAAACAGTAGAAGTGTACATTGATGACATGGTCGTGAAGACCAAAGAACCTGAGAATCATCTCGCTGACTTGAAGGCAGTTTTTGATATCTTGAGAACATATCGGCTTCGACTTAATGCTTTCAAATGCGCATTTGGAGTCGGGTTTGGTAAGTTTCTAGGGTACTTGGTCACCAGAAGAGGCATTGAGGCAAGTCCGGATCAAATCAAGGCCATTCTTGACTTGAAGAGCCCGACATCGACAAAACAAGTGCAGATGTTGACTGGAAGGGCCGCAGCACTGAACAGGTTTATCAGCTAAAGTTCTGATAAGTGTAAACCATTTTTTAGTTTGCTAAAGAAGGCCACAGATTTTTTGTAGACGGAGGAGTGCGAAGTCGCTTTGGCCGACTTAAAAAAGTACCTAACAACAGCTCCAGTTCTGTTAAATCCAATTCCTGGAGAAGAATTGTTCCTATACTTAGCAGTTTCAGAACACGTAGTGAGTGCAGTGATAATCAGATAAGAGAAATGAGAACAAAGGGTAGTATACTACGTGAGTAAAACCCTAGCAAGTGCAGAGACTAAGTACTTATCCTTGGAAAAATTGACACTAGCCTTGGTAATGGCTTCGAAGAAACTGAATCATAACTTCCAAGCCTACAAAATCGTGATACCAACTGAGCTTCCTTTGAAGTCCCTGTTGCAGCAAGGAGATCTGATAGGCAGGGTAGCCAGATGGGCAGTAGTGTTGGGCCAGTATGACTTAGAGTTTAGGTCCAGAACAGCAATTAAGGGCTAGGTTTTGGCCGACTTTGTGACCGAGTTCACACCTGTTGCCATCCCATGTCGGACTCTAGTGAGCCACTGCTTGGGGTGCCTAAAAGAGCAAAAAGAAACCCAATTGGGGCCAAAGAACCCCACTCAAGAAAAATAGAAGAAAGAAGAGAAACAAAGCCCTGCGACATCTACATCGACGACTCCTTCCACCTGTTTGTTGATGGAAATTCAAACCATCAAAGGAGCAGCGGCAGGAGTAGTATTAACATCGCTAGATAGGAAAATGTTAGAGCAGTCTATTCATTTGGGATTCAAGGCCTCAAACAATGAAGCAGAATATGAGGCACTGATCGCAGGGTTGAAGCTAGCAGCAGCAATAGAAGCCGATGAGATGGTAGTCTTCTGTGACTCTCAACTTACAGTGAACCAAGCAACAAGCGAGTGTGCAGCCCGAGATGAAAGAATGATAGTCTATGTCAAAGAAGTTGTTAGACTGCTAGCCTTGTTTCAAGATTGTTGACTACAACAGGTTAGTCGAGATAATAATTATGTCGATGCCCTAGCTAACCTGGCTAGTGCAATGAAATCAAGGGAGGCAAGGACAATAATGGTTGATTATTTGTCAGGCCCAAGTATGGAACCACTAATCATAGAGTATGAGGCAATGTGTGTGAAGATGGGTCCGAGTAGGATGGATGCAATAGTGATGTTTCTTAGGGACGACAAGCTGCCGGATGATCGCAAAGAGGCGTATAAAACCAGTCTGAAGTCGGCAAGGTTTAGCCTAACAGCAGATGGACATCTCTACAGAAAGTCTTTCACTGGTCTCCTTTTGAGGTGTGTGTATCTCTCCCAGGTTGAAGACTTCTTGTATGAAATACATGAAAGGGTAAGTGGAAGCCATGTTGGGGGCAGATCATTTGCTCATAGGGCCATTACTCAGGGGTACTGGTGGCCCTACATGCAGAGGATGCTGAAGCTTATGTCAGAAAGTGCGAGAAGTGTCAAAGGTTTGCATTTTTGATACATCAACCAGCAGCAGATTTAAATCCAGTATCCAGCCATTGGCCATTTGCCCAGTGGGGAATGGACCTAGTTGGACAACTGCCCCAAGTAACTGGGGAAAGGAAGTTTCTGCTAGTAGTAACTGATTACTTCACAAAGTGGGTAGAAGCTGAACCCCTTGCGAAGATTCGAGATATTGATGTGAAGAACTTCATATGGAATAACATCATCACCAGGTTCGGGATCCCAAGGGCAATAATAGCAGACAATGGTACACAGTTTGACTGTAAGCTAATCAAAAGCTTCTGTGCAAAGTACAAAATCAAGAACTACTACTCTACTCCAAGTTTCCCTTAGAGCAATGGTCAGATAGAAGCATCCAATAAGACTATCTTGGATGGGATCAAAAAGAGGCTAGAAGCAGCAAAGGGAAAATGGGTGGAGGAGTTGCCCAATGTACTCTGGGCATATCGAACTACGCCGAGAAGATGAACTAGGTAGTCTTCATTTGTCATGGCTTATGGCACTGAAGCAGTTATCCCACTAGAAGTCGGCATTCCAGGGATCAGAACCTAGGGAGTGGAAAATGGGACCAATGAGGCATCATGGTCCGAGATCTAGACATTCTGGAGGAGAGAAGAGAGAGAGTAGCAATTCAGCTGGGGGCATACCAACAATAGCTTGCTAGGGCTTACAACAAGAAGGTCAACCCAAGAGAATTCAAAGTTGGGGACCTTGTGCTAAGGAAAGTAGTCGGCAACAAGACGAATCCTAAGAAGGGCAAGCTTGGCCCAAATTGGGAGGGGCCTTATAGAATCATCTCGATCGCCGACAATGGGGCATATCGGCTTGAAGACAATGATGACAAAGAGTTGCCAAGACTCTAGAACTCTTGCAACTTGAAATTTTTCTATCATTAGATTTTTTTTCCGAAGTTTATGTCATTAGCTGAAGTAATAATAAAATTTTGGTTTGATTTTTATGAATTTGAAATTTATGTGACAGGATTGACCAATCCTATGGCGATGTTTCCAAATGAAACATGATGAATAACTTAAACTTATTATATGACAGAGTTGAATTATACTTGCATATAATAGAGTTGAACTAAGTTGACGATATTTCTGAATGAAACACGATGAATAACTTAGACTTATTATATGGCGAAGTTGAATTAAGTTGGCGATATTTCTGAATGAAACATGACGAATAACTTAGACTTATTATATCGCAGAGTTGAATTATACTTGCATATAATAGAGTTGAACTAAGTTGAATTAACCTACACTTGCCATTTCAGAAAAACCAAGGTTGAAACACCTCGGCTAGTCTTTGTTTGAATTTGACTTCGGCGAGAGACCATAGACACATGCTTAATATGAACTTAAGTGGAACTTAGGTTCACATTAGGGGGTAAGGAGCTGGAATGATGAATAAACTTAAGAGTTTGACACTTGTTGAAATTTCAAAAAAATTTACAAGTTAGAATTGGCTTAACACTTGTTGAAATTTCAGAAAAATTTACAAGTCGAAATCAGCCGAGGTAATAATGAAGGAAGTATTCGAGGTATTTTACGCCGAGGTGAATACAAAATTAAGGTGCATTTTGAAGAAATGGAAAATTATTCTAAGTATAAAAGCATACAATGCATAGAAGGAAAGCAGTAAGCAAAGCATTCAACACTTAGAAGGAAATATAAGACTTACACTCAGAAGTTGGAACTTGTTCACAAACAAAAAGGCACTTCGGCTTGGCAAAAAAGACAACTTGTTCGGGTACAAAAAAGGCACATCAGCCAAACTGAAGCTAAAACATTGTTCAAAAGGTTACAATGACTACAAAGGAAAAAATACAAAGTATAAAAGGGAACAGATTCTAAGTGGACCACTCTGCTTCGGCGATTGGCTGTGTATCGACCTCGGCAGACAGTTGGGAAAGCTTTTCGGCAGTCCTCTCCGCCTCAATCTCGACATCGATCTCGAGAAGAGTTTGGTTGAGGCTTTTCTCAACTGTCTGTACCTTGGCTTCTAACATGGTTCTCTTGGGAGAGGCACTCTTGGAGACCCCATCCTCCTCATCTTGAGTCAAGTCAAGGACATGCTCATTCAGAGTAAGGGACTTGGCCCCAACAGCAGCCTCGTCTTTATTCGCAGCCTCCTCCTCAGCGTCATCCTCCTCGGCATCGTCATCGGAATCTTATGGAGCCGGAGAAAAAGGCACATGGAACTAGTCAATATCACGGAGTAGGGAGTCCATTGGGACAAACATCTTGTTGAGCGCAGCCATCCAGACGAGGTAATAATTTCAGTTGCAAGCCAGGTTAACTTGCCCTTTGTATTGATCGCTAACAGCGGTATGCCCTTCTTCGACAGCCTTTTCATCGGCCGCCTTGACCTCGGTGTCTTTTGAGTCAAGGGCCTCTTGGAGCTTGGCCTCTAACTTAGCTGTCTTGGCTCTGGCAGCCTCAAGATTGGCTTTGGCGGCTTCTGCTTCAGCATCAGCCACTTTTGCTTTCTCTTCGGCTTGGTTCTGAGCAGCCCTGGAAGCCTTGGCTTGATCCAACAGAGCTCTATTGTTGACCTCGACATAATTGAGCGAGGACAGGAGTTTGGCAGCTTCTTGAGTTTTCTTTGCCAACTCTGTCCTTGTCATCTATGTCTTGACCGCGTATGAATGCGCGTACTGGATGGCCTACAAGGATTGAAACAGATTATGAAAAATTTGACTAAGTGTTGAAAGACTATAAAAGAGTAAATAAGGAGGCTTACCAAGACTGAATGCTGCATCATTAGGCCGAAGTTCTCATACTCATAGAGATCAGCCATTTAATTCAAATCTTCTGGTAAGAGCACAGCCGTTGACAAGGCGACGCCGACTTCCACGTCCTGGATTGTGCTGTCACTAGTTATCAAAGGTTTGTCTCCTACCATGGCCTCGGGCACCTAGATCATGCTACGGGGAAATTTGCTGCTACCTTCATGGTGTTCAGACCTCGACTTCTTTGTAGGAGGGGCGTCGGTCGATGGAGCCTCGACTAGCCTCTTGTCGGCAGTAGGAGTATTCCTTTCAGACTCGGCCAGTTTTGGAATCGGTACAGTGTTCTCAGAATCAATTTGAGTCACTGTAGCCTTGGCCTCAGCCTTCTTGACTCTCTTAGGCTTTGGCTTGGGTTGAGAGGGAGAAGAGGAGGACTGAACAGTCATTACCCCAGGAATATCAGCTAGAAAGTCCTCGACAACGACTGGTTTGCGGCCTATTTCGTCAGTAGTGGCAGCAAGTGTAACTTTGGTGCTGAAGTGAATGGCGGGAAGGGCGATGGAAGGATTGGTCGGGTCATAGGCCGATGCCTCAGAATCTTGTCGTTTGCGGCTACGAGTTCGACTTGCTGGTATGTTTGGTAGAGCACAACGTTGGCGTCGACGCTGAGATTGTGGGATTAGTTGAGCTAGAGCAGATGTGGAGGGTTGTTCTACTAGGTCTAATGAAGAGGCCTGATCTAGCCTTGGCGATGAAGCAACTGTTGGAGTTGTTGCTGACGAGGAAGTCTTGCTTTGGCGTGGGACGTCGGGTAAAGCGGACTTGTAGGTCGGGATATAATTAAGCAGCAAAGGGGCTTTGCGCTTATTAATATCCAAACTTAAAAGCCTTTTTAGATCGAGGCTGGGGAAGAAGGTCTGCCGAAAATTCTTTGCTAGCTAGAGAAAAGCTGCAAAAAAAAGTGAGACGAAGAACATTACAAAAAACAGATATATATTGACAAATCCTAGCCAAAGTATGATTAAAAGGGTAACTCAGCTCTACCATCACTCTCTTTAAACACCGATCGGTGCAGAGGATAGAGATGAAGGTCGTCGTCAGGTGCAAATTTCCAATTGCCTGAGACGATGAAGTAATCATCTTTAGCACCCTTGTTAGAGTCTGGGAGGTTGGCTATTAATTTGTAGGGAATGGACCTGGGCTTAAGATAGTATATGCAACCTTTTTCAGACTTAAGGCCACGCATGGTATAGCAGAATTGGATGTCAACTAAAGTGATCCTAGCTTTTTCTCAGTGTGCTAGTTCAATTATGCCATTGATGACCCTATATGAGTTTATGACAAGTTGCATGGGGTTAAGTTTGTAATAATGAAGGATTTCACAAAAGAGAGTATCAAGGGGAAACCGAAGTCCACATTCGATAAAGGCAACCACTGGAAAGGGCATGGAATTTCCATCCTTCATAATAAAGTCCTCTTCCCCAGCTAACCTAAGCTAGACATCGGCTTGGATAGAAAACTCTCTCCTAAAGTGTTCAAGTTTTTCTGGGGAATCTACCATCCACTTAAACATACCTATTATCTCGGCTTAGAGTGTTTTGGGATGAATGTCAGAGAGAAGAAAATGGTAGGGATTGGGAACCTCAGCTAAAACCTAAGCTGGAACTGGGGCGAGGGTTTTTGAAGATCTAGGGGGAATTTGTTTCAATTTTCCTAAAGAATGTAATTTCTATCAAATCCCAAACCTAAGTCTATATGGAAACAAGAATCAAAGGCAAGAATCTAGAAACAAGTCAAAAAAAAAATAGAAAGGAACATGATTTAGAATCAAGAAAGCAACATTTTTCAAGAAACACTGAGTAGGTGTGTGCAGAGGTGCAAAAGCCAAGAACAGTGACAAAATTGTTAAAGCATCAAATATATGAACAGTGACACAAAGATAGATTGAACAACACAAATCGCAAACAAACATGTTTTGCATTCTGAATTATGAAAAAATAGAGTACAGCTATACAGATACAAGTCTCACAGCAACAAGTGCGATGTGAAGCATGTAAAAAGAAAGAAGTCATTAAAGGACAGAAATTTAGGACTTACCGAATCAGGTCGAAAACGAGGACACCGAAGTAAGGCTTGCCGGAGTTAGACGGATGTGAAGGTTTCGTCGGAGGTGCGAAATGAAGCACGGTTGCAGAAAGCTTTAAAGGTATGAAAATGGAGGTTTTCGTAGAGAGAGAGAGAGAGAGCTTGAGACAAAGAGGGAAATTAAAGTTGTGAAATGAGACGACGAAGAGAGAGAAAGAGGATTTTTGTTAAAAATTGAAAATGTGGCAAAAGAAAATGAATATGCCTTGGATGACGTGTTTGTTAAGGGGCGTGCGCAGAAGCAACGCGACCTGATAGCGCGTGTTAGGTACGAACCAATGAGAGAAGAACGCGTAGCGGAAATGGTTGAGAAAACCGTACGTGGCAGCTCATGCGCAGATAAAACTTTTGGAGTTCTTGATTTAATAAAGCAAAAACCTCGGCTAGAGGAATGATCTCAGTTAAGATACTTAAAAAACTTGGTTCTTGGTTCTTGATTCCTGATAAAAATGGACAGTTAAGTGCTGGGTACTTGAAGCTGACAAGTAATGATCTCGGTCAAGGGGACGAAATGAATTTTTAGCCGACATTGTATTTGAACAAAGAATGTAGGTTTCATTACCTCAAGATGCCGAGGTAATAGAACCTAGGGGACAGTTGTGGGAAAGTATTTGTGAATAATAGTACGTGGCTAAGGTGGCACCGGAGTGTCAGCCGAGGTGCCACGTGGTCTGGTCCTGATGCCGAGGTGATCTCGGCTAGGCCGAGGTTATCTGCGGAGATACCGGAATCCGAGATTATCGGATGAGGGACAAAAGTCCTAGAATAGGGGAGGATCTCAGTTTGGATAAAGATAAAGCTTTTGGGGAGTTTATCCCTATCTAGCTGAGAGTCTAGGATGAGCATTGAGCCTGAGTCTACTGAAGTGAGACTTCTACAAGAATCAGGTCAGTATTAACTATATAAGTAAGGCACCCTCATGGATCTAAGGGATGCTTTTATTTGTGATATACTGTAAGCAGTAAGTTTTTTTTTGTGAGTTAAGCACAATTTGCTATCTTTTAGAGATATTTGATTATTGACTTGATCGTTAGAGTGCTCCCAGGTGGATGAACCACCGCCGAATTCTTATCTTTCTGTGACAGGTTGTTTGGGCTTAATCTATTTTGCAGGTGCTCTTTAGCTGAGTTCCCCGTTTGGTTATGTGGTAAAAAATCAACACCCGCAACAATAAAGATCATTCATGCAAAAAATTAAATTTATCAAAAAATTACAAATATAAAAATAAATCACATTTTATTTTATAAAATAAATAGTAAATATAATTAAATTTAAACTATTTATTTTATAAAATAAAATCCGATTTGTTCTAGATTTATATTTGTCCGATAAAATTAATTTTTTGCATGAATGACTTTCATTACGGAATCTACGAGGCAAACAATTTAGATCATTTGTACGGATCCAAAAGGAGTATAGAGAGATATGTAGAGATGAGGGATGAAGGGCAGTTTATCATGATTGTAGAGGGAAATTCGAGAAATTATCATTTTGCCCCTCAAACTTTCACATATTTTTCAATTTGACCTTCAGACTTTGATTAATATTAATTTTATATCCAAACTTTTGAAATTTTGATCAATTTGACCCTTGCTGTCATATTCGTCTATAATTAGACGGAATGTGCTGATATGGTACTAAAATTCATTTAGAATTTCATTTTATCCCCAAACCATACCTTAAAAATCAATTTGCTCCCCAAATATAAAAAAAAAAATTTTAATATTTAATAAATAAATTTTTTTATCTTAATAAAGAAAAAATTAAATTTTAAATAATATTTACTTTGCAAAAAAAAATATAAACCCTCATTTAGAATTATCTTGAGATTATGAAGCATGAGTACATCGGCAAACATGCCGTACCCGTACCGAGTACTTATCAAATTTTGAAAATTTTTTCCCACTCAAATTTGAAATTACTATTAGTCGATCAATTTTATTGAAATTAATTTTGGTAATAAATTTAGTTACAATTGCGCACGCACAAACATATAGAGTAGTTAAGAAATTTTTAGCTCAAAAAGTTTCTCCATAATCAACTCGAGATAATTTGAGACATATGAAGCACAGTTATGGGTATAAGTACTAGTATTTGTACAATATGGGCACTCAACACGGTAAAAAAAAAGAGTAAGTTATGAGTACGGCTTAATGTGGTTGTAAAAACATATTTGTTTTTAATTTAGAATAATTGTTTTTAATAATATTTGTTTTTAATTTGTTAAATTCAACATACAATTGACATTTAATGTCAAAAGTACATGTATAAGATAAATCAAAATTAAATATCATTATAGTTTGGGAAGACTAAATAAGTGCACTTTTTGACTTTTTATGAAATATGGGTTGAATTTGGATTGGGTTTGAAGTGATGTGTTAGAGAGGTGATGTGACTTAAATAAGATGATGTGACTTAAATAGGATAGTGACTTTTTAACTTTTTGAATTTTTTTGAGGATGTCAAACTTGGCCTAAATAATATACAAACATAGCTTAATTTTAAAACCATACTAGCACAAAACTAAAAATGTAAGAAGTCTAGTAAAAAGAATTTTATCTTTGTAGTAAAAAAAAATATTATTTCAATTGAGATACGGCATGATTTGTGTGTATACTAGATATGTTTAGGTATGTCAAAAATTAAGAAAGAAAAATTTAAATGCATGTTTTGTGCACCCGGTATATTCAGTATGGGTACGACATGTTTGTCGAAATATTCATATTTCATAATCTCAAGATAATTCTAAATGAGAATTTTTATATTTTTTTACAAAGTATATATTATTTAAAATTTAATTTTTTCATTATTGAGATAAAAAATTTATTTATTAAATATTTAAATTTAATTTTTTATATTTGGGGAGCAAATTAATTTTTAAGATATAATTTGGGTGATAAAATGAAATTTCAAATAAATTTTGATATCACGTCAGCATATTTCGTCCAATTGTAAACGAAATGTAATGATCAAGGTCAAATTAATCAAAATTTTAAAAATTTAGGTATAAAATTAATATTAATTTAAATCTGAAAGTTAAATTAAAAAATGCGTCAAATTAAAGATTTATTTGTTTTTTATTCTGTTTTGGTGGTTTCTGCTGCTGTCTTTTGTTTTTTCTTCTTTTTTCCTGTGGTTGGTTTCTCATCAACCGGAACTTTGAGCTTCATTTAACTTTGAGCTCCTCTTTATTGATGCTCTTCATTTTTTTGTTTGATTTCATCAATAAAGATTTATTTTACCGATCAAAAAAAATTAAAAAATGCGTCAAATTTTGGTATAAAATGATATTTCGTCGGGCAATTCGCATATGCATCTGTTTTGTTAGTTAATTTTGCCATGGAAGAGAGCAAAGCCACAACAGCTAAAGACAACAACATTCCATTGATAGACCTGTCTCTGCTAGACTCTCCAAACAACTCTTCTTCAGCCGACTCCATTGCAAGCCTAGCAGCCGAGATAACCGAAGCCTGCGAGACCTGGGGTTGCTTCCAAGTCATCAACCACGGCGTGCCGGTCGAGCAGAGCCGAGCAATCGAGTCGGCGTCGAGGCAGTTCTTTGATCAGCCGAAAGAAGAGAAGAAGAAAGTGTGGAGGTACGAGAGGAATCCATTGGGGTACCATGATTCGGAGATTACGATGAATGTGAGGGACTGGAAAGAGGTGTTTGATTTCACAGTCCAAAATCCCACTCTCTTTCCAGCTTCCCCTGATCCCCATGACTTGGAACTGAGGGAGTTGGTTAATCAGTGGCCCCAATTTCCTCCTCAATTTAGGTAAAATTATCAATTTTAGGCTTAGTAAATATTTTGGCATTATCAATTTGGTTCTTATAATTTTACCTTTAATTTTTTGATTTTGTGTTAAAAATTAATTCAAGGGTTTATATATATATATTTTTTTGGGAACAAATTCAAGGGTTTATTTATAAGTATGTTTCTATGTGATACGAAATTAGGTCCAATTATTAATTTTTTTTAAAGATAATGATATGATTAACAAAATTGTTATAAATTATTGTTTTGAAATATTTTTGAAATATATATATATATTTTTAACTTCACTACCGTTAAATGGCGTTGGACCACCACTGAACTGCTGCCAAATCACCACCGGAAAAGTTGGTGCCAGAAAAGTTACCAAAAAAATAATTGGAAAAGTCGCCACAAAGTCGTAGCCACCACTGGCAGCTTTTGATGGTGGTAGTGATATGGACAAGTAAAAACAGATAAGTGACATGTAAATAAATATGGGATGACATGTGGATATATAAGTGGAAAGATGAATAATATGTAGACAGATAGGTGTGGACAGTTGACAGATAACCATGTAGGGTTAATATAATCTTTTAAATTGACTTTGATCCAAGTCCCTTTAATTCAATAAGATGTTAATGGTTTTGAAGAACTATGTAGGGATAATATAATCTTTTAAATTTACTTTGGATCCAAGTCCCTTTAATTCAATAAGGTGTTAATGGTTTTGAAGAAGCCACGATATAGGGAAGTAAATGGTCCATTGAGGTTTTTGGACCATTTATCTAAGATGTAAGTCTTGCTATTTCATAATTGAATTTGAATCATTTATCAATTTTTTGGGAAAATTTTAGATCAGAAATAAGCTCGGCCTCATTTATCTTCTTTTGTAATTTTCCATGTATGTTGCGCTGCTATATATTGCTTCAACTTGCAGGGAGGTATGTGAGGAATATGCTAAAGAAATCGAAAAGCTGGGTTACCAATTGTTGGAACTCTTGTCTCTAAGCTTAGGATTGCCAAGACAAAGGTTGAATCACTTCTTCAAAGACCAAACCAGCATTGTTAGGTTCAACCACTACCCACCTTGCCCTAACCACCCTGGTCAAGTTCTTGGTGTTGGCCAGCACACTGATTCCGGAGCCTTATCCATCTTGGCTCAAGATGATGTTGGAGGATTGCAAGTGAAGCGAAAATGGGATGGAGAGTGGGTTCCTGTCAAACCCAACCCTCATGCCTATTTAGTTATCATTTGCGACATTTTTCAGGTAACCAAACTAAACCGCCAAAACATACTTCAATCAATTTGTTTTTTTTTTTTTTTTTTTAAATTATTTTATTTTTATAGATGCTATATTTGAGATGGCACTAAAAATTAAGAATAAGGGAAAATTATATTAGTAGTCCTGCATTTTGTTCTTTGTATCATTTTAGTTTCTGTCATTTTAATTAGCTCGATTTTGACTCTTAATTTTAAATTTTATGTCAATTTTAGTTCAATTGATAACGCCGATTAGGATTTTTGAAAGAAAATAGTCACTGAGTTGATTGAGATTAGCTCACTAAATTGAATAAGTTTACAATTTTATCTATAAAAAAGCATAACACATGTCGTTTATGTCCGCATTTTTTTATTTTATTTATGGAAAAACACTAAAATTTATAATCAATTGGATCAAATTGAAACAAAATTATAAATTTAAAGTTAAAATTAAAATTAAGTCAATCAAAATTATAAGGATCAAAATGACATAAATACCAAAATATAAAGACTATCACTTTAATTTGCCCTAAAAATAATTTTATAGATACTAACACTCTTACTTAAAAATCTTATTAAAAGTACAAGAGACGAAATATGATATGACTGTAAAAAAAAGTGACTATGCTTGGACAGTCAATAATATTTGGACACATATGAGTTGCTCTTTTTATTAGAAATTACCTCTTAAAACATGTATTGAAGGGTGTATGTATAGGAGGGTGTTTTATATGGTTAGCTCAACATATGTTCATTTCATGTCTAAAAAAAAGAATGTTTTGTACAGGTTTGGAGCAATGACAAGTACGAGAGTGTGGTGCACAGGGCAATGGTGAACTCTGAAAAGGAAAGGATTTCGATTGTGTTCTTCTTCTACCCAGCACATTACACCATGGTTGAGCCTCTGGAGGAGCTAATAAACGATCGAAACCCTCCCAAATACAGACCATACAACTGGGGAAAGTTTTCTGCTGCCCGAAGGCGTAGTAATTTCACAAAGAACAATGTTGGAAGGATCCAAATCGATCATTTTAAGGTTATTTGAGTGATCAATCAATCAAGTTTGAAGGAATTTATGTTCTTGTATCCGCAATAATTTAAGTTTCTTTGTAATAAAAATGCAAGTGATCGGAGTCAAAATGCCTAAGTTACATAGCTGCTACTTAAAAACTGTAGTTGTTTGATGTATAAATATGCATATTGTGTTCTTTATCTGATGCTATCAGTGTTAAAAGTAGTTTAGTTTGGCAATCCCATATACAAAACAGTTTGGGTAAATTACATCAGTAGTTTTTATATTTTAGTACTGGTGTCATATTAGATCCTGTAATTTTAATTGGTTTGATTTTAATTCTGAATTTTTTATTGTCTTAATCTGGTCTAATTTGTTACAATTGTTAGCATTATTTTATAAAAAATATCTAAATGAGTGGTATGTGTCATACTTTTGGAGACAAAAATTATAAATTTGATTAACTCGGTGCGTTTATCTCTCGCAACCAACTTAATAATCATTTTTCGTAAAAAAATCTTATTGACTTTGTCAAGTGAACCAAATTGACACAAAATATAAAATTAAAAGTTAAAATTGAGCTAATTAAAAGTGTAGAGATTAAAATGACACAAAAGTTAAAATGTAAGAAATACTGGTGTAATTTGCTTAAACAAATTTGAGTTGTAATAGAAGCTTGAGCAGTAGACACCAATTAAGGGTTTAGGGTTTAAAGTAGACTCTGAAAACGCTTACACCTGCCATTTATAGGGAACATTTTAAAGTTGTTTTTTGAATTTTTAAAAAAGTATTGATTCCCAAAAGACAAAGAAGAAGAAGAAGAAGAAGAAGAACCCAATAAATGGAGTGGAACACACCAGTGTTGGAGTAGATGAAATAGAGAAGCTCCAATAAGAATAGCATACTTACCTGAAAGTTCAGATGGTGTGACCAACTTTGAGGTTAAATCAATTGATGGGTGTGCTAATCCTTACTTGGTCATGGCTTCTATTACTGCTGCTGGAATTGATGGCCTTCGAAGAAATCTTATTCTGCCTGAACCCTGGGGTAAGAAGACAATTTTTTCTTTTGAATAGAATTATGATTATTATTGATGATACTAAATGAATTGTGAAAACCTTTTTTGCACTATTATTTTCAAGCTTTTATAATGATCTTGAATTAACTATTAGATTCACAGTTCATATTTCTACATTTCAAGTTAACTAGTGAATTAACTGAAAATATATCTTTTTTTACATATGAAGTCAGTATAAGTATGTTACTAATCTTTCAAAGTAGGACGTAGGACAAGAATGCCCGATGATATAGCCCTGCAAAATCTATTGTTTTCTCCATGACTGAACTAGAAGTCAGTGCACACACAATGCATTCTTTATTAAAAGAAAAAACAACAATATAAACTTTACTAGAGAATATTGTACCTTCATGAGTGAAATAGAAGAGAGGGAACGCACAATGGATCTTTGACAAAACAAGAAAAGTAGTAATCAATCTAAAACTTTTGGTATAATTATTTCATATATAATTAGACCAAAGAATGATAAAGAAAAAAAATAGTTGAGAACTGATACATTTATACAGCGAAGAATGACCTCTAATTCATAACTTCTCATTTTTGCAATCATATGTTATTCTTCTAAGTAAACTAATTTTTCCGAAGTTCATTTTCTTGTCTGTTTATGGCCTAATTAAGTTGATTTCTGCATTTGGATTTGTATAGCTCTAGAGAGTCTTATCTAATTCTATTCAAGCTAGATTTTTCAGTCTAGGAGGACAGCAGAGAATGAAGAAATGTTTGTGTGTGTGTGTGTATGAGAGAGAGAGAGAGAGAGAGAGAGAGAGTTATTATTATTTCCTCATTTCACATATTCTAGGAGATGCAATCATTCATGTAAATATTCTCATTTGCTTATTTTTTTGTCCTCTTAATAGCATCCAATGTTGATCTTGAAGAAAGTTATATGGTGCTTGTATGTGCTGCTCATGCTAGTAGAAAATGTTCTACCACAAAGTGATGCAGAAATGTAATTATGAAACAGAGAACCTTGGTACAGAGCTTCAAAGATTGCCAGCAACACTTATTGAATCTGTAGAAGCTCTTCAAAAACACAATGTCTTGGGAAATCTAGTTGGTGAAAATCTTTCAAAAGCTGAAATACAAGTTCGGAAGGTATGTTCCATCTATGTTTTTGAAATTTTTTCTTCTTTAGAATGTTAAGACTTTTTTTTGAAGGATTCAAGCCTTTCTGGTTTTGAACAAAGTGACTTATCATTGGACTCTAAAGCCTAAAATCTTTTACAGTAACACATATGGATGAAATTGGTACAAGCGATAGTGATTTATTAGATTATAATTTCATGCAGAGACTATAATTTCTTTAGATAATGAAAGGACATTTAGCAGTTTTTTAAATGTTAACACTATCACCCTTCATGTTTTCTAAATGTTTAGTCTCATTTGGATCAGTCTTTAGTATCTAAATGTTACTCATTTAATAGTTTTTCAAAATAATTTTTTCACCTTTCGTTTAGCAACACCCTCAAATCTTCCCTTTTTATATCATTAACCTGATTAAAATCTCTTGTTTTTCTCTCTCAATTTAGCAAGTTCGTAAATTTTCTTTTATCCACTGAGCATCTCTAACTGTCTTTAACCTCCTTATTAACCCACTTGTATCTCATAAATTTTCTCATTTTTTAAATTCATTTTTCCACTTTTTAATGCATTCATTTTTTTTTTAATTTTTTATTTTACTTCGCCTTGTATTTCGTCATTCCATCATTAAGTTTCTTTACATATAAGATTTTTTTCCTTCAACTCTCCTATGACTTCTGTAAATATTCTTTTAATGCATTTCCAGAAATTCAAATGCAAAAAAGGATGATGAGCATAGTTTACATTTTTTTATTTTTTATTTTTTTGCAGGCAGAGATTGATTACCATTCCCAGAATAAGGATGCATACAAGCAGCTTATACATGTTTATTGAGGCAACTATTTACCAATAATATTGGTGAGAATTGGATTCTTCCACAATCTTATCGTACTGTCCTGCTAAATTGGTGAACTTCTACTACCAGTAAATTTTTATGTTTGGATCGATTTTAAAACCATCACTGCTGTCCATTGTACTTGCTATTTATCCAACATTTCTTTGCAATGAATGTGACTTATTTTTACCCTTTTGCCAGTAATTCCTTATGAGCATGTTGTTATAATGCTTTTTTTTTTTTTTTCCCCTCTTTGCGATGAATGTTTCTATCTAGTCCAGAAGTTAATTATAGAAAGTCAATTTTGGAAATTCATATTAGACCATTTCCTAGAACCTTGGTGCCACAAGACGTCTGATATAAAAAAAATGAAGTAGCAGGGGTTGTGACTGAACTCAATAATCTTCAACTAAAGGTGTGGAGGCATAGCTCAAATTTCCATAATGCTTTTAAATTTTCAGAAATTATAAATTTATAATTTATAAATATTATGAGAACTAGATTAAATTAGAATCAGAGGGAGTTTCTCCCACAGCCAGACCAGTATTCTTCCACAAGCCTTGAAAAGGCAGAGTCGTTCTGCAAATGCTTTGAAGGCACGTCATACTCCGCCACCTCCCATGGAAAACATAAAACCACCAGTTCAAAACACACCGGTTGTGTGCACGCATGTGCAGCGAAGAAGAGTGGCATACCATAAGAGAGAACCATGACCATGTCACTATATGTGACTGTGGGAACTCTGTGAGCCACGGTTATCACTGTACAGCTCAAGAACTCGTGCCAGTGTCAATCGAAGCAATTGCTTCATCTAGAACTAGAATTCTGTTTCTTTTAAGTAGGACTCTTCCAAGACACAAAAGTTGGCGCTGCCCGACATTCCAATTTTCGCCTCTGTCACTCACTGTTGAATCCAGAAAACTGCGAAGGATGATATGTCAATAACTTCGACCAAATAAAATGCTTGTCTTTATCATCTTTTTAAATTCAGCTAACCAGATGAATCCAAAAAGGTTTGGAAGGCTGCTCAACCAAACTTAGAAAAACGTTTTTTACAAAAAATATTTTCTGAAAAAAAATTCCATAAAAAACAATTTTCAAAAGATGATGTTTATCAAAACAAATGGAGGATAAAGTTTCTAGGAAGCTGCATGTGCTTCATTTTGCTACTTGTATTTGACTTTGAAGAAAGTGGCGATGGAATTTTATCAGAACTCATTGTCCTAACTTTGGGTGAAACGTTTATTAAATCAAACCAAACTAAATATTGTGTCCCACTCAAATGCAGTCGGTTACATAAATCCTTTTTTGCAATTCTTGATACTGTTAACATAGCATTTTTTGCAAGACAGCTGCATCCTATTGCTTTCATTTTTTTTCAAGGTAGATACTTTATTTATTTTTTTGTTTTTTGTGGGTTCACTAATCCAAATTATCTTTAATCAATCCCTTTCATGAGAGAAAATTGTGAGAATATATTGTTTATATTCTAAAATAGGCATGATTGTGGTTGTACATATTAGAGGTGTGATTGTAGTGTTTGTATTTTCCCTTTTGGTTTAGGAGTTAGGGCTATATATTCTAAGGTATGATTGTAATCAAATACACATTGAATATACAGAAAACTTACATGGTATCAGAGCCACTTTGAACCGAAACCCTAGAAGCTATCTCTGAGTTGATCACAATTGTCTCTTGGAAATCAGCCCTCTGGTTTTATCTTTTTGAGTCGCAGGTCGTGACTCCCTCTTCTTCTTCTGTGTTCATCTGGTTCAAACGAAGGTCCCAAGTTATCCTTCGTTTGGTCATCTAGTTCGTCTCTCTAGTTCTTTGCCTCGCGACTTATTCGCAAAAACCCTAGCCTCTGGTTCGTGATCTTTCTAGGTCGTGATCTGTCACTGGACTCGTGAAGTTGAGTCGTCGTCATCGCTGGTTCTCTCCTGCTTCGATTCACACGATCAAAGAGATATCTGCCCTTGTTCCTCTCGATTGGCTTCGACTTCGACTTCGACCCTTTGCTCTGTGTCGACTGTTCCAGAGTCGACTTTGACTCCTCTCTCTCTCTCTCTCTCTCTCTCTGTGGTTCGAAGTTAACCCACTGTGACATCTTACTTGGACCAAACAAGTTCCTAATTCTGAAATTACCCAGTTCTCTTTTATTTTTGTTTGGACCAAACAAGTTCCTGATTATTACAGTTTGACCCCTCAGATTTTGAGTATTACACTTGAACCCCTAGTTTGGCTATTTTGTTTGATTGTACTTGAACTCCTCAGTTTTCTGGTTACTATGATGTCTCTGGCTTCTGATGAGTGTGCTTTTTGCCATCAGAAAGGCTATTGGAAATATCATTGTCCCAAGAAGGGATGTTTGTCAGCTTCGCCTGTGTCTGCCTCTTCTTTTCAGCAGTTTTCGATCAAGTTCTGCACTCCTCCTCTGAGTACCGTTCGGCCTCCCGCTAGTTTTACTACATCTGCTCTGGCTCTTAATCCTGACTTGACTTTCTTGATTGCTTAGATTAGTCAGCTTCAGCATACACTGATTAGTCAGCTTCAACATATATTGTCTACCTTCCAACCATCCCCGTCTGCCTCTATTGTTTCATCTCTTCATTCAGGTTTGCTTGGGTCTTCTTCAGGTATTTCTTCGTCTGTCTAGATTTTTGACTCTGATGCCTCTTATCATATGACTCTCCATCTCTCATTACTTCAAAATTATACTCCTTCTCCCTTTCCTATTACTGTCAATACTATTAATGGGTCTGGTATGTCTGTCATATTTGTTGGATCTGTCCTACCATCTACTATGTCTGATGTCTCTATTCCATTTGTCTTTTATATTCCTCAATTATCTGTCAGTTTATTATCTATCTATCAGCTTGATGCCTCTAGTTTTGACGTTATCTTTTCTTCTTCTATCTGTTCTGTGCAAGATCGGATGTCTAAGCAACAGATTGGGACCAGCTGTAGAGTTGGAGACTTCTATGTGGTAGAGAGCTTGTATCTGCCTATGGCAACCTCTCTGACTGTCTTTTCCTCTTTTCAGTTAGATTCTCTGTCTAGTCCTTTCTATTTGTGGCATTCTAGATTAGAGCATTTGTCTGCTGATCGCTTACTGTCTTTAGTTCAGTCTGGTATATTAGGTAAAGTTTTTCCTAGTGAACTTACTGAATGTCGGAGGTGTAAACTTGCCAAAATGACAACCTTACCTTTTCATAAAAGTACTTTTATATCTGATACACCATTTTCTTTAGTTCATACTAATGTTTGGGGCCCTTCTCCTGTTCTCGCCAAAGGAGATTCTGCATATTATGTGTCATTCGTTGATGACTACACCCGTTACAGTTGGGTTTATCTCATGACTTATAAGTTTGACTTCCACCAGATATACCGTATTTTCCAATCTATGGTCACTACACAGTTTGGGTCTGCTATTAAATTGTTGTGGTCTGACTTGGGCAAGGAATACTTTAAAACCGAATTCTGTGAATATTTGGCCAAATTGGGTCATTCACCAAACTTCTTGTATTGATACATCTGCCCAAAATGGTCGAGTTGAACGTAAACATCATCATCTCTTTGAGACAGCTAGGTCTCTCATTTTCTCTACCTTTGTTCCGACTCTGTTTTAGGGTGAGGCAGCTCTTACTATTGCTTTTCTTCTCAACCGTATGCCTATCCCCCTTCTTTTTGATCGGTCTCCTTATGAGACTCTGTTTTCTCAACTTCCTAATTACTCATTCCTTCGTGTGTTTGGGTCTGCTTGTTTTGCCCTTTTGCCCTATAAAGATAGGACCAAACTTAGTACCTGGTGTGTCCTATGTGTTTTTTTGGGTTATAGCCTCACTTAGAAAGTTTATCACCCCGTTTCCCGTTGCCTTTATGTCTCCCGCCATGTTGCCTTTTTCGAACGGCTACCTTTCAGCTTCCTCCTCTCACCGCCCCAGTTTCCAAAGAGGATTTGGTTCATATTGATCCATTTCCTTCTGAGGTCCCGTCTGATGAGTACATCTCCACAGTTCTTCCTGAGCTTGTTCCATTTTCTCTTCCTATTTCATCTCTAGCTGCTTCTCCTCCTTCGACTTCTTCTCCTCCTCCGTTGTTAGTTTATTCTCGTCGCAAGGCTCCTCCTCCACTGGTTGTCTCTGCCCTTGCTGCTGATCCTCCTGCTTCTGACGACTTTGATCCTGCTGTACATCGATATCCTACTCGAGCGCGTCATCCTCCAAACAGGTTGGGTTGGTCTAATACATGTTTTTTTGCTTCCTATCATACTTTTTTGTCTGCTATTCACTCTTTTTCAGAACCTCAGTCTTACAAGGAGGCTTGTTAGGATCCTCATTAGATTCAAGCCATGGAGGATGAGTTGTCTGCTCTACTGAAAATTAGTACTTGGGAGTTGGTTCCTTGGCCTGCTGGTAAGAATCTTGTTGGTTCTCTTGAGCGCTACGAAGCTCGTCTGGTTGCCAAAGGTTTCTCCTAGGAGTATAGTATTGATTATGAGGAGACATTTGCTCCTGTTGTCAAGATGACTACTATCCGTACTTTGATCTCTGTCGATGCTATTCATTCTTGGCCTCTTTATCAAATGGGTGTTAAGAATGTTTTTTTTAATGACTATCTTACTAAGGAGGTTTACATGCGTCCTCTCCCTGGCCTTCACCATTCCTCTGGCCAGGTTTGTTGTCTTCGGCGTGTTTTGTATGGTCTGAAGCAGTCTCCTCATGCTTGGTATGATCGTTTTCAGATTGCTATCATCCTTCTGTTTTCGACTCGGCTTTATTTCTGAGACATACCTCAGCTAGTTTTGTTGCTCTCTTACTATATGTGGATGATATGATCATCACTGACTCTGACTCTTTTGCTATCTCTGAGGTCAAGCAACATCTCTTCTGCACCTTCAAAATGAAGGATCTGGGTCCATTGTGATATTTTCTTGATATTGAGGTTGCGTCTTCTCCGACGGGCTATTTTTGTCTCGGGCTAAGTAAGCTAATGAAGTCATTCACCGTGCTGGTCTTACTGATACTAAGGTTTCTGATACACCTATTGAGCTTAATGTGAAACTCAACTCTACTGATGGTATCCCTCTAGATGATCCCACTTTATATTGCAAGCTTGTAGGTTGTTTAGTTTATCTGACTATCACTTGCCTTGATCTTGCTTATGCTGTTCATGTGGTTAGTCCATTTGTTTCTGCTCCTCGCTCTACCTATTGGGCTGCTTTGGTTTGCATTCTTCGCTATCTCAGGGGTACTATCTTTTAGGGCTTACTATTGTCCTCTATTTTCTCTTTGGACTTGGTGGCCTATGCTGACTCTGATTAGGTTGGTGATGTTACTGATCGCAACTTTACGTCTAGTTTCTGTATGTTTCTTGGTGATTCTTTGATCTCTTAGAAAAGCAAAAAACAATCAGTCATTGCTCGCTTTACTGCCAAAACTGAGTATTGTCTATGGCTCATGCCACTGCTGAGATTATTTGACTTCGTTGTCTCCTGTCTGATTTGGGTGTCTCTCAGTCTTCTCCAACCTCTCTCTATTGTGACAACCGTAGTGCTGTTCAGATTGCCCACAATACCGTCTTCTATGAACGGACGAAACACATTGAGATTAATTGTCACTTTATTCGCCAGCATCTGCAGTCTGGCTCTATCTCGCTTCCTTTCATCCCTTCGGCTTTGCAACTTGTTGACTTCTTCACCAAGACTCACACTACCGCTCGGTTTAAGTTTCTTCTTAATAAACTCTCAATGTTTTTTGCTAAAACACCTTGAGTTTGAGCGGGGGTGTGAGAATATATTGTGTATATTCTAAATTAGGCATGATTGTGGTTGTACATATTAGAGGCGTGATTGTATTTTCCTATTAGAAGCGTGATTGTAGTGTTTGTATTTTCCTTTTTGGATTAGGAGTTAGGGCTATATATTCTAAGGTTTGACTGTAATCAAATACACAATTGAATATATAGAAAACTTACAAAAACAACAAATAAAGTGAATCCATTTCCATTATTCATTCATTCATAATTGTGGGGAAGTGGTTTGGAAATACTCTTTTGATCCACTGGGACGCTTGAGATCCTCAGCTGAAGACCTGGACGACCTGAAAAGAAACAAACACTCCGGTCGGGGGTGCCGGAATTAGCACTCCGACTGTCAAGTTAGTGTATACTCTCTTGGTTACATGTTTTTTAAGTTAAGCATACTAATTCTCACATACCTCTTTCTGGCTGATGTTCTTCTATTTATATCTTTTCTTTCTTGGGCCTCGGGGTTGGGCCCACTTTCGATTCGCCGTATAACTGTTTACTCGGCTTCTGTAACTGCAAACCGCTTTCCACTCGGCCCCTTACTCAACCGGCTATTGGCCGAATAGGGCCGAATGCGATGTATATATTTCGACTTTCCTGGTCCAATTATTCTGCCTATTTACGTCTCCCAATATTCGGCCCCCACAATTCCCCTCCAAGCACTTCACTAACGACAATTAGCTGGAGTGTTTGGTTTCGAACTCGAAAAGTCAGAGCCGAAATTTGGCAGCTAACCTCATTCCAACGCAGATGTCAGAACACATGCCTCTCGATTATCATTTCGACTTCCCGCCTCTTCGTACACTTCTATTTATTGTGATTTAAAATTTCGACGTCTTTTCTAATACTTACACATTTTTAGGTGCTTGAAGTCGTTGGACTGCCTTCCGTCTTACCTCTGCAACTTCCTTTAATCCTTCACTGTCCTCTTCGTCTCTTGTAAGTTCTCTCTCTCTCTGCTTTGAATCCTTTTTCCTGGTTTGTTTTTGGTTTAGCATACTCCTATAGGCTGAAGGAAATGGCAAAACATTTGAAAGATCTCCTCTCCGTGGATCGAATTTCTGGCTTTCAACGCCATTTTCCCATCCCTGATGACGTCCGTCTGTCACTTGTAACAGACGGCACCCTCGATATGGAGAGGGCTGATTAAAGCACAATCGTCTTCCCTCTCCTATCAATCGCAGAGGGTGGAGTTCGTTTCTCCCTTCACCCATTTCTTAGGGCTGTCCTTCGCCATTGGGGTCTAATCCCTTCCTAACCCAATGTCAACTTTTTTAGAATCGTAATGGGGATTATAGAGTTAAATTGTCGCCTTAGGATTAACCTCGGCATACCTGCTATTCAGCATTGTTATGCCTTGGCCAAGTCTTCTGGCCGGCATGGGCGTTATTTCCTCAGGGCCAAGGACACCGACCATCAATTAGTGACCATGCTTTCCAGCTCTGGCAAGCGAGTCGATGATGTCATGATCGTTGTCCAAGGTAACTGGGAATTTGGCGAAGGCGAGAACCGCTTAGATCCTATTCCTAGACGGAGGGGCGAACCAGGTTGCCATATAGCTCTTTGCACTTATTTTTGTTGTATATACAAGACTATCTTTTTGGTCTCATGGTTTGGTTTGTGCAGGAAACGATTTGAAGAAAGTCTCGACTTCGACTGATGACGCTGTTCTTACAGAGATCAAAGTCGCGCTGAAATACTTCGGCTGTCCAAGCCTTCAGAAACAAGGTAGGGTGGCCCACATTCTTCTTCGGTACGAGCCGACATACATGACGTTCTCGGCATCAGAAAACATCCCGATTCTGAGGGGTGAAGAGTTTCTTACGGCTTTTATTTTAACCAACTTCAAGAACTTGCGCCAAATTGGTTTCGACGGATCCGACTCGGAGCGTGCGGAAGTCACTGAGGTCGCCGAAGAATCAGGCGAGTCCGAGGCCGAAGTAGACGAGGCTTTAAGGGTAGCCTTTGAGGAAGCCGGCCTCAATTCAGCCAACCCTCTGTCCACCTTGGGCCGAGGGGACGTTTACGATGACGTCTTTATTGGATTAGAAGATCTCCCCGGTGCGTATCCTGAAGACATGGCCAGGTTGTCACTCACACAACTCGTCAAGAAGAGAAACGTCGAACGAATGGCCGTATGGCATAGAGCAGAGGCCATTCGAGCAGAGAAAATTCGATCTGAAGTTCCACCCGTTGCCGATGTTGAGCCCCCCCTACCTGTTATAGAGGAGGAGTCGGCTCAAACACAAGATGCCGAGTCAGTGCCGACGAATCAGGAGGGCGAACGAAGGGCGGAGAAACGTCCGGCTGAGGTCGAGGCCGGCTCTGAAGAAGACCCTGCTGACAAACGACCGCGTTTAGAGGAGTCGGATACGGTTGTGCCTTTTGTGGTTCAACCAAAGATAAAAAACATGCCGATCTCCTTTAATGCGTCGGCTATGAAAGATCCAGCCGTGGCACTGAGCATGGCTTCGTCGGTCTTATTGCCGTCTGACAAGGTGACTTTCCGCTCGGAGCCGGATCTTTTGGCAATAGCGTTGGCCGTTCAATCGGCTCTTCTGGTAAATATCTTGATCTTGCCTTTCCCTTTTATGCATATATTTTGGTTTTAATCTCCTGTTTTGCAGACAGTCGGAAGGATAGCCGAGATAGGCCGTCCCCAGCACGACACCATCGAACGAATTGGCCGTTTACAATCTAAAGTTGAGGGCCAAAGGAGCTGTGCCGAGTTCGAAGCGGCAAGGGCAAAGATGGAAGCTGCAAGGGCCGAGGCCGAGATGGAGAGGGCAAGAAATGCAGACCAGCTCAGATTGGCCACCGAGCAGAGGGCGAACTCGAGCGAAGCTGCGCTCAAGTTAGCCCAAGAGGCGATCGCCAAACTTGAAGTGGACTTGGCAGAATCGAAGGCGGCGAAGGAAGTAGCCAACTCGGAGACTTCGAGGGCGTACGAAGCTGGGCAAAGTGCTGCCCTCGGAAATTATGTGAAGAAAGTCCCCAAATTTGAGAATCGGGAATTCAAACACGGCTGGCTCAAAGCCCTTACTGCTACTAATATGACATTGGCTATGCCGATTCCATACGAGCAAGTGGATGTTGAGCCGCTGGAGTCTGACTCCGAGGAATGATTAGGGCGACCGTAGTTATTTTTGTTTAAGGATTTCGAATGTAATGTTACAGCTTTTCGTTTAGTAGTTTTTTATGTATGGCTATAGTTTTTAAGTTTTTGCTAAGCATTTCCCTGTAAACTTGTAGCTTTTTATCTGGTAGTTTTCATATGTAAAATGACTACAGTCTGTGCCCAATTTATTAATGAAAATTTCCTTTGTTTTTTGTTATTACTTGTGCTTAATTTCGCTATTGATGCATAGTATTGCTTTTTGCTTCTTTGGATAAAACATTCGTGTGCATTTGCTGATTAGATAATTAGGCAGTTTAGTAATTTACCATCGTCAAATAGCCGATCAGATTATTAAATCTGACCTTGCCCCAGCCAATGTATGAGAATATTATGAGCTCCAGAAGCCGAATATTATTATCTCATGGAGTGGCTGTGGCATAAATCGATCGGCAACGGGCTCGGATATTTGGCCTATCAGATTAATAAATCTGCCCTTGCCCCAGCCAGTGCATGAGCTCCAAAAGCCGAATATTATTATCTCATGGAGTGGCTGCCGCATAAATCGATCGGCATCGGGCTCGGATATTTGGCCGATCAGATTAATAAATCTGCCCTTACCCCAGCCAATGTATGAGCTCCAAAAGCCGAATATTATTATCTCGTGGAGTGGCTGCGGCATAAATCGATCGGCATCGGGCTCGGATATTTGGCCGATCAGATTAATAAATCAGCCCTTGCCCCAGCCAGTGCATGAGCTCCAAAAGCCAAATATTATTATCTCGTGGAGTGGCTGCGGCATAAATCGATCGGCATCGAGCTTTTGGAGTTTAGCATTAATGAAGTCACCTCGGGGGCGCTGTGCGCATTAGGAATAAATGGGGTGGGTTCTTCGCGCCAGTGATTCCATTTATCGTGTTCAGATTCAATTTAAACCAGCTTGTTGCGGAAAGTTAGATAAGTGCGAATGTCAAATAGACTGTTCTTCAACAGCAGAGGAGAAGGGCGAACATTGGCTGAGCTAGACATTGAGATAAATCGCAGCAACGAGCCCACATGCGCGGGAGGTAGGACGTCTAGGGAATGGGAAAAACGTCAGCCCCCAAGTTGTCGAAGCAGATCACCCCGAAAAGAGAAACAGCAACGGGGAAGCTCCTCGCGTCCGCGACCGAGAAATGAGCCTGACGTGACGCCGCGACCGTTGAGTTTTGCGGTTTTTGTGGGGAATAAACCGATGACGAAGGCGGATTCTATTGTTAACGACCCAGGTGTAGCGGTTGAGTTCGCGCGACAGATTTTTCCACCGAAAGTCCAGCAGTCGATGGTTGGTCGACAGGATTTCGATGTGTTTCGGGAGGGCATCTATGGGGTGGTGAAAGGGCTGTATACCGCCTATGAAGTCAGCATGCGCCTGCGAGCCGCGCGGTGAGAAATAGAGAAGGACGAACGAATTTGAAATTTGGAGGCTCGCACGGAGAAGGCCGAGTGTAAGCTTAAGGAGCTTAGGAAGACTCAGACCACCGAGCCGCGTGCGTCAGGTCAATCTAACCCGGTCGTGGAGGAGAGAGTGACCCAACGGCTGTTGACCATGGGTTATGAAAAAGGCTTCCACAACGGCCGGAAAGTCGAGATAGATAAGACCAAAGAGAAACTCGCAGAGGAGGTCTACCAATGCGAGAACCGGGGCTTTAGGCATGGGTGGATCAAGGCTTTTCAAGTCGCAGAGGCTCTCCAAGAAACGGGAGTTGAATCGGCGTCGCCATTATACCAACGTCGCCTTATGGCACTTTCGAAATTGAGAAGAGCGATGACGAGGGTGACACCGAATAGAACTGAACGTATTGTAAACGCTCCAATGTACTGAACTGAATGTATTCATTGGTTATATTTGTTAATTTAATAAAATATTTTGTTTTAAATGTTTGCGTTGCATTTTGAATGTTTGCATGCTTAATTAAGCATCTCATTTTGAATGTTTGCATGTTTTAACTTGTTTATGCGGTTTGCGCCGGCTGATCTTAATTAAGCATTTCATTTTGAATGTTTGCATGTTTCAACTTGTTTATGCGGTTTGCGCCGGCTGAACGTAATTAAGCATTTCATTTTGAATGTTTGTATGTTCTAACATGTATACGGTTTTCGCCGGCTCAACCTAACGGAGCATTTCACTTTGAATATTTGTATGCTTCAACTTTCGTGTACGGCGTGCCGAATCGTGACGTGTTTTGCACGGCTCTGGTTCCGAATTCGGAGGCTTTTTATCTACGAAGGGCACTCCGAATTCGGAGTCTTATTCGGCCAATAATTGTCCGTGAATGAGGTTTCAAATCCGGAGTCTTGTCAGCCTATAAGTGCCATGCACTGATGGGGGCTCCGAATCCGGAGAGTTGAATATTGGCCAATCGTGATATCCACGAAGGGCGCTCCGAATTCGGAGCCTTAATCGGCCCAAAGGTGTCATACACCGATGGGGCTCCAAATTCGGAGACTTAAATATTGGCCAATCGTGGTATCCACAAAGGGCGCTCCGAATCCGGAGGCTTAATCGGCCCAAAGGTGTCATGCACCGATGGGGCTCCGAATTCGGAGACTAAGTTTGGCCAATCGTGATACTCACGAAGGGCGCTCCGAATCCGGAGGCTTTATCGGCCCAAAGGTGTCATGCACCGATGGGGCTCCGAATTCGGAGACTTAGTTTGGCCAATTGTGATATCCACGAAGGGCGCTTCGAATCCGGAGGCTTAATCGGCCCAAAGGTGTCATGCACCAATGGGGCTCTGAATCCGAAGACTTAGTTTGGCTAATCGTGATATCCACGAAGGGCGTTCCGAATCCGGAGGCTTAAAATGCCCAAAGGTGTCATGCACCGATGGGGCTCCGAATCCAGAGACTTAGTTTGGCCAATCGTGATATCCATGAAGGGCACTCCGAATCCGGAGGCTTAATCAGCCCAAAGGTGTCATGCACCGATGGGGCTCTGAATCCAGAGACTTAAATATTGGCCAATCGTGGTATCCACGAAGGGTGCTCCGAATCCGGAGGTTTAGTCGGCCCAAAGGTGTCATGCAACGATGGAGTTTCGAATCCGCAGACCAAGTTTGGTCAATCGTGATATCCACGAAGGGCGCTCCGAATCTGGAAGCTTTATTGGCCCAAAGGTGTCATGCACCGATGGGGCTCCGAATCCGGAGACTAAGTTTGGCCAATCGTGATATCCATGAAGAGCGCTCCGAATCCGGAGGCTTTATAGGCCCAAAGGTGTCATGTACCAATGGGGCTCCGAATCCGGAGACTTAATCGGCCCAAAAGTGTCATGCATCGATGGGGCTCCGAATCCAGAGACTTAGTTTGGCCAATCGTGATATCCACGAAGGGCGCTCTGAATCCAGAGGCTTAATCGGCCCAAAGGTGTCATGCACCGATGGGGCTCCGAATCCGGAGACTTAGTTTGGCCAATCGTCATATCCACGAAGGGCGCTCTGAATCTGGAGGCTTAATCGGCCCAAAGGTGTCATGCACCGATGGGGCTCCAAATCCGGAGACTTAATCGGCCAAAAGGTGTCATGCATTGATGGGGCTCTGAATCTGGAGACTTAGTTTGGCCAATCGTGATATCCACGAAGGGCGCTTCGAATCCGGAGGCTTAATCGGCCCAAAGGTGTCATGCACCGATGGGACTCCGAATCCGGAGACTTAGTTTGGCCAATCGTGATATCCACGAAGGGCGCTCTGAATCCGGAGGCTTAATCGGCCTAAAGGTGTCATGCACTGATGGGGCTTCGAATTCGGAGACTTAGTTTGGCCAATCGTGATATCCACGAAGGGCACTCCGAATCCGGAGGCTTAATCGGCCCAAAGGTGTCATGCACCGATGGGGCTCCGAATCCGGAGACTTAATTTGGCCAATCATGATATCCACGAAGGGCGCTCCGAATCCGAAGGCTTTTAGACTCAATTGCGCAATGAGGAAACGGGAAACTTTTCATTGCAAAAGTGAAATATGTACACTGTGAACCATTCAAAACTAGTATCATTCCCCACAGGTCGGGTTTAATGATAGAATTTACTCAAGTGCGTTGAATTCCAAGGCCGTGGCAGACTCCTTCCAGACATGTCTTTGAGCCAATAGGCTCCTACTCCCGCGATCGAATCGACCTGATAGGGGCCGTCCCAGTTAGGACCCAATTTTCCATCAACCGGTTTCCTGGCAGCTGGAAGTACTTTCTTCAGGACCAACTCTCTCCTGGTGTGTAGCGGCGCAGCTGAACACGTTGATTATACGACTTAGCAAGCTGCTGCTGATACCGTGCCATGGATGCAAGGGTACGGTCTCTTCGTTCTTCAATCAGAATCAAATCCAAGGCCAGCATCATGTCGTTTTGGCCCATATCAAAAACTTTCGATTTCAAGGTTGGGAGGCCGATCTCCAGGGGTATGATTGCCTGGGTTCCAAAGCATAAAGCAAACGGTGTTTCCCTAGTGGATCGCCTCGGCGTAGTTCGATGAGCCCACAACACACTTGACAATTCTTCGACCCATTTGCCTTTAGCTTTCTCCAACCTCTTCTTGATGCCGTCCAAGATGGATTTGTTAGAGACTTTAGCTTGACCATTGCTTTGTGGGTAAGCCGGCGTGGAAAAGTAAGGCCGGATACCATACTTGCTGCACAGCTCTCGGTAGACGCCATAATCAAACTGGGTGCCGTTGTCTGAGATAAGTGCTCTTGGGATGCCGAATCGTGTTATGATATTTCTCCAGACAAAGCGTTTAACATCAGCATCTCGAATGTGCGTTAATGTCTCTGCTTCGACCCATTTTGTGAAGAAATCTGTCGCGACAATAAAGTATCGCTTGTTCCCTAGGGCCCTCGGCAATGGTCCGACGATATCAAGTCCCCACTGGGCGAACGGCCAGGGACTGGTGATGGAGCTTAACTCTTCAGCAGGCAGATGGGTTAAGGAGGAGAACTTTTAGCATTGTTCACATTTTTTCACATAACATTCGGCATCTGCTCTCATTGTCGGCCAATAATACCCGTGTTACGGCTCGATGAGCCAAAGAGCGCTCGCCAGAATGTACGCCACAACTGCCTTCATGTATTCAGTCAGAAGCTCTCTGACTTTGTCCGGATGCACGCATTCCAGGTATGGACCAGAAAGGGATTTTTTATAAAGCTTTCCTTGCGGATCCAAGTAGTATCGCAGGGCTTTGTTTCGCAGCTTGTGCGCTTCTTTGTTGTCCGCTGGGAGCTGTTCAGAAGATAGGAATGCAGCAATGGGGTCCATCCAACTCGGTCCTGACTCTATGACATTGATCTGGACTTCCTCCGAAGGGCCAATGCTTGGCTCCGGGATGAAACCTACTTCGATGGTCCGTTTAATCTCTGAGTTAATGGCGGAGGCTAGGCAAGCCAGGGCATCTGCATGTGTGTTTTGATCTCATGTTATTTGATTCAATTCATGATGGTCAAATTTTGCCAGTAAGGAGTTAGCCGTTTTCATGTAAGCCGCCATACGGTCATTTTTGGCCGCGTACTCCCCCTTTAGCTGATTGATCACCAATTTTGAATCGCAAAATACAAGCAAACGCCGAACACCCAGAAGATGTGCATTCCGCAAGCCGGTTAGAAGGGCTTCGTATTCGGCCTCATTATTTGATGCTTCGAAGCCGAGTTTGACGGCCTGCTCAATTATTGCGTCGTCGGGAGCCATGATTACTACTCTGGCTCCACAGCCCCGTTGATTGGATGATCCATCACAGTACAACTGCCAAATGTCCCCAACATAAATTCTCCAATTCGGCTTAGGTCGAATTTCATCAGATTGAAGTCGGTAAGACCCCCAGTGAATTCGGCCACAAAGTCGGCAAGCACTTGTCCCTTGATTGAGGTTCTAGGCAGAAACTGAATATTGTACTGGCCGAGTTCAAGAGCCCACTTTGAAACGCGCCCTGATGCTTCTGCACTATGGAGTACCGACCGGAGGGGGTGGTCCGTTAGTACCTCGATGGTATGCCCCTGAAAGTAATGCATCAGCTTTCTCGCTGCCATGACGAGGGCCAGAATGAATTTTTCCAACGGAAGGTAGCGTGCTTTGGTGTCAACCATTGCCTTACTCACATAATACATTGGCCACTGCTCCTCCAGCTCTTCTTTTATCAGTACGGCGCTGACGGCCCGGTCGGAAACTGCTAGATACAAAATGAGCGGGTCGCCTACCGAAGGTGTTGTCAAGAGTAGAACTGATTGGAGGTAGGTCTTGAGGCCGTTGAAAGCGGCTTCGCACTCGGCGGACCATTCAAAAGCCTTGTCCTGCTGTAGTGTATGAAAGAATTGTCGGCAGCGATCTGTGGACCTACTGATGAACTTGTTGAGTGCGGCGGCCATCCCCACCAACTTTTGAACCTCTTTCACTGAACGAGGGGAGCCGAGCTCCAAGATTGCTGTGATTTGCCTCGGGTTGGCTTCAATTCCTCGATGGTTGACAATGTAACCCAAGAATTTTCCAGAGCTGATCCCAAACGCACATTTGGAAGCGTTCAGCTTCATTTTGTATTTGCGTAAAATGCCGAATGTCTCTTTCAGATCGGCTAGATGTGTTTACTCTTCTTTGGACTTGACCACCATATCGTCAATGTACATTTCCATAGTGTGGCCGAGTTGCTCCTTGAACATGGCAGTGACCAGTCTTTGGTAAGTTGCCCCTGCATTCTTCAGCCCAAAAGGCATAACCTTATAGCAATAGGCTCCTCTTGGGGTGAGGAATGCAGTTTTGTCTTGGTCCTCCGGATGCATGGCAATTTGATGGTAGCCTCTGTAAGCATCGAGGAAGCTCATGCGCTGATGGCGTGCCGTCGCATCTATAAGTTGGTCTATTCTGGGGAAGGGAAAACAATCCTTGGGGCAGGTTTTGTTTAGGTCCGTGAAATCAACGCACACTCGTCAAGTCCCATTTTTCTTCTTCACAACCACAGTATTAGAAAGCTATGTAGGGTAGGTCACTTCCCTGATTGTCCCGGCGTTAAGCAACCGGTCAACCTCTTCAACAACGGCGGCAGTGTGCTTTGCGGCTGACCGCCGGCTTTTCTGAATGATCGGCTTGCATTTAGGGTCAACATTTAAACGGTGTTGCGAAATAGACGGATCTACACCCGGCATCTCATATGGAGTCCACGCAAATACATCAAGGTTACTGAGCAGGAAGGAAATTAGCTGCTGTCTGTCGGCTTGATTCAGGGAAGCGCCGACCATGAAGAACCTGTTTGGGTTTCCGTCGATTTCAACTTGATCTAGGGCTTCCGTGGCCTTTTCACTTGGGAGTCGCCCAACATCGTCGAGGCTCTCCCGATCCGTTACCTCAATAGAGTTCACTTACAACTCCTTTGGTGTCTTTCCAGCAAGGAGATAACATGCTTGTGTCGATTTCTGGGAACCACGGATTTGCTCAATGCCGCGTTCTGTCAGGAAGCGTAGTAGCTGATGATAGATGCTTGGCACGACCTGCATAGTAGGCAACCAAGTTCGCCCCATGATGAGATTATACGGCGATGGTAGCTTGACGACCAAGAATTTCACATCCACTGTTTGGGAGTCCGCTCGAACGGGTAGTGTGATTTTCCCCAACGGGTATTCTGGATTGGCGTTGAAGCCGAATAGTGGACAAGGAGCCGAAGAAAGATCCGATTCGGAGAAGCCGAGTTTGGTGAATGTCTTGTAATACATAACTTCCGATGTGTTTCCTGGGTCAATAAGTACGCGCTCAACGGTGAATCGGTTTACGCGTAACTCGATTACCAAGGGATCGATGTGGGGAAGTGTCACTCCGGCCAAATCTGAATCATCAAAAGCAATGCTCGCAGTTTCATGGGGCCGTTTAGCCGGAGTGAGGTGATTTTGAGGGTCGGGATTCGACTGAATCGTATGCACCGCGGATGACATTCGCAGGCTGTATATTATGTGGATCATGCCGAGTGGAGGTGAATCCTGTCTTAAGGCTATTGCTTTGGTTGAGTTGCCTTTTCGAACGTACTGTTGTAGCCGACCATCTTGTACCAATTCCTCCAGGTGATCCTTCAATGCATAACAACTCTCAGTATCATGGCCATAATCCTTGTGATATTCGCACTGCCTATCTTGTCTTCGCGTGTCGGGAGGTCCCACCATTTTCGACGGCCATTTGAAGAACGGAAGGTGTTGGATTTTGGACATAACTGCATTGATCGGCTCTGACAACTCCGTATATTTCTTGTCGGCGCGCCTTGTGCGCCTGCTATTGACTTGCAGTTGTTCATTTGCTCGGTGGGAGCATTAGTCGCTTGATCGGCGAGAATCTCGTCTCTTGTCTCGTTTAGCCCGATGTTGTGGTTTAGGGCTCTGAGGTGGTACAGAATTTAACGGCTGAGCAATTTCAGAAGGAGCCGTCTTATTGGCCGTGTTTCCGGCTTTAACCCACAAGGCGTCATCTTCCACTTTGCAGTATTCTTCAACTTTCTTCATCAACGACCAGACCGTTTTGGGAGGCCGTCTGGTCAAAGAGCTGCGGAGGGCACTGTCGGGATGTAACCCCATCTTGAAGGCAGTAATGGCCATAGAGTCATTGCAAGCATCATCTACCAGATTAAAACACTCCCAATACCACGCCAAATACGCACGAAGGGTTTCCCCCGGTTGAATCTGCATTGCCCAGAGGGAATCGGCTTGCTTTGGCTGGACCTCATTAGTGATAAACCTTGCCCTGAAGGATTTTTGGAGTTGGTGGAAGCTTTTGATCGAAGCCGGCTCCAGTTTATAATACCACCTGACAGCCAGTGGTCCTAAACTGCTCGGAAATATTCTGCACATGAGAGCCTCATCGTCTGCGTGTAGCGTCATGGCTTGCTTGTAATGGCGGATGTGATCGGTAGGGTCTGATTTACTGTCGTACAAGGTGAATCTCGGTGCTTTGAATTTCTTGGGTAGCACTGCCCTTGCAATCCGTCGTACAAAGGGATCGTGCTGGTCTTCTTCGTTTGAACTGTTTCTTCTTCACTTATGCCTTATACGTGGACTCTCTTCAGAGGAATTGGTAGTTTCGGGTCGTCCCTTCTTCTTGGGCTCCAGGGATAATGAGTCGGAGTCGCTATCAGTGTCTTGTTGTCGGGCTAGAGGTCGTCGACCACCTGCCCTTAGAGGTCTTTCCGGATCTTGGCGTATAGCTTGTTTGGACTTCGCCACTTCCAAGGCCAAATCCTGACGGAGACGTTCGTTCTCAACGATCATGTTCTCCAACCTCTGTTCGTTTTGCTTTGCTTGTTCCATGATCGCTTGCATTGTCTCATGTGCTGAAGTCGAGGGTGAGGCGAAGTTCAAGGCGCGCCTTGCGGCGATAGTCTTCGGTCCAAGCATGTTTGTTGGAGTGAGGTCGTCTCTCTATGTGGTTTCGTCAGTGACTATCGGAGGATCTTCCGTTACACCCGCCATGGATGTATTTGAGTATTTCCACAGACGGCGCCAATTGTGGGGAAGTGGTTTGGAAATACTCTTTTGATCCACTGGGACGCTCGAGATCCTCAGCTGAAGACCTGGACGACCTGAAAAGAAACAAACACTCCGGTCGGGGGTGCCGGAATTAGCACTCCGACGGTCAAGTCAGTGTATACTCTCTTGGTTACTTGTATTTTAAGTTAAGCGTACTAATTCTCACATACCTCTTTCTGGCTGATGTTCTTCTACTTATATCTTTTCTTTCTCGGGCCTCGGGGCTAGGCCCACTTTCGATTCGCCGTATAACTGTTTACTTGGCTTCTTTAACTGCAAACCGCTTTCCACTCGGCCCCTTACTCAACCGGCTATTGGCCGAATAGGGCCGAATGCGATGTATATATTTCGACTCTCCTAGTCCAATTATTCGGCCTATTTACGTCTCCCAATATTCGGCCCCCACAATAATCAACAACAAATCAAAATGCATTATAACCTGCTAATACATTCATAATCATTTCATTTCAAAATTTTCATTAATGATTCAAAAGCATGAACAGCAAACTAAGCATCACTGCCATTACAGTCCACAACACAAAAACATCTGTAAAACACACCAAGAATACCTGCCGGAATTCTGCCCCCCCCCCCCCCCCCCCTTCCCCAAAAAAAAAAGTGATACTATTGTTTGATCTTTCATCTCTGTCCTCTCATCAGCACAACTCAAAAATCTGATGAAGGAGGGTATGCAGATAAGTTGTTTTAATCCAAGCAAACAGACGAAGAAATTAACAAATACAACGAATTTATCAACACAGTATCGGCCTGACTTTCTTTACCCAAATCTCGCTTCAGTAGGAGCCTCGTGCACTGGGTTGCTCTTATTTAAATGACAGTTTACCAGTTTTCCACTAAAAATTACCGAATCCTTGAATAGAATTTCTCCCACAGCTAGACCAGTATTCCTCAACAAGCCTTGAAAAAAAGGAGTTGGTCTGCATAAGCTTTGAGGGCTCATCATACTCCACCATTTCCCCTTCAAAACAAATCAACCAGTTCAGAACACATCATATAAATACATGTGTGTATGTGTGATGAGGAAGTGAGGCATACCGAAAGAGAGAACCATGACCATGTCACTATTTGTGACCGTGGGAACTCTGTGAGCTACGGTTATCACCGTACAGCTAGGGAACTCTTGTCGGATGATTGTCTGCACAATGGCATCTGTAGCAGTGTCAATTGATGCAGTAGCTTCGTCTAGAACTAGAATCTTGTTTCTTTTAAGGAGGACTCTTCCAAGACACAAGAGTTGACGCTGCCCAACACTCCAATTTTCACCTTCATCACTCACTGTTGAATCCAAAAAATGAGGACATATGGTCTTGTTGAGAACTATGAAGCCAATAAAATCATTCCATTATAATCCTTTGAATTCAACTTACCCACTGAATCTAGAAGGTTTGGTTGACTGCTTACTGTACCCTTAAGTTGGCATTTGCTGAGGGCCTAGAAAATGAAGATCCAATCAGCTTTTTGATGAATTTCATGACTTTTTTCTCATGGAATTAATTCAAAAAGATATTAAAAGCATTAGGAAATTGGAATGACCATTACCTCCCATATCTCAGTATCAGAGTACAGGCCTAGAGGATCCAAGTTTGATCGAATGCTGCCCCGAAAAAGAGTGGGGTCTTGAGGGATGATACTGAGTTTTGATCTTAAATCCTTCAAACCCATAGAGCATATATCGAGGCCATCTATGAGAATTCTGCCACTTTCGGGCTCCACTAATCTGAACAGAGCACTTATTAGTGTACTTTTACCACTTCCAGTTCTTCCAACAACTCCCACTCGATGGCCTTCATTGAAAGTGCAAGTGATTCCCTTGAGAACCAATGGAGCATTTGGCCGATACCTAATCTGAAACCATTTAAAAAATAAAATTAAAAATTTGAGGGACTGAAAAATGAGAGCCTAAGCGCCAAAATGCACTGGAAACTTTTAGGTAACTCTCAGATAAGCCCTATTGGCGATGATTTAAAATTTATGCAGTCATAAGTACTTATTATTCTATAAGCAATTGGCAGAGGCTTACTTTTAGATCATGCAACTCTATCCTTCCATGAGAGGGCCACGAAGGAGGTGGCCTCGCGTCATCTACAATTGCAGGAGGTTCTGGTGGTATATCCATGAATTGTTTGATTCGTTCAACAGAAATGATGTAGTTTGCTAAATTGCAATACCAACGTGACATGATCACTTGAACAGTGCTCAGTGTGAGAGCATAAGAAAGAGATAGTCCCATGAGCCCTGCCAAACAGTTGAACCTCCATTGATAAACAAATTTTCTACAAGCATTATTGGATTAGCTAATTCTCAAAGATGACACGTACCCGAATCTAAGTAACCCTGAGGAAGCAGGACAAGAAGAAGAGCATTAGTGATTAGAGTCAGATTTTGTAGTGTTTCCACTCGTAGAAGTAACCATTCCGTGGCAGTGTTGGAATGAAAGAAGAGTCTTGCATCTGTGTCAACGAGCTTGAGGTAGTTCCGGAAGAACTGGCCTGTCATGTTAAAAGCTCTTATAGTGACTACACCTAGTGAACTTTCTGCTGCGTAGTTCATAATTGGTGCTTTGGTTACTCCATTGATTCTCATTAATTCCCTTGCAGAGGATAGGTAATATCTCTGTTGTCATGACCAATAAAAATTAGAATTGCCCTTGTTGATCCGAGGATGAAAGGGAAATGAGATTTACCTGAGCATATGTTGCAACTATTATTGCAGGAGCCGCTACAATGAGCACTGGCCATGTGACAGAGGCCATTATTCCAATTATTGCCAACATATCTATTACACAAGAAACATAATAGGCAATGGCAAAAGGTATGTCGAAATCCAAAATGCTCATATCTGATGAAACCTACAACATAACAATATCGGTTAGGAAAGGAAATGGGATAAAATGATTCCTTGATATACTTGTTTGGTGATAAAATGATTCCATGTTTTTTCAGTGCCCTAAAAACAAGGTATGGATTCAATTAACACACAAAAAGAGATTTTGCAATGGAGATTTGTTACCCTGGTAAATATCCTTCCAATGGGCGTGGAGTCAAAGAAGAGCATGGGTGCTTTGATCACTGAATTCATAAAACCTAGGAAGAAAGCCCTGGACGCTTTGAGTCCTAGATAGGCTGAAAACAAAGTTCTTAGAAATACAAATAATGTACTTAGGGTTGACAGTCCAGCATAGACTCCAATCAATGTTGCATAGTTTATTTTGGGAATTTCAATGGCTATTGCTAACCAATAAGTTGCAGCCGCCTGCAAAGCAGAGAAAGCAAACTGCACAAACAAGGTCAAGCCAAGAAGAAATGACCCCTTCGAAATATTGATATAATCCAAGAATGGCCTCCACCCAACATTTCCCATTGCTGTATCTTCCTCTTTTGTTAGTTGGATCCCTGGAATACCCTCAACCGAAAGCTCCTTTTCAGTGTTTTCTTGAATGCTGTGAGACTCCAATTTTTTTGATTCACCTTGGTTTTCATTATTTGAAGATAAGACTGCATCGTTGTGAGCATTCACGAGTTGTTCAAAAACTGTCCCGGATGTTAGTAGTTCCTCATAGCTTCCTAATTGAGTCACTTGTCCTCCTTCCATGACCTGAAAAGGCAAATCTAAATGCGTCAAACGGAAAACATAGATGCAAAAGGCGATGCTTGCGATGTTCTAGTGTAAGTTCATACCAGAATTTTATCAGCTTTGTTGAGAAACTCAACCTGATGAGTTACTAGAATGACGGTTTTATCCTGCAGAGCAGCCACAACACAACCCTGCAATGGTGTAATCCGATGTCAGTAACAAAACAAACTCAGAAAAAAAAAAATGAAATAAACATTTTCAGTTTTTTTTTTCTTTTTTTTACACTTCTAAAGGAAATCGGAGATTGTTTTCATACATTGAAAAGAACTGCAGCTGTATGTGCATCGACTGCACTAAAAGGGTCATCGAGAAGATAGATGTCAGCATCATCGTAGACTGCTCTGGCAAGCTGGATCCTTTGTTTCTGTCCACCACTCAAATTAAGCCCTCTTTGACCAATTTCTGTAAGGTCACCATGGTTGAAACTTTTAAGATCTTTATCTAGAGCACATGCTTTTATGGCTTCAAGATATTTGATTCTGTTCATTGGCTTTCCAAAGAGTATGTTATCTCGAATCGTCCCACTTTGGATCCAAGGTGCTTGAGATACATAAGCAATAGACCCAATAACATTCACCTACAATCATATACATCAACCACCATAATTAGAAAAAAAGAAAAAGAAGAGGGAGAGTAATGTTGTAATGTGTCTGTTTTCACTCACTGATCCTGAGATTTTGGGTACTTCGCCTAGTATTGCATGTAAAAGTGATGATTTTCCGGCACCAACTGGCCCACAAACTGCAACTGTTTGCCCTCTTTTCACCTCCAAATTCATATCTTTGACTGCTGGAATTGCAGATTCGGGAACCCAACTGAAAGTACCACCTTGAATTCTGATACTGATGTCGGAATTGATCATTGGGACCCTCATTTTCTCACAGAACTCATCGTCAAGCAAAAAGGTACCTATACGATCCAACGAGACCCTGACTTGAATCAATGTAGAAATAGACTCGGGGATTGTTCTAACAGGTTCTTGCATGTTCCGTAACATAGCAAGAATCATGAATATGTTGGCAGCATTCAACGGTGCAGTTTGGAGGATCACGCATCCAATGAACACCACGATGGAGATTATGGTGGGTGCAAACCAATATAGTATTGTCGAAAAGGACTTCTTAATTTGAGTTTCAGCTAACCATTTGAATTCTTTTTCGCGAAGAGAGTCAATCACATTCTTGAATTTCTCTTCCCACGACTGTAACTTGATGATTTTCATATTATTCAAGATCTCTGAAGTAGCTCTCAACCGTTCATCTTGCGCAGCCATGAATTTGGATAGACAATTGTTATAGATCCTTGCCATGGGTACATTGAAAAGGACGACAATAAAAAGTGGAACCAAACCCGGAAGCACACCATAACCTAAGACACAAATAAGCACACCAATCGAGAGAAAAAGTTGGAGTACGAGACTCCATGCCATATGGAACCACCAGAAAGCTTCCCCCATTCGATAAGCATCAACAGCAATATAATTCACAATCTCCCCTGTAGAGTGCCTTCGCTTTCCAAGGCTCGAAAGGTTTAGCTGCTTCTTGTAGATTGCAACCATTAAAGCTGATCTCATTCTCATCCCAGACCTCCTAGAATTGAAAAACCAGTGTCTTTGGCACACACACTCAATACCCTTCATGACTAATAACCACCCAACAAGAATGAGACCTTGATTGAGATCTTTGTCCAAACAATTGGAGTACTGCACAAATGCATATAGCAAAAGAGGGGAAACCACAACAGCAATTGTTCTAAGGAGTGCACAGAGTCCTACAATTATCATGTCTTTTGCGAAAACTTTAGTCATCACATTAATAATCAAATTTCCGGGATTGGTTTCGTGGGTATTGCATTCTTTTCTGAGTTTATCCCATTTTGCTGCAAATATCTCATAAGCTATGAAAGCTTCATCTTCTGGCAAAAGGGTTGGTATGTCTTCAAGAACCAATGGTCTAGAGTTACCCAATTTCAGCAAAGGATTGATCCATGAAAATGTCCAGCGGCTTAGAAAATTAGCGCGGCCTAGTGTTGTTTGATTCCCTTTATGATCTGTTGTATGATTCCCATCTTTTTCATTCAATAGTGGTGTTGATAGACTTTCATATTCTGAGATGTTTTGAAGGATAAATTAGTTCTAAAAACAAAAAATGTTCACAGGCCATGGATTAGTGCTAAAGATTTGAATTTGTTTGTATTTGTTTTCACTATCCATTACTCAAACAGAAACAGGCAAATGCACAGAGACAGAAAACCCAATTTCTGATCCATTTTATTCATTGACCAGATATTGAACTCCTTTTGTTTGGGCTGAAAATGTTTTCTAACGAAAAACGATTTCTACGAAAAACTTTTTCCACATGTTTGGTGGTTGTGGTGGTGGGACATAGGTGGAGGTGGAGGTGGTGACGTGGCAGCGGTGGTGTGGTGGTGGAGGTGAGAATAGTGGTGGTAGTGTGGTGACATTGATAAAATTTTAGTTCGGAAAATGTTTTAGCATTTTAAAAGTGAAATATTTTTTGCTCAAATGAATTTACTTTCCGCTGACATTGTTCCGTTTGTTTGGGCGGAAAATATTTTCTGAAAAATATTTTTCATATTTTTTGGTATTTGGTACAATAGAAAATGAAAGTTAACATGAAATATTTTTCATAATCAACAGAAAATAAGGCTATATGGACAGAAAATATTTTCCACTTTTAAAAGGCTGAAAATGTTTTTTGGACTAAAATTTTACCAATGTTACCACACTACCACAGCCGCTCTCACGTCCACTACCATGCCACCATCACCACGGCCACTACCACCATCACCGTCACTATCACCGCCACGGCCATCCCACCACCTCCACCTCCACCTCCACCTCCACCTCCATTCCATCACCACTAAACATAGAAAAATGTTTTTTATTAGAAAATATTTTCTATCCAAACAAATGGGGGGTAATATTTTTTTTGGGCACAGCTTCTCTTCAGTCTAAATCTGGATTGGACGGTGCTGTCCGGCCCTTGGGGGCCCACTACGGGTCGTGTTTCGATAATCTAAACCGTTGAATGTGTAGAACTCGTCGAGTACTATATGCCTGTAAAAAATCACGTTGATCGGATATCAATAGCTATATGATCAAATCAGTTTTTTTGTAAGTCGTTTATTTTTCACCGTCCATTTTTTTTCATAAAAAACTGATTTGATCATATAGTTATCGATATCCGATCAACGTGATTTTTTATAGGCATATAGTACTCGACGAGTTCTACACATTGAACGGTTTAGATTATCGAAACATGACCCGTAGTGGGCCTCCAAGGGCCGGACAGCACCGTCCAGTCCAGATTTGGACTGGAGAGAAGCTGTGGCCATTTTTTTTCTCCATAAATTTAAGATTTAAATACAGTGAAAAGAAAAAAAGTAAACCAACCAATCAACTGTCCCTACGAAACTGTAGGAAAATTATTTGTAAACAAAAAAAATAAAAATAAAAATAAAATTATACCCAAAAAAAAAAAAATGTTAATGGCGTTTGTAGAATTGTGAGAATAATGGTTGGTGTTTTGATCGGAAATGTAAGGATTATAAAAAGTAATCCTATTCTGTATGAAAATTCATGGATAAATTACATCGTTAGCCTTTACATTTTGTTTCTTATATTATTTTGATTCCTACACTTACAATTAATTTAATTTTAACTCTTAATTTTAGATTGCGTCAATAATTGATAACACTATTAGGGTTTTTTTACAAAAAATAATCATTCAGTTAGTTAATGTTAACTTACTAAGTTGAGTAAATTTATAATTTTATCCCTAAAAGCATGACACATGCTACTTATGTGGATAATTTCTATTAAACAATGCTTATAATTGTAATCAATTAGCCCAAAATAAAATAAAATCATAAATTCATAGTCAAAATCGAATCAATTACAATTATAAAATCTAAAACAACACAACAATTAAAATACATAGACTATGATAATAATTTATCCAAAATTCTATTTATATATCATTCATAATTGTATTGTGCATTAAATTTAACCAATAGCCATATATAAACGGTTGATTATTCAGTATTTTCGAAATATGGACACGTGGTACTCCATAAGGTTTTGATTGGTAGAGAGGGGTAGGGATTCACGATTTATGTTGGGGATGGAGAATAATATAGAGGCTAAGTAATTGATAATTCATTTAAAATATGACTACATGATGTTCCGAAATTATTAAATAATTTCCCTATATAAACATTCATGTATCCAATGAAACAACATGCCAACAAATACAAAAAGGTGAACCCCCAATTTCTAATGTAATTTTTATAATATAACTAGTGAAGAAAAAGCCCGTGCAAGGTACTGGTTAATTTAATTTAAAGTGGTATTTGATAATTTAATTTAGCATTTAAATTTGAATGTATTAAGTCAAGATTAATTAAGCTTGTTTGATAATCACAAATAGTATAACTTAAAATTTTAAGGGGTTCTGAAAATGTAAGCTAAAAAATTTTAAAAAAATTAATTGGTAGAAAACTTATTTAATTCTAAGGTCTCGTTTGGGGAGTAACTATTTTAACTAAAAAGTCAAAAAAATCATTATAAATTGTCGTATCACTCTTTTTACTTTTCTATATATCTTTTTGTAAAAAATTAAAAAATTACTAAAATAACTTATTCTCAAACGAGTCCTTAAACTTATAAATACTTATACATTAGTATCAACATATATTGTTATGTTGTCATTACCACCAGCACTACAACAACTATTACAATCCTTCACATCCACAATCACTGCCACCATTGTCATAACTACCACCATCATTCCACCTCCACAATAATTGCCATCAATCCACTACCTTCATTACACCACCGACGCCACCTAATTTTTATCATCACTATATTACCCCTTTATTATCACCACAACTATTGCCTCTCTATCTACACCACCATTGTCATTGGCATTATAAGTACCATTTTTGCTTTCACCACCACTACCAACTCATTATCTCAATAGAAAATTAAAATATACAATTAAAAAATAATTTCCAAAAAAGCAAGGCAAATTCATTGAAATTCTAATAAGAATAAAAATAATTTGAGTCATTTTCTTTATAAATTGTTAAGTTAATTAATACTTTTAATAATTTCATAAATATATTTTAATTAATAATTTTAGTAATTTTATTGTTGTATAAGAGACAATAATTTAAAAATCTGAGAAGAAAAGTATTTATAATTTGTAAAACTATAGGGAATTCATATTTAAACAAATTTCAGGGGTGTATTTATAATTTACCCTACATATATTAGGCAGAGATAGAAAGGCTCAAAAAGCTGTAAATAACATCAAAAAGAGGGGCAAAATTGAAAATAAAAAATACAAGCCTTGCATAAGACCAAAAAAAAAAAAAATGTAAATAACACCAAAAAGAGGTGCAAAATTGGCAATAGGAAAAGCAACCCATATCGCAGTATAGACTTTACCCATATGAAATGGTATATATGTGTCCCACTTGAGACAGAAAGGCAACTGCAAATTACGAAATCATCCAAATACTTAAACCAAGAAAGCTGCATCCATGGAAGGGCAAAATTGACAATAATAGAAACAAAAGCAACCCATCCTTAAAAAGTACAAAAAATAATAAAAATAAACAAAAATTATTTAAAAATAAATTTTTAAAAACCAAACCTAACACATAATTATGTTGATGTTTAGCAAAAAAAAAAAAATTAGTTAACTTTTTGGAGTTGAGATGTTTTTAGTTTTAGACTAAAAGTTCGTTTTTGACAATTTTTTTTGACTTTTATAATAAAAAAAATTGAAAAAATTATAATTTAAATATAATATTTTATTTTAGGGGAAATTATCAGAAAGTCCTATGTGCCAAACTGTTACTCTTTATGGTCCTAAATTGAATCTTTTGGTTTGGAAAGTCCTATTTTACACGTTTGGTAGACAATAAAATCCCATTTCAAATTTTGTGGGATGTGGGGAGACTGATTTGCCCTTTTTTGTTATGGCAGGTACGTGTTTTATGGGATTCCCTCAATATTTTGTTGATACGGTGCTCTTTATCAATATTTTGTGGATACTTAGTGGTTGGTGATTCACGTTTTGCTGACCCACGTTTGATGCCCCACGTTTACTGATCAACGTTTGCCTCTCTTTGATATACACACAGATTCGTTGTCGCCGGCGGTGTCGTCGTCGTGGAGGTTGGTGGTGCACTGTGGTGATCCACGTTTACTGACCCACATCTACTGACCCACGTTTCTGTTTGCTGATCCACGTTTCTGTTTGCTGACCCACATTTCTGTTTGCTGACCCACGTTTCTGTTATTGCTGATCCACGTTTCTGTTTGCTGACCCACGTTTCTGTTTGCTGACCCACGTTTCTGTTATTGCTGATCCACGTTTCTGTTTGCTGACCCACGTTTCTGGAGGTTGGTGGTGCACTGTGGTGATCCACATTTGTGATGATCCAAGCTTCATTTGTTGGTAAGGTTCACGTCGAGTATTCACCCAAAAAATTATTCACACAAAAATGTTCAAGTCTAACAACGTAACACCCAATCAGATCCATCCCTCACATTACTCAAACCCTCACACAGTTTACACTCAATGGCATTATTGTCATTCAATGTACATGAGGACTTAGTGGTGCATAAGAAAACATTTGGGACTATTCAGATCATAAGTTTAAAAAAGGGGATTTACCAGTCAATTCCCCTTTATTTTATTAGTTTATTTAACTTATTTTATATTTTATATTTTTTTAATCCCAATTATGATAGTGAAACGAATCCTATATTGAAGACTATTTTAAGAAGATGGTTATAATTAATTTTTTAATTAAAAATTAATTATAATTATTTTTTTTATGAGAGAAAGTAGATTATAACTCAATTCCCAAAACACCCATGAATCGTGTTGGACGTGTTTCAATGACGAAGTGCATTAAGAGACCTACACACATCACTAACCCCACTTGTCTCCATTACCGACAACTAAGCAACAGTCCCCCATATAAATATAACAACCCCGTCACCATCAAAATCAATCTATCTATTTATCTGCCAAATCATAAATGAAAGAAAAATATTTGGTAGTTTAAATTTATGTGATTTAAATGTATTAAAATAACACTTTTTTTTTTAAATATGATATCATTTTGAGATATTTAAATTATTTAAATCATAAAAATTCGAAATATCAAATATTATTATGAATAAAAATGTTAAAAATTTTAAATATTTTATTAATATTTTTATCAAATATTTTATATAAGTATAAAATTTATATCATATATATTGCATATAAATATGAGTCTCTGTAAGACCTTTGATAGTAATATTGATAAATGGTTATTTTGAGAAGATAGTTATAATCAATTTTTTGGTTAAAAGTTTATTATAAGCTGATTATAATCAGCTTTTTTTGAGAGAGGAAAGTGGGTTATAATCTGAAAAGTGGATTATAACCCACCTTCTAAAAGACCTTAAAATATTTAAAGAGAAATGTTTAGCATATCTTTTTTAGAGGTTTCATGACTCTCAATTTGATCTTGACCTTTGATGTGTGTGTGGGATCTACTCATATATATATTATGAGTGGTTGAAATAAGAATGGAGACTGTGAGAGTCATATATATATATATATATATGGGAATCTCTATAACAATTGATATTTAAAATCTCCACCATCACTCACCATAAATTCCTCACCCGTGTCTCCGCTTCGCGCAACCACACAAAAGTGACTAGACATATACATTGAAATAGAAAAAGTCGGAAATTATATTCATCTAGAAATTTTTAAAGGGATAGTTATGTAGTGAAAATTAAATTTATATAGTCTAAAATTTATATATAATATAAATTTGAATTATAAGATAATAATTTTAGATAATTTTTGAATAATTAAGTTTAAATTTGTAATATTACTAATTTATATTTTTAATTTAAAAAGGAAAAATAATAGCACAATGTGAGTTTAGAAAAGAAAAGAAAAAATAAATTACAAATATGCCCTTTAAAATTTTCTTAAAATACGAATAGTCTCATGTGATTCTAAAAATTACATCACACTCTCTGAAGTTTTTAATTTCATAACAAATGTCTTATTTTATTAATAAATTATCAAGTTAATTAACAGCTTTTAATACTGTTATAAATTTATTTCAATTAATATTTAAGTAATTTTATTATTTTATAGGAGAACAGTTAGAAATTTTATTTTTTCAGTTAATTCTGTTAAATAAAAAATTCTGACAAGTAGATATTTATAATTTTTTAAACCACAAGGAGCAATTTATATTTTAAACAAATCTTAGGAGGTGTATTTACAATTTACTCTCAAAAAATTATAAATTAATGATGAAATTTATAAAATTTAATAATTAAAATTCTATTTCTTCATGATTCTGTAATTGTTTTTGAAGTTAAAACTGAATTTTAATTTCCCCGTTTAAATATATATATATATATGTATAAATCTAATGATTTATTTATGCAAATTAGGTCACCACCCACCACTACCCAATCTTTGTAAACTCTGACTCTCTGTCCGATTTGAGACACCACATTAAGGTTTTTGGAACAAAACTTTATAGAGAAAATTATTATATATTAACCAAATCTAATGATTTATTTATGCAAATTAGGTCACCACCCACCACCACCCAATCTTTGTAAATTCTGACTCTCTCTCCGATTTGAGACACTACATTAAGGTCAAGTTTGGCATATTATAAAAAAGTTAAAAAGTTAAAAAGTTACTCAAAAAGTTAAAAAGTTAACACTATTCACCAAAAGTTAACAATTACGGCTGCACAACTCCCAATCTTAATTTTTCCCTACAAATCAATTTTTACAATTTTTTATTACACATTTTTCCATAAAAAGTCAAAAAATTAACCCAAACATCCATATTTTCTTCCTCAACTTTTTAGTCCAAAAAGATAAAAAGTGCACTTATTTAGAACACCCCAAACAAATTAAAGTTTTTGGAACAAAACTTTATAGAGAAAATTATTTTTTAAGAATAAAAATATTTTTATTTGTTAAAAGTGTCATTATAATATTTTTAGCAATAAAATTAAAAATTTAATAATGAATTACTATCCTTTTGGAATTAAATTTGTTTATCTAAAAAAATAAATATTTTTCAATTTAAATTATTTTATCCCTAAAAGTACCTTTATTAATGACATTTTCAAAATTTATTGACCAGCCAAAACAATAACTCATATAAATATAAAAATTTATAAAATTAGAAATACTCAGAACAAAATGGTCATCGTATGAAGAATGAGACACACAAGATCTACACTCTCAAGTTTAGCTACCTATGTTACATGGACTCCGTTACAGGTGTTAGGTATGGGTGTGTATTTAAATGTCAGACTTAGCAAATCTCAAATTTAAGAATATGTGAACTCGGCAAAAGTGTTTCATATTTTTATATTTTTAACCTATTATGTGCGATAAAATGGTACTATATGTAACATACAACATCAAAAAAATATTTTATAGCAATTACACAATAAATGATACATCTAAGATAATGTTAAATACAAAATATATGAGAAACATCCGATGAAAAGTATCAAACATATATCCCACCTTTGTTCGAGTGTTGGTTCCGATATTGATATTCGATTTATTTTGTAAATTCTATGCAACAAAAGCTACAACAACAATCAATATATTTGGTTTTAATTTTTTTAGATTCAATTTTTTAGGAATTGAGTTTTTTATTTTTCGTGTCTTTTTATTTTTAGTGAATATTTTTAAAATTTTAAGCAATTTTTTTTTTTATTTTTTTGGATGTATCTTACTTAGAAGTTAGATGTATCCAAAAAGTAAAATATTTGTAAAAAAATATTTAAAAAATCAATAAATACACAAAAATATGAAAAATATACTGAATGTTCGTTTTTTTTTTTCATATATTTTTTGTATTTGGTGAATTTTCTAAAGATTTTTTTTTTTTTGTAATATTATACTTTTTTAAGTGTATTTTTGTTAAGTGGGTATAAAAATTAAAAAATTCAGTGAAAAAAAAATAAAAAATAAAAAATTTCAATTTTTTTGAAAGGTTAATCCTAAAAATTGGAACAGACAAGCTGAATAGCAGCGTAAAGGGAGGTTATTGGAAGCTACTACTATGAAATGGGTACCTTGTATTCTCTGAGTAGAAGCCATGCTAGCTGTGAAGCTCTGAGGTTGATATTCGAATTCAAGAACTTACAGAGGAACGTTGTGTATATATATATATCAAAACCCGTTTTGATTTGTTCAAACTCGTTCCTTTGCCACCTCTAATCAGAATGTAGATCGAGCTCCTCTAGAATCCAGTAGTACTAGTACTAGTACTCTCTATCGGAAAGAAATCATACATAGAACATTGTTATTCACTTCTCAGCTTCATGAGCTGCTCAAAGTGTTGCTTGATTGTTTTGCTCCAAAGGTGGCCTATAAATAGCCTCTAAACTCTACCGTACTTTCAAGCCAACTACAAACTAGTTTTTGACTTCTTTTTTTTTTTCTTCTTATTTTTAAGGCCATGTTTGAGTATGGTATTATTTTTTTACGAGATTAAATGTGATAGCATTATTGATAGAATTATGGTGTTGTTTTGTACAATTGTTGTAAGTTAAAAATTAATAATCTAAAAATAAAAGCTAAAAACACCCCCTCATAACTTTCAAAAATCAACTTACTCAAATTATTTTTGTCTAATAAACTATATATAAAAACTGCACCAAACAGTCTAATATAAATTTCTAGAATAAAAAAGTTATAAGCAACTCACCTAAGCTACATCAAACATGCCTTATGTGTCAAATTATATCGTGAGATTGATAGAATGAATAATTAGATATCTATTAGAATTATGGATATAATTATAAATGATAAGTTAATTGATGAGTAAATGATTGAATAGAGGCACTGAGGTACTATAAGAATAAATAAATAAATAAATAAATAATCCGGAGAGGTTTAATAGAAGTGGTATCAATTCTCTTAAGAAAAATGTTTGGGATTTTTTTTTTTTTTTGAAATTTTTATAACTTACTTTGTATCTCAATTATTAATGTATGTGTGAGACCCACTTATGTATGTGTGAGGCATACATCATCAATGATTGAGATTCAAAGAGATTGTGAGGTCTCAAAAAAGGGAATCTTAGGCCAAGTTTGGGAAGTTGCCAAAAAGTTACTCAAAAAGTTAAAAAGTTATCACTATTCACCAAAATTCAAAAATTACGACTGCACAACTCTCAATCCTAATTTTTCCCTACACATTAATTTATATAATTTTTTAATACACATTTTTCCATAAAAAATCAAAAAGTTAACCCAAACAATCATATTTTTATCCTCAACCTTTTAGTCCAAAAAGACAAAAAGTACACTTATTTAGGACACCCCCAAACAATCCCTTAATCATTGTTATTCTCTTAATACCGTAATAATTGTTATTCTCTTAATACCGTAATAATTGTGGTAAACTACGAAGAAAAAACAAAAAAAAGTGTGGGACCCGTATATTTCTTACCTCGCGTTCCTTTGTACTTATCCTACAACTAGATTAAAAATCGGAAGAGTGCCATATATTTCCTCCATTTTCAATTGTTCTTTTAATGTTACAAACAAACGTGCAATAAAAGTATTGTTAATAAGTGCCCCAAACACTAAAAAAAAGACATCAAAAAATTAATACAAAACATTTTTGGTCGCTTTTGGAACAACCTTGATGAATTTTAGAACATTTAAAAAAAAAATTCTTCTGCCTTTTCTCAAAACTTTTTTTACGCAAACTAATGCCCCGGAGCACTAGTTAGCGTTTGAGTTGAATTGTTTTATACATGTATCACTCATTTTAAACCAATCCATTTGTCACCTCTAGAAATATATCATTTTTGTGTTTTGCTGTTTTAATTTCCTTTAACTTGCACTACAACAAATTAAAATTTTAGAGAGAAAAAAAAAAATTAGGGACAAAATCACTTTTTTGGAACAAAATATTTTATTACCATAATATTTTTAGCAATGAAATTAAATATTTAGTGATGAATTATTACCTTTTAGAATTAATTGTTTTGTCTCTAAAAGTGAATTTATTAACGATATTTTTAAAATTATTGCTAAAAGCCATTTTTTTACTTTTCGAGACAATTTGATAGCGGCTATCCTTGACGACAAAACATGGTCTCCAAATGTTTTTTTTGTAACAGGATTTTTACTTTTAAAAATAAAAAAAATTAATTATTAAAATTCTTATATGTTGTAATAGGGCTCAAATATTTTTCATTGATTGTTTTGCTCCAAAACTAGCCTATAAAATACTACATCCAGTACAGCATTTTGGACCAGTGTGAAACTTTACAACTAATTCTGACATTTTCTCTAATTTTAAAAGGTGTTGCTAATAGATGCCTTCAGCACAAGAAAAATATAAAAAATAAAACAACATAAAATAATTTGTACTGATTTTATTACCAGGTTTATTGATCTTATAACATTTTTTAAAATTAAAAAAAAACACCTATTTTTTAGAATATTTTTCATCCTTTTCATGATGCAAACCAATCTAGTTAGGATGTTAATACTCTTTTATTTACTTTTTGACGCCTTGCTAATAAATGCTCCTCTGACGTGAGAATAATAAAACAAAACAGAGGCTTTTCCCAAAATAAGTCCTTTTTGTATTGGATTTTCCAAACTAGGCCAACTTCTGACGGAATTCCAAAACTAGGCTAAAGCGCTATTTCTATTCGCGCTTTTACTGTTAGGAGCGCAAAAGTGGGTGAACAGGAAAATCGCTATTAGAAATAGCGATTTTAATTAATAATTCGCTATTACAAATAGCGCTTTTAGGGTCAAATTTTTCCGAGAAGAAATCGCTGTTAAGAATAGCGCTTTTAGCACAAAACTTTTCTGGCATGAAAACGCCATTTCTAATGGCGCTTTTAAGAGAAAAAATATTTCCATGAAAACGCTATTGTTAATAGCGATTTTAACAGAAACTTTTTTGGAAGAAAACGCTATCCCTAATAGCGCTTTTAACAGATAATTTTTTGGAAGAAAACGCTATAATAGCATTTTTAACAAAATTTTTTTTGGAAATAAACGCTATTTACAATATAAAACAAAAGAAAAAAACATAAATGGGCCACATGTTTACACTCTATAAAATTGAAATTGGCTTTACTAAAGCCATTGTCATGTTAAAATATATATTTTTTTCTTTTGTTTTTGTTTTGATTCAGAATGTGTAATTCATAAATTTTACATAATATGAAAAAAAACCTCTTTTCATATATTAATTTTACATACTATTTTTCATATATATAATTTTAAAATCATATTGATTTAGATATTATTAAGCCAATCATGTTCATTTATTTTGCTTTACTGAAGCCGTTGTCATGTTAAATTTTTTATTTTTTCTTTTGTCTTTGTTTTGATTTAGAAAATGTAATTCAATTTTTTTTTTCGTCTTTACTGAAGTTGTTTTCATGTAAATTTTTTTTTGTTTATTGTTTTGAGTTTGTTTTGTTTAAAAGGTGATAAGGTAATTAATAATTTTTTTTTGGCTTTACTAAAATCGTTTTCATGTCATTTTTTTTTTCTTTTGTCTTTGTTTTGGGTTAGAATGTGTTATTTAGAAAATTATTTTGGCTTTACGAAAGCCGTTTTCATTTAAACATACATATATATTTATTCTTTTGTCTTTGTTTTGGGTTAGAAGGTTTTATTTAAAAAATTATTTTGGCTTTACGAAAGCCGTTTTCATTGAAACATACATATATATTTATTCTTTTGTCTTTGTTTTGAGTTAGAAGGTTTTATTTAGAAAATTATTTTGGCTTTACGAAAGCCGTTTTCATTTAAACATACATATATATTTATTCTTTTGTCTTTGTTTTGGGTTAGAAGGTGAGAATGTAATTCAGAAAACCAGTTTAGTAAACCAGTTTAGTAAAAACGTTTTGTACCCGTTTTCATTTAGAAAATTTATTTTTTTGTTTCGTCTTTGTTATGGGTTAGAATGTGATATGCATGCTCTACAGTCCGAAGCACACCCACACACTGTGCAGCTCGACGAGCAACGACGAAGGGTGAGACGCGAAGACCACCGCAGAGTAGGCCAAGAAGACGAAGGCCACAGCGAGAGCTCCTAAAATAAATTTTGTCAACATTTTTGTAATAATACTTAATACATAATTTTGCCGAAGTCAGTACTTTACTAAATACTCATATAGGCATGAAAACAACATAACTGAAGTTGCAAATGTAATAGTTTTCAGTTACATAGGTAGTACAGACATAATTCTCCCACAAAAATACATTCTGGACACCATGAACTGAACACACATTACATACATCCTGGACACCCTGAACTGACCACACAATACATAAACATAACAGTTACACAGTCAAACACTTGATTCATGACCTAATATTGCATATTAATAGCCGTAACATTTGACAGACACAATACATAAACATAGACTTAAGCATAAACATAACATAACACCTAATTTGCGCTTAAATCGACAGGTGGCTCCGAGTCTGAACAATCCGAAAGCTCAGTGTCAGAGACAAGTTGAGGATCCTCCATGATACCCTTGATAGCCGCAACATCTGGTTCTGTTCTGTTCTTCTGGGCATCCTTCTTAACTATGAGTAGTTGCATATCGCGGGCCAACCTACGGCCCATTTGAGAAATCTCACGTTGTAGTCTTTGACATAGTCGATCAACATTTTCAGGATCTTCCTTTTGGATCTCAACAGAACGTGCTTTTGGCACCTTCAGTCGTCTTTCCCGACATAATCTTTCATTTTGCACTCGCTCTATAAATAGTGCGGGCCACTTCAGAAGTCTAGCATTTGCATAACCATATCCTGTTTGATTCTCTGCTGGATCCTCCACCAAACCACATGGATCTCGATAGTACTTGGGCATGACAAAATGTCGCTTCCCAAACCTATCATGATAAGCACAAGAGGCATCTAACAAAGGAAATGGTGTTTCATCTTCAGCATCGCCACTTCCCCTTCCCCCTCCTCGTCGTGAACTTTCACCCCTTTGCAAGTTCCTACCACCTCTGCCACTCCCACTCCCTCCCACGAACCATGTAGCCATGCTAATTTTTTAAAACAAATGAATGATAATTTCGTAGGGCGAAATGAGTTGTAAGGTTGTGTCTTCACCTTTACTTGTTTATATAGTTGGTTATGAACCAAAGCCTCTGCACCAAGTCACATGGCTTGACAATCCATCTGCGTATACAGACAAAATAAAACAATGCTGACTGTAAGGTAAATCAGTGAATTCACTGTTGCCATGTGACTTTCTGAGTTGAGAATCCCACATATATCAATAACAGATGAGTTGTCACTACAATAAAAAATACGAGCAAAAAATCGAGAAAACCAAAGCCTCTGCACCAAGTCACATGGCTTGACAATCCATCTGCGTATACAGACAAAATAAAACAATGCTGACTGTAAGGCATCAGTGAATTCACTGTTGCCATGTGACTTTCTGAGTTGAGAATCCCACATATATCAATAACAGATGAGTTGTCACTACAATAAAAAAATACGAGCAAAAAATCGGGAAAACCAAAGCCTCTGCACCAAGTCACATGGCTTGACAATCCATCTGCGTATACAGACAAAATAAAACAATGCTGACTGTAAGGTAAATCAGTGAATTCACTGTTGCCATGTGACTTTCTGAGTTGAGAATCCCACATATATCAATAACAGATGAGTTGTCACTACAATAAAAAATACGAGCAAAAAATTGAGAAAACCAAAGCCTCTGCACCAAGTCACATGGCTTGACAATCCATCTGCGTATACAGACAAAATAAAACAATGCTGACTGTAAGGTAAATCAGTGAATTCACTGTTGCCATGTGACTTTCTGAGTTGAGAATCCCACATATATCAATAACAGATGAGTTGTCACTACAATAAAAAATACGAGCAAAAAATCGGGAAAACCAAAGCCTCTGCACCAAGTCACATGGCTTGACAATCCATCTGCGTATACAGACAAAATAAAACAATGCTGACTGTAAGGTAAATCAGTGAATTCACTGTTGCCATGTGACTTTCTGAGTTGAGAATCCCACATATATCAATAACAGATGAGTTGTCACTACAATAAAAAATACGAGCAAAAAATCGAGAAAACCAAAGCCTCTGCACTAGGTCACATGAATTTACAATCCATCTGCATATACTGACAAATCTCCCCACGATTTGACTACTCAATGTGTGAAAAAATGAAACTTATGTAGCCAATGTTGTGTTTCACTTAGCTACGCAATGTTACGACCTACTATTTGTATTTCATTGAAAAGTATGACTATTTGAATTGTTGTTGTCAAGAATTGGAAGGTGACTCTTTCTTCTTCCCCGATGGAGATTGAAATTCGTTGTAAATTCATCCCTATTTCAGCAGCCCCAGTTAGGGGAACCTTTTGTCCGAGTTGCCTGATCTATTTTATGTGTTTTAAGTATTCACATAATTAAACATACATTAATCCATTCATTAATCCAGAACATTCATTAACTAATTGCAATTCAATAAAGAAAGTCATGAACTCATAAATGTGTAGTTATAAATGTAGTTATTTCATAAACTTCAGGTTCATAAAAGAAATACTTGAAATACATCCGTACGTTAGAGTAACAACAACATTGTCTTACACTCCATTAACGAACATATGAAAGATAACGGTGTTTGATTTCTTATTCCTCATCTGACATGTAGTAGTCAGAGAGATATTTTTCATTGTTTAAGACATTATTTCGCTCAACCATTGTCAAATCTCTGTTGCTTGCTTCTGCCATTTCAGTGGCTAGCTGAAGCATGAAATGTCGACATCTCCGCATCAACATTCTGTTGTTCTCCTTCTTAATTCTGCTAACTGCTTTTTCATAGTCACTCACATTTCGTCTAGGCATGGTCAATGAACGACGATGAGGTACTGGTGCCCCAAGGTTACGTAGATCATTATACAATCCTTCTTGCTCCGTTACCCTGAACGCCCATTCTGCTCGGATACCAGCATAATAATCCTTCGGACTCGAGTACTTTTCGCTCTTGTAGTCATACGTAAATGGAGGTAGCAGCCACACTTTCGGATTTCTTTGCTGGCGTGAACTTCCTGCACCTCTTGAAGACATTGTTAATAACACAAAAAAAAATAATAATAATACTAATTGTATATATATTACTTTTGTTATGACTTCAACAAACATCATACTGGGGTATTTATAGACCTCATAGTGGTGCTACGGCAGTATGGAATAAGTGATACACGTGATATTATTTGCTGTTATTCATTTCATGTAATTTTGATTACCCGTGACTTTGTGTACCTGTGATATAGTCACGGACGTGGTTGTCAGATAAAATCATAATTGCAGGCCACAGAATCACAATGCAATCCCTTCATATTCGAGCAGTGCATAGTCAAATAAAACAAAATGCATTGTCAAATAAATTAGCATTGTTTTTCTCACCAACATAATAAAATGGTCACTTGTTACGTAAACACGATTGGAACTTTGGTGCCTATATTTTTTCTGATTTTCAGTTAATTAACTTCACAGTCATCCGATTTTCATTGTCATGACACAACCGTCCATCATGTTTTTTTACCAACATAATAGCATTTTCTGCTTCTTTTCACAGTCGTAATAATGTGACTCAGATGAATTCTCAAATGTAAAGAAAAAACAAAGCATGTAAGTTGCAATGCAGAAGTCACATGCATCACGTAATGTGAGGGAAAAAGCCACAACGTATACAAGCATGGCAAAGTCAGAAAGTCACATGCATTACTGCACCACTGCATAAAGTGACATGCATCATTGCATCAATGCACAAAGTCACTGCTTCTGCGGCACAATAGCCGATGCTACAGGCCTTTGATTCGTTCATGACTTGACAAAAGTGGAGTCCTGACAGCCGAATGCACTGGATAAGGTCAGTGGCATGCATGTGATCGAACAGGAAATGCTCATAAATTGGTTCAGACAAAATATTATAATCAATTAAGATATTTTTCACAAATTTGTCAATTGTTCACAAATTTTATTAATTAATTTATTTATTAAAACAACTGTTACAATATTTTTCATGACATATACGGTGGTTGACAAATTTAAAAAAACAACCGTTCATGTATTTATTAATTTGTTGAAATATTGTTTCACAATTTTTGTACTTTTTTTTTCAAATAACAAAAAATTATGCACTTCATAAAAGTCGAAGTGACAACTCCTATCAAGTTGATGCATAGTTGTTCAGGTCATCAAAGTTGACGTGACAACTCTAATGCATTGTTGTCATAGTTGTTTACAATAATTGCATGCATACATACAGCTACCATGTGTATATATGGTATAAATATCGTAGCATACCACAACGAAAGTTTTACAGCTATTTCTAGCGATATCATCATGACATATACGGTGGTTGATCTATATTCAGCAATGGGTCGCTATTGGGTTGCAGATGGAGATGAATTTCAATACCCATTAAATCCAAATTTGCGTTACTCACGTGCCACCGTCAATACCATGAGAGCTGAATGGGAATTTCGCAAAACTCGAGCAAACGTTCTCGTTGAGCTATGCCGTGAAGTTAATCTTAAATTTCCTCGCCGGTTAGCCATGCGTATGCCAACTGACACTCCACAGTTGTTGCAAAGGGCATTGCATCGTATCCGCGACGAGGTTAATCGCATGACCCAACGTTTGCAAAGGTCCGGACTAATGAAGACCGCAAATGAGCGTGCCGAAGATGGGTTAATGGATGATGCACACCAGTACTACGCCTGGAGCATGGATGTTATGTATGAATCTGATATTGAGATGTCAGACGATGATGATAATGAATGAAATTGTTTGGATGAACGCCCAGGGCATTTCTGTAATGCATGCAATTTGTAATGCTTATCTATGACTTATCAATGAAGCGAGCTATTTCAATTATTTTTAGCCTTGAACAAACATATTTTTTATAGCTTCTTTACACGTTTTTATAGCTTGTTCAAACATATTTTTAGCCTTGAACAAACTTATTTTTTAATGCAATTAATTTATGTTTTCCTAAAAATAAACATAAATGGTTGTATCAAATTTATTTAAATTTCAATTTTATAAATGGTTGTCTCAATTTGTAAATTTGAGGAAAATTCGTAAATCACTATAAATAATGCACAAACTACGGATAATGAGATTTGTGTGATTCACCAATATAAATAAGAATAAAAAATTGTGAAATTATAATTGCGAATAAATAAGTATGACACATTTACATCAGCTGAACAAGTTTGACACATACAAAAAAAAAATATAGAAAAAAAAAACCTATATACTCCATATCGCAACCGCTAATGCCCTAACCTGCCCCCAGTCCCACAACCCCGACCGTGGATCTCCCTCCTCGGTCTCCTACGGTAGACTCTCTGAATATCTGGCACTCCCTCCCCTGCATGCGGCCCTCCACTGACTGCCTGTGGAGCCTGTGAGTGTGACCCCCCCTCTCCTGCATCTGATGCCCCTGATCCTGCCTGTGCCTGCAGATCAGATACTGCTGTGAGCTGTGAAACTCCCACTCCCTCATCTGCTGCAACTGTATCACGATCTGCAGCTGGACCCCGACCTCTGCCTCTGCCCGCACCCCGACCTCGGCCGCGACGTCCCCCACGACCATAACCTCGGCCTCTCACTCGCGCTCTGGGGGGGGGCTCAATATGGGCCTCATCATCAATGTGGGAGATGTCAGTGAGAACTGCATCATGTGTACTCCTGGGCGCGGTCGAAGTAGTCCCCAGATAAGCAGGTGGTAACTGGGTGGGTGGGGTAACAACATCATCAATGAACCGGGGCGCGGTCGAAGTACTACCCAGGAAAGCTGGCTGTAACTGGGTGGGTGGGGTAACAACATCATGCATGAAGCGGGGCGGTGACCAATCAGGGTCAGGGTCAGGGTCAACATGCTGGGTAAGATGTACCTGTGGGGAATATGGAGAAATGTATGGGGTATCATGCGGTGGGGTGACTGAAGTCGAAGGACCTGCTGTGGCTGGCGCTGAGGTGGGAGGGACTGATGTGTCTGGAGCAGCTGCTGCACTGGATACACCGTAGTCCCCAAAATGCAGACGATCTACCCGATGGGCATGCTGGATCCCCTCGTACAATAACTCTCTGATCTCTACAAGGGCCTGCAGACCAAGCTGTCCATCACGTCTGAAAATGGCGTCCTCAGCCAAGTGATATGACCTCCCAGCTCGAACCACCTGAACAAAAAATCAGATATATTAGGCTATAGTTGAACGTAAATAATCAATTATGATATTAACAATTATCTGACATATAGTACGATACTCACCAATGCCTCGAGAGAAGGCCCAACTCCCTGATATCCGGCCTCGGACCGGTGGCTCGGATTACCGACAAGTAGGTGTGTATGTCGCCGATACCACACATGTAAGGGTCGGGAGAGGGGAGGACCCCATCGCTCCAGTCAGCCTGTACAATAGTGTCGCGACGGGCATCCCACAACTGTATGTATAGCATGTGATGCACACTCCAGTCAGTGCTGGCTCGGCCACGTCTATCAGTCGCATGCAACCGCCACTCGGTGTCACACCGATCCGGCACGGCCTGGACCCGACCAAACTGTCGGAGGACACGATCAGGGAGATGCCACTCAACCACGTCAAAACAAATGAGTGGTACTCTCGCCATCCATATATCCTCACCTAGTCGGCAGTAGTCTGGGAGCGTATGGAGGACATCAGCATAAGGCTGCCAGATAAACTACAATAACGACAAGTCTATTAAAAATCGCTCATAAACATATACACTCTATATGACAGTTAAAATTTAGGCATTTAAATTTGATACCTCGCCGTCGATCATCCGGTCAAGCTGGTCTCTATACACGACGACTACGTGGGTCGACACGACCTCGTGGCTCATGTCAACCCTCCACCGGCTACCTCGAGGTCCGGCCGGCAACTGCATGTCTCCCTGCCCGATGGAAACCTCACCAGGAGCAACTAGTTGCCGCCTAGACGGGGCAATGCGAATCAATCTCTCCCACGCCCAAATCTGCAATAGTTTCAACGCAATTACAATACTGATATATGCCATACAATATGAATTGACATGTAATCAAATTCTTACTAACCTGTAGCAAGACAAGGGGTCCTCCGATCTGAGTCACACCCACCTGAGTGGCTCGACATAACATCCTATACAAGCATGCCAAAGCCGCGGCGCCCCAGCTGTACTGGCCGATGTCGTCAATGTCTCTCAAAAGTGGCAAATACATCAGCTTGAGCAGGTTCTGTGACTTATCAGGGAGAAGTACCCCCCCAATAAGCCACAGAATATATGCTCGCGCATGCTGCTGTACTAACTCATCTGGAGCATGATCTGGAAGATCGCCCTGAAAATGCTCGGACAGCCACCTCACCCTCACTCTACCTGCCTGTAAGTCTGCAGGTGTAGGTGCTAGTCCCAATAGCTCAGCACAGAGGGCTATCCACTGCTCCGTCGTCAATGATGGGTCAAGTCCAGTAACTGCTCGCCCATCAATCCGTAGACCGTATAGGACAGATACGTCCTGCAATGTGACGGTGGCCTCACCGATCGGGAAATGAAATGTATGAGTCTCTGTGCGCCATCTCTCGACGAGAGCAGTAATGAGTGGATGGTCTAGTCTGATATGGCCTATACGATATACACCATAGAATCCCGCGCGTAGTAGACACTGCAAGACTCTATGGTCCAATGGACGATCCCACAGGCCGGAATCTCCCCGCCGGCATGCCACCACGGTGCGTGCCTGGTCCTGCATTACAGAATGAGTAGTTTAAATTATAGCATTATGAAGGAAATCAAAAACAAAATGCAGTGTATTTTCATTGTAAGCGTAAAGTGCAACAAACGTTATTGCATACCGGGTCCTCCCATATACTGTCAGCCCGATGTGGAAGACTCAAAAGGGGAACCTCATCAGGTAGATGTGCCATGAAGCCTGTACAGTTGAAAAACAAATACATTTTTAAAAACTGTATTGGTGAGCATGTAATTTAACTATATCAATTAAGCTCAAATTATTATGTACATGACGACTTGGAAAACAAATGTGGTCGATAATTTTAAAAGTATAAATTTGTGTGCCATTAACATGGAAGCAATTCACTAAAATCTGAATTTTGCATATTATGTGCCATTAAATATGATAAGCAATTCAACATAAACTATCGTCATCTATGCTTCGGAATAATATACAAATCTTTTATAAAATCATTTTACGATCTCCGTTACATAAGCTTAATAATGACCAATAACATGTGGATAGTTTTTGTATGTCAATATTTACAGAAAAATGATTGTTGATTTTGGACAAAAAAAATGGACAAAAAAATGGACAAAATTTAATAATGATAATTTTTTTTCAAAACTTCATTGTTGATTTTGGCATATTTGACATAACCTCATTACTGATTTTGACATATTTGACAAAACTGAAGTTGCATTTATGGCATATTCGACAAAACTTCATAATATATATTGTAATTTTTGTTTTGCAATAAAGTATAAAATTTGTAAATTACGTACATGTAATTCATAAATTGTAAATGTACAAAATGCTTGCATCAGTCGAAATATTAAAATCTTAAAATGATAGAAGAATTATGTGATTTTAAATAAAATTCTGTAATAAACATTTTCAATGAAGTAGAGAATAAAAACTATAGGGCTATGTGGTATAGTTAAATGTTTTTGCATTGTCATTTAGTTTAATTTATTTGTTTACTATGTTAGTTGTAAATTTTGTCAAGGAAATCCAACAATCACAATATATAAAGAATTAAACAATAGAAACTATCTATTACAAATAAAAAATATTCTATTACATGTACGACCCCGTTTACAAATAATGAATTACAAAAGAAAAGAAAATGATCTATTACGAATAAAGAATTACAAAAAGATCTATTACAAAATGTAAGTATTACATAGTCTTCATCGACCAAGTCGCGCCGGACATGTTCGCCTGTCATGACCTGTCTGCTGGCACTCGCTGCAACGAGCGGTCAAACGCCTATCTGATATGTCCATCTCATTCGGAATACGAGACATAGATGTACGACCCCGTTTCACTTGTCGCAGACGCAGTACATTAGGCATTAAAGTCCACTGCGGATCAGCCCAATAATCTTGATGCGGTATTGGATTGAATTTAGTTTCCCAAACCCTCATGTATACATGAAGCCTATATACTAAATCAACGTACTCGAATGGATTGTCACCGCATTCAGACATTACAGCGAGCATATGAGAACATGGATAGTGTCGTATCTCATATTTCCCACAACTGCACGTGGGTTGATTCATCCGCACAATTTGTGTATTGCGACCTCGTCCATGGCGAAAAGATGTTTGCACCTCAAACACGCGGCGGGGCCTATAAAAAAATTGTAATACAAACTAATGAAGTTCATGTTTTTAGGTGTAGTTAAATTGACAACATAATAACAATAATTTCATTTATATTACAAACTAACCTGTCATATGATATCAACTTGAAAGTATTTGCCCTTGCGATGCCATCCTCAATAGTTTTTTGCATCTCTCTAGGGTATTGGAACTCATTTCGTACATCTAGTTCAGCTTGGGCTCCCATCTCGTCAAAATATTTTACAAGCCGCCGAAATGTAAATTCAACCATAGCTGAGATAGGTAAGTTCCTTGCACCTTTCAAGACGCTATTGAAGCACTCTGCATCATTGCTAGTCAATACCCCCCACCGATGTCCACCGTCATACGAAAGGGCCCACTCCTCAGGATTCATCTTGTAAACCCAATTGATGGCTTCTTGGTCAATAGCCTGTATTTGTTGTAAGTAACCATTACACTTTCGTCGTTGATGAGCACTTCCTGCTTTCCATAGAAGTTGTTTCAGCTCCTTATTTTTGAACGTAGTGTTAAAGTTACTACAAACATGTCGAAGGCAGTGCCGATGATATCCAACAAATTGGAGCGAGGGATTCAACCAATGCCGCCTAACAGCAGCTAAAATACTCTCAGCTCGATCGGATATCAAAGTCACTCCCTGTCGGTCCATGACAATATGTTGCTTGATATTTGAAATGAAGAACGACCAAGACTCCAAACTCTCCCTGTCGACAACAGCAAATGCAAGCGGCAGTACTTTGCCATTGGCAGTGACAATCGTTGCTACAAGCAACACACCAGTGTATTTCCCGTATAAGAATGTACCATCTATGGTTATAACAGGCCTACAATGTCTGAATCCATCGATGACGGGTTTGAAAGACCAAAAAACAAAGTGGAAGACGGGCATAATGGTTGTATTTCCGGTATATCTATGCTTCCATTGCACGATGGTGCCAGGGTTAGATGTTTGTAATGCATACATGAATTTAGGCAACATCATATATGATTCATCCCAATCCCCGAATACCATTCTAATTGCCTTTGCCCTTGCATGCCACGCCTTCTTGTATGCTATAGTATAGTTCATGGACTTTTTTATATCTTCGATGACATTCTTAATGGGCATATCAGGTTCGTTCTGCATACAACAATACGTATGAGTCAGATTATTTTGGTGTGAACACTTTAAACAATTTTAATTTTGGTGTGAACACTTTAAACAAACAATATGTATATAAATGTAAACATTTATTTTGTATACTCACCGCAACTTGTCCCAAAAGATGAGAAGCAATGTAACTGGAGCTAATATTTGTGTGGTCCCTGTTCATTCGTGGGTATAAACAATGGTGAGGACCCCTATACTGCTTTATTTCAAAAAGACCATGTCTCCTACTAAGAGATGCACGCAACCACCATCTACAGTCATGCTTGCAAGCACACACCCAAACGTCTCGCTTGGAGGTTACGACTTTATACTCTCGATTATTTGTTGCATGGTACAATTTCACAGCATGTATGAGTTGCTTCTTATCAACGAAGACCATCCCTTTGTCCAACTCTGGATTTTCAGCATTCCAGATTCGGTTATGGGGAACGACATCGCGGTTAGTAATGTCAAAATCACCACCCATGTGAATGTTTTCATACAAAGGGATTTCAGGTCTACCTGGAATGGGGGCATTCTGAATATCAACGGGAGCGTCGACATCATCTTCTTCATCATCATCATCATCTGATCCGCCCAATAAATTTTCTTCATCACACATTTCATTGTCATCATTGTCTAGGGCGACATCAGGACCGTACATGTCACTGTCAGCAAACTGCACAGAATTAACCGTTTCAGCCATATTACCAGCAACTTCAACTGGAGTCGTATGATGGCTATAGGTGGACACATCTTGGGTGTTATTGTGAAATTCAGTCTCGTATCCACCACGTGAACTTGATTCTCCACCATGGCCATGAAATGTCTGTTGTGTGTAGCCAGCTGCATAACATTCATTTGACTCATACATAGGAGACTGAAATGCTGTCGTGTCAATCCCATGTGTCAGCAATGTAGTGAACGGATGTGAATCCATCTGTGTTATATTCGGAAGATTCTGTACAACCTCTTTCTGAATGTACACTTCCAAACAATTTGGTGGTTCGAAATTTCCACCGATACTTAAAACGGTGTTCAACGCCTCATCGTCATTTATCGGTAATATTTTATATTTGCTGGTTGCTTGCCACTGGCGATAAGGATATCTACATTTGAAGATCAATCGGACTGTTTCCCCGTAATTTGCGACCTTCGACATAAACATCTCTTCCAAATTGCCAAGTGTGGTGCCAAGTTGCACCCTATATATCCCTTTCGGCTCAGCATCATATGACACTCCCTCATCGGGATCCCGAATTATGTTTCCCCCCAGTAAAAGATAATTGGAACAGTTGCCATATACTTGCTTCAATGAAACAATAAATATTAAAATATCAACAATATACATATATCGAATTCTACTTGTAAAATAAACATTAAAAAAAACATTAAAATTTGCAGAAGTCACAAATAAAAGTAACCCTCTAATTTTTTGTCAATTTATATTTTCCAAGGTTGAAGGAACTGTAGAGGTGAAACAGTAATTCAATTTGTATTTTGTCAACATATTTGTGTCTCAACTTGTTCAACGTGGTGATGTAATTGTTCAGATTTATGGAAAATATAAGTGAATTTGATTTGCTCAAACATGTGTCATTACCGACCTTAATGACAGTTATTTCCTATGTGAACTAGTAACCCTCGTCCATTTTGTAGAGGTCATGCAGGCTTTCCAGAAAAATTAAAACAAAAAGCTCATTTTGGATTATTTTTGATCGTTCTGAAAAGTAAGAAAAAATTTTAATTTATTTACTCCTTTTTTTCCTTACACATACAAAAACAAAAAAATAATTACAAACATAATTTATAATGGCAAAAAATTAGAGATAATTAAATTGAAGTTGGTGGTTAAATGTATGGACTACATTTTGGATAGTTATACATAACATCTATCGGGCCATCCGTACCAATTATTTGGTATTACAAAACACAGGCTTACCCATCAAAGTGCCAAATTTTTTTTTTCCCCTTCGTACGTACGAAATTGCCATAGACTATTAATTAAAATAATTTCAGACTCTTTTCATTCATATATTGTAACTAGTCTAATAATGACTTCTAATTATACAAATATAAATAAAAATTATTAAAACATAATGTTTACATTTTCCTTTTCAATGGTAGTGGACAATCACAAAGTGGAAAAGGCGATAAGTCAGTTCGTTCAATACCCATTTCAAAAACTTTTTCAAATTTAGTTCAGTTTTCTAAGGAAATTTTAATTTGTACTACAATGCTATTATATGTATTACAAATGCAGCTCATTAAATTTTTTAATCATATTTTGGGTACCTGACCCCAAATATAGTGAAATAAACCAAACGAAATAAAACCAAATTTTTTTTATTTAAATCAAATAGAGTCAAATTTAAATATTTTGAAACATGATCTTTCAGAGAACATGATCTTTTACTTCAGAGAACATGATCTTTTCATGGAGAGAAAATTAAATATTTTTTTAATCAAATACATTCAAAATTAAATATTTTTTTGTTTAATAATTATATTTTGTAGAAATTAGACATTAACAATTTCTGAACCATAATTTGATTCAAAAAATATAGACATTTTCATTTACAAGCATAATTTCAAAATTTCAATTTCTGATTTCAAATTTCAAAATATACACATTTCATAATTCGAATTCAACAATTGTCAATCACATGAATTTCGTAATATGACATTAACAAGTACGAATTATATGAATTTCAATTTTTTCTAATTTTATGAATCTAATTAAACAAGATTACTTTTAAAACCATAATTTGAAAACGTAATTTCCTTTTCATTCCTCTTAACAAGCAAAAAAAAAAGAATAACTCACCATCATCATTTCAAAATTCCATTTTCTGATCTCAAATTACAAAATATAGACATTTCATAATTTCAAATCAACAATTCTCAATTACATGAATTTCGTAATATGACATTAACAATTATCAATTATATGAATTTCAATTTTTTCTAATTTTATTCTTAATTAAACAAGATTACTTTTAAAACCATAATTTGAAACCCTAATTTCCTTTTCATTCCTCATAACAAGCAAAAAAAAAAAAGAAAAACTCACCATCATCATTTCAAAATTCCATTTTCTGATTTCAAATTTCAAAATATAGACATTTCATAATTTCATGAATTTCGGATTTTTTAATCGCAATTCTTAATTAAAAAAAATTACTTTTAAAACCCTAATTTCAAACCCTAATTTCCTTTTAATTCCTCTTAACAAGCAAAAAAAAAAAAAAAACTCACAAGCATAATTTCAAAATTCCATTTTCTGATTTCAAATTTCAAAATATAGACATTTCATAATTTGAATTCAACAATTCTCAATTACATGAATTTCATAATATCACATTAACAATTATCAATTATATGAATTTCGGATTTTTTAATCGCAATTCTTAATTAAAAAATATTACTTTTAAAACCCTAATTTCAAACCCTAATTTCCTTTTAATTCCTCTTAACAAGCAAAAAAAAAAAACAATTTCCAATTCAACAAATGTACGTTGGTTTATTCAATATTCAAAATATAGACATTTTGATTCACAAGCATAATTTCAAAATTCCAATTTCTTATTTCAAATTTCAAAATATAAACATTTCGTAACAAATCAAATCTCAATTCTCAATTCTCAATTCTCAATTCTAAATTCTCAATTATATGAATTTCATAATATGACATTATATGAATTACGAATTTCATCATTCCAAATTTCAATTCTCAATTCTCATATTTATGATTTATTTGAAAAATTTTTAAAATTAAAAAAATTCCAAACCTGATTTATGATTCAAAAGCATAAACATTCAAAAGTATTAGAACCGTTAATATAATTTATTCACATTTCTTTTATTTCTTTTTATATCCCTAAGTATATCTCTTCGTATGTGTAATTTGATATAATTTGATCACTTAACTTGAATTTGTATTAAATTTTACTTTTGTATCACATTAATTTTTAATCCTACCATTAAATAAAAATTACGTCAAGTCGAATTATAAATTGAGTTATGATGGGGATCACAAATAATCTACTAAATTTTTTATCAAATTTTTCACATAAGTGTGAGACCAACATATAAGTTTGTATGAATTCTATAATCATATGAGAGGTTTGATAAAAAAAAATTAATAAATTATTTAAAATCTATGATATTTTCCTTATAAATTTTATTAAGATTTCAATTTAATGGTGTATCAAAATCATGGCTTGGCCACTAGATACTGATAATGTGATCCTAATTTAACAGAGATCCTAATTTATATAGGTGAACAATCAAACCCTAAAAAGTCATCCTAATTTGAACAATCCTAATAATGTGAATAATCTGATATCGAACCCTAATTTCATAACCAAAACCACACTGATAAAGCATAAACAATGATAACCATATTCAATTCACAACCAACATCCAAAAATTCAAAAGCAAAAAAAATTCCACAAATTCAAATTTCTTATTTCAAAAAATTCCAAACCCTAATTTCATAACCACAATGAAAAACCCTAACACATTTAATAATTCACATGTAAAACCCTAAATACTAAATACATTAAAAATACAAAAATTAGGGTTAATGTCACATTTTCACAAACACAAAAACTCAATACAGAAAATTAGGGTTGATGTCATACCACGGAGAGAGAGATCGTAGACAGAGAGTGAAGCAGAGACCGAGAGCCGCGAGCAGAGACCAGAGAGAGCACAGACCGAGCTGATCGACTGAGTCTGAGATGGAGGAGAGTGAGAGATGGAGAGTGAGTGATGGAGAGGCTGAGAGATAGAGAGTGAGAGTGATGGAGGCTGAGAGATGGAGGCGAGAGCCGAAAAACCTAGTCTGAAACGTATGCAAATGAGAGGGGGGGGCTTCGTATATAAGGCTGATAAAAACGCTGATTCAAAAAGCGTTTTCATTTAAATGAACTCGCTATTAGAAATAGCGTTTTCTTCTGTTAAAAGCGCCATTAGTAATAGCGTTTTCATGGGAAAAATTTTTTGTGTTAAAAGCGCTATTAGAAATAGCGTTTTCATTAGGAAAAGTTTTGTGCCAAAAGCGCTGTTCTCAACAGCGATTTATTCTCGAAAAAATTTAACCCTATAAGCGCTATTTGTAATAGCGAATTCTTAATCAAAATCGCTATTGTTAATAGCGAGTTTACTGTTCATCCAATAACGCGCTCCTAACAGTAAAAGCGCGAATAGAAATAGCGCTTAAACTTAGTTTTGGAATTCCGTCAGAAGTTGGCCTAGTTTGGGAAATCTAATGCAAAAAGGGCTTATTTTGGGAAAAGCCTCAACAAAACAAGTAAAAACAAAAACAACAACACAACACCACCAGCACCATCAACACTTTCAACAATTTTACGACACCTTCAACTGATTTATATCACTTCTTACTACTTTTCATTAGAGGTGTAAAAATGAGTCGGCCTGAATTGGCTCATCGTCGGGTTTAATGGGCTCCCTCAAAAAATTGAGTCGGGCTACTTGCATAAAATCGTTGCTCAAACTTAAGCCCGGATCCAATGGTACTTAGACTTTGGGCTAGATTGACAAGTTAGGCCTCGAGCCAGACTACCGGACTTGGGCCTGGGTTCAGACTAATGTCAAACCAGACCAGGCCACAAGCGGATTTCGAGTGAGCCGTGGATTGGTAGACCTCTCAATATAAATCATAAAAATTCTTGGTGCCTCGAATTGAGCTGCCTCGAATAGCTCAATTTTGTATTCACTTGTCGACCGGCCGGACGACCATCTAGACGACTAGATGAAACAATTGTCTACCGTGGTTGTCAGTCTTTTTGTCGGATGACCGACTGGACGACCGGCTAGCAAAATAAAATTCGAACCATTCGAGACAAGCTCAAATTCGAGGTACATAGCATTGCTCTATAAATTAATGCACTAGAGGCACTGGTGCATTGTATTTTTTTTTTTTTTATTATTAAAACTAATATATAATGGACTAGGCTCCTTTCCAATCATTCATTATCCGGATGGATGGAAGACTTTGTCTTGGTCGTGGTTTTGATAATTTGAATATTTGTTTTATAGAATTTTTTGTGTATTTTTGATAACATTTTCAATTTATTACTTTTGTCACCAAAAAAATAAATAGTATATTTTTAAAAATGTACTTGTTATCTAATTTTTTAGAGGCAAATATAATAAATTGAATATATTATAATTATTAAATTAACTTAATTTTTATGTAAATGATACACATGACGAATCTTATAACATAAATAGTTTACATCATAGAAATGAAATTTATAGTGAGCTCCACATTCTCATACAACATTCTTTAATTTGAATTATGGATGAAAGACATATACTGTTTATTTACGATTTGATTATATGGAGGTAACTTAAAGAATATTATGTAACTTAAAGAATATTATCTAAAAAATGATATTCGTAGCATGGAAATTCATTTTGGGGACCAATTTTTCAGATCTAGGAGTTTGTAATCTTGACTTATTCAATTTTACTGTTCAAAAAGGCATAACCAACTACAAAATCTCATAGCCTGATTCATGGGCCCTTTAAAAAATAATGTGTTAATTATGTAAAAATCTTATTTATAAATATTATGGTAATTTAAATTTTATTTAAGATTTTTTAAAATAATAAGTATTATTTAAAAAAATTAAAAGTATTATCAATTTTTGGTAATTTTTAAAATTAAGAATATTATCAATTTTGCATACTAATATTCTAGACAATTGTTTCACTAACTGATAAAAAAACAGAATATGAGATTAAACATTTTTACCTTTTTACTTATTGGTTTGAATTTACTATCCAATAAAATCAAGAACATTATCAGTTTTTTCCAATTTTAAAACCAAAAACATTATCAGCTTTTTCATTTTTTATTTTTTCAGTTTTGCACATTAATATTCCATCATCATGCTTCTTTACAGACACAAAATTTTTAGTTTTGCACAAAAAAATAGTTTAATTTTTTCAAAAAAAAAATGTTTAGTTTTGGTTTCCAGAAAACACTTTTCAGAAAATTCTACTTTTTTATTTTTCGTATTTTTTATTTTCAATCAATTTTTTAAATATTTTAAGCAATTTTTTGAAATTTTTTTTAGACATACTTAACATAAATACACTTAAAACGTATAATATTTGTGAAAAAAAATCTTTAAAAAATTCAGTAAATATCAAAAATACAAAAAAAAAAAAATCAGTATATTTTTCCTATTTTTGGATATTTATTAAATTTTAAAAATATTTTTTCACAAATATTTTACTATTTAGATACATCTAAGTAAGGTACATCTAAAAAAATACATCTAAGTAAGGTACATCTAAAAAAATAAAAAAATTTACTTAAAATTTTAAAAATATTTACTAAAAAAATTCGAAAAATAAAAAACTCAATTTCCAGAAACCTAAATTGAGAAAACTGAAACAAAACACACTAATTAGTTTTTTTTTTTTTGCACATAATTTTTATTTTTATTAGTTTTTTCGATTTAAAAGTTGATATTTTAAAATTTTGAAAATCAAAATAATTATTAAATCATCATGTTTATATAGATAATCATAAATAATGAATAATCATTGTTTGAAGGGCAATTCTGACTATTAAAAATTTAATGAGACTTGAAAATTCAAAAAAAATTTAGTTATTTATTTAATGAAATACAAATTTATAAATTAAGATTTGTATATAAATATCTCAAAAATAATTTTTAGATCAAAACATATTATTTGTAAGCCCCTTGTTTTCACACCACAAGTTTCGAACCAAGTTTAAAAATAATAATAAATAAATAATAAATAAATAAATAAACGTATTGAATTAAAAAGATTATTAAGGAGCAAAAACTTCAAATCTACTCACAATATATGGTATTATTATATGTTTCTTGTTAGATCACATATTATTTCAACAACTTTATAAGAAAAGTCAAATAATGTATAGTAAAGTAAACTACACGTTTCTCACATGGCATAACATGTTATTGTTTATATTAATTTTAGCTGTAATAATTTTTTTCTTTTAAGAATTTCTTAGTCAACGTAAATCTTATTTAATAAATCTTGATAAAAAGATTTTAAAGATACTACTTTTATTAAAAATCGACATCTAGATCAAAGTTATATTATTTTAAAATTTAATATTTTGGGTAATAATGATATGTGTTAGACTTTTCAAAAAAAATTATACTTATTCTTAATACATTAAAATTTTATTATGAGAGAGTTTTGATTAAATTCTCATTTTAAAAAGGATTAATTGAGATATTTTTCAAAATATCACAATTAAAGAATATATCATCGTACAAACAGAATATCCATTGAGAATAATGTAATAGTTTTGGGTCCAATGGTTTTAAAAAGGGTTAATCACAATTGGAACCATACACTTCTAGTGTAATTTCATTTTGATCCCTTTACTTTAAATTGTGACAGATAGTCCCTTACAGTATAAATAAGTTACAATGTTATTCTTCTGTCTATAAATGATTAATAACGCTAACGGAATTTGTCATATGAGCTAAGTGTGACATTTTTTTCATTAGTGTCTCACACTTTTATTGAAATCTCACTTTAATTCTTATAATTTTATTAAAATCTCACTTTAATCTCTTCATTTTTAATTTTCATTAACCTTGTTAACAGTGGATGAACGTAATAACATTACAACTTGATTTAAAAGTGTGAGGAATTAATTGTCATAATTAAAAATAAAAAAGACTAAATAAGATTATAGTACAATAAAGATATGCTAAGTGTAGTTAATCCATTTTAAAAATAAAACACCATCATTTTTCCCTCCAAATTACTATTCGAAAATCAATATGACACCCAGACTTCGTATTATTTTAATTTAATACCTAATTTTTAAAAAATTTGATCAATTTAACCTCTGCCGTTTGTTTCCGTTTACAATCAAACAGAATGTGAGCACATAGCTAGGATGATATGCATTGCCTGTGAGCACATAGCCGAGTCTACCTAGGTAAAGTGATTGCAGCCACTATTGAGACTGTTGAACAACATCCTACCAAGATTTGCATCAGTCCATGATGTTTGTATTATCATTCATCTTCCACAAAGGATGTATATCTGTTGGCTTTTTTGGCTTTCGAATGTTAGTATTGTAATTTTAAGCATGCTAGTAAGGATCAATCAGTCCTTACAAAAGATTAATTGCCAACCAATTATTAGATGATCGTGTTTCAGTTCTTTCAGCCTCAATGAAGAGGACTTTTACTGGTGGCTTGTTTAGGAGAATTTAGTAAACAACAATTAAATGAACAGCATTTCATTAAGTAAAAATAAAAAACTTACAATGATCTGATCCAGCCTCGTAGAGGTTTACAGTAACAAACTATTCAAAACTACTCCTATGAATAAAGTGCAATACAAGAATTTGAAGTGCAGAAATGTAAAGAACAAGAAATGTAAAAACTGAAAGGAAAATAAAGTAGATAAAAACTAGTTTCTGGATTTGAGTCCGAGGCTTCTTTCTGGGGCCTTCTCTGCTATTTATACTTCTCAATGATAACTGTCGAAATGAACTTCTAACCGTCGAAACATTCTTCCATGATCGCTGATCATGCTTCCTCACAGTTAGCTCCACTACGCCATGTCTGCAGTTAGACTTCCCTCCTGATTTTGAATTTGAACCTTGTGAGCAACCGTTAGGACACATCACCTTATATCCCTTGATCATTCCAGTGCTACGCAGACCCATTATTATCAGAATAGGTTGACACGTATCTGACTATGTTTGGCTATTTATATTACTTTTCTAAATTGCCCTTCTCATGCCACGTGTTGAATCGTGATTGGCTTATATAATTTATACAGCCAACATTACCCCCCGCACTAATATATCCAATACTTGGTGATATTAATGGATCAAAAAACTTCACTCACGTCCTAGGACGTGCATGGGTTTTACATCTTCTTAGAACTGCAACCGCCTGCATTAAATTCTTTTCCACACCTTGAACATTTCCCATTATCTGAGCATTCGAAAGGTCTGATACAGCTCGCATGGCCAAACAAACTTATTTTGACATAGATCAAGCATATGAGCAGTTGTCAGATAATAATGTTTGCCCTCGAAAGAATTTTCATGCATTTATTAGCCACTCCTATCCATCTCCCTATATTGAAGTCATGGAAGTTTTTGCAAACTATCGATCTTTAGATTATGAACCTATTGTTCATAATTTTCTAGCCCAAAACTTCGCAAACATGGATATTGGAAGCTCTTCTTCTAACCCAAAACCTTCTGCGTGGGATGAGGCTGCAACTTCTTCCTCTTCTTCTAAGACTTTTGGCTAGGGAGGCTGGCCAAAACCTGAGGAATCCAAGCTGAGAGAGCGCATTAATCATCACTTCGTCGAATTCGTTGATCTTCCATCTTTTCCTCATTTTGTTCGGAGCTCGGTGGTTTACCCATATGTATCCATCGATCGTCGACGCAGTTTGGAAGACAATTTACTCATAGCTTGGTACACGTCCTCTATGCCTACAAAGATTATGCAAGCCACTCATCGTCCAGAGGAAACACAAGGGTACAGCCCGTCATGCTTAGCCTAGAGGGCAAAATTTTGCTCTTCTGACTGGCTTGACTGTGTAAACAACCCCCAGTTCCCTCATTCCTTCGAGATGGATCCTCCCGCACCTCCTCTTCCACAAAATCCTCATTGGGTGGAAGAACTGAGACTTACTCTCTTTGAGAATCAGTTTCTTCCTTCCTATCAACCTCCAATTTCCCCCACTATATTTGAGCGATATCAAGCTCAGCTTCTGCTTGCGGCCTTTTCTCACTTGCCTTTCAATGTTCTTGAGGGTGATGTTTCTCTTAAAAACCTTCGATGGGCTTGTAACATTATAACTCGAATTCATGTCCTCAATCCTATTGCCCAAGCAAAGCTTCAGATGTTTTTGGATCAACTCCCACTACTTCTTCATTGGCACCAAACTTTTGTAGCCACCACTCAATCTTTGGACAACATCTCAGCTCGTCGAATTCACATCTAGTATGAAGCAGAGAACCTTATCGATGAATATAATGACTTCAAGAATAAAGACTCTGCATACTGGGATGACTTGGATATGGATGAGATAGAACAAGGATTGAAGCAAAAAAAATTTGAAATAAAAGCCGAACAACTTTTTTTATCAAATACGAGCATATCAGCTTCAGTAACCTAGCTTGGAGAAGATAGAAGACAGAATAAAAAAGGAACAGAAATTCATTGACAATTGTTGGAACAAGTTCCATGACCTTGTCATTTTCTCTATTCCTTATTTTTATGAAATTGAATATGTAACCAAAAAGGCTTTCTGATGTAATTACTTTTACCTTAATAAAGCTAGGCTTTCCTTTCTTTATTCGGCATGGTCTGATTTCATTCTATTTATCCAAGATAAAGAAAATCAGAGCTTCGAATTCACCAATTTTGTCCTTTGAAACCTGATTTAAACATATCCAATGGAATACTGAAGACCTAATTTGAACTTTACTAATATATGGAGTGTAATTGACAACCTCTGCCTTAGGTCTTCTTTTCCCAATCATATGGTTAATACAAACAACAATTTCGAATCAACTATTTTTGCTTCGAACAAACAGTCTACATTTTCCGAAGTATGGAAACTTCCTTTAAGGACTGCACTGTTTTATTCTAAAAGAGTGATTCCTTTTGTATACTTCTTAACCAACTATTGGTTTTACGTCACTTCGAAGCCTAGAACAAACAAATTCTAATCACAGGGTATTTCAAACTTTACTTCGAAGGGTTTTACTTTCACCAAGAAACCCAAAAGCAGGTCTGTAATCCTTTTGAAGTAAACAAATACCTGGGCACTCCTGTACTCTTAGGTGTGAAATGTTCTTCGAAGTCAACTTCCTGCTTTCGATGATGTTTGTCACTTGATTTTGGCGCCAAAGCTTGGCTTCGAAGCCAAACATTTGATTTCGAAGCCAATATTAGTATTTGAGATACGTTTCCCTCCCAAATTATCAACATTAAGAGAAACTTTTCGCATCTGTACCTTTAACACTTCTTTATGAATTCTACCCACTTAAAACGATTTGGTATTTTTGAGACAGAATGGTTTAAAAACCCCTTTTATTTTGTGCTTCCAATTCACTTGTTTGCCTAACACACAAACCCTTCATCTCTATTGACTTCCTCTTTCCCTTACCCTCTTTCCTAACTTCGTCTTTTGAAAAAACTCCTGTCAATGGCTTCTTCCTCCTTGAAAATATCGGTTGTGGAACGCGTGAGTCCGTCTGTAGCCTTAAAAAGGATCATTGATGAAGAGTGTGAGAAATACAAGGCTGGTGAGAGAAGTGCTATTGACGGGCGCATTTTCATTCCCCGTCGCTATGAACAACAAGAATACATGCTTGGGCCCATTTTTAAGGAGATTTCCATTAAGCTTTCAGCTCTGTATCCACATCTGGAAGATCATTGCCTTCTTTATGAAGGCGGTCTTGATTGGGGAAATTGGAGGATGAACCAACCTCATCGCTACTGGCTCACAGTGAGACCAGAATGAGAGAAATGATATGATCGGGTCGTCCCTGATAGGACACTGGATCTTTAGGAGCTTTGCCTCTTCGACGCCCTTCAATTGTCCAGGTTCACCATTTCAGAGAACCCATTTTTAATACATGCTGCTCTTTGTTTTTGGAATTCTGCTTTCAATTTCTTTCAATTTAGATGTGGGATGATGTCTCCTACTGTCCTTGACATTTGCTATCTATTGGGATTATCCCCTATTGGTACCCCCATTGGTCCAGACTATCCCGACCTCAAAACCCCTTTTTCTCTCCCCCATCTGAACTCATCCTGTAGTGACTTTGTCAAGGTTGAGAACAAAAGAGAAGGCCCTATGACTGATAGAGAATTTTTCTCTTTTTTATTGTATTAGCTTTGCAAATTCCTCTTCTGTACCTCTTTGCAGAGGATCATGCTTGAGTTTGCCCCTCTTGCCAAAGCCCTTGTTTTACAAAGAAAGGTGGCCTTAGCTCCATACGTTTTGGGTCATCTTTATAGAGCTTGTTCTCTTTTTTGTGAAAAATCCATGGGTGCCAACCAAGGAGGCCCATTTTGGATACTCCAGCTTTGGCTTTTTGCATATTTCACTGATTTGCAGTCTAAATGCTTAAAGTTTTTGGAGCCAAACCCTACCACTCATGGTATGAAGTTAGCCAACATTTCACTTTATCCTTCCAACTTTGCCTTCTACTTTTCTTTCTTTCACCAACTCTCAGCTTCCCCTTATTTTCACACTTTCCGTCCCTTCGAAGCTACCAATATTGGCCTAGCTTGGCTGAGGACCTTTTTGAGTGATAGGTCCTGTTCTACGCCCCAGCACAAAAACATGTGGGCCTCTATTCTGATCCCCAGGGAACTGTTCATTGGTACCATGACCCCCGAGCTTATAAGTGCATCTCTGAGCCCTATTGTCCTGTCCAATTTGCTAGGCAATTTGGACTCTCACAAGGGGTCCCTATCCCTATCTGCAGTCAGTCCAATTTAAGCCTTACTAGTAGAGATTTGAAGATTCGAAGGTCCAGATTGGAAGAAGCAACTTCCAAATTTATCCAAGATCTAATTGACTTTGAGTACCTACCCTTCATACCTCAAAGCAATATATTGAAAAGGTACCAGAACTGGTGGATGGCCAATATGGAAGTACACTTGGCCATTCCTCCTCAAGATCTATTAATGGTACTAGACGTGCCTCAATCCAAGTCTAAAGGCACTGGAGTGGTTACTTTCTCCACTGCTCATGCCGTCCCAATTCCTACCCTAGCTACTTCAAAGTCTGCTTCTGCCACCTTAACTCCTCCTAGAGTTACTTGAGCTACTTCGAAGAAAAGTGTGCAATGTTGTTTCTTTTCTTTTCTCCTTTTATGACACCTTTGCCTTTTACTTATAGTTCCTTCTTTGGTGTAGGTGGCGTAATCGACTCATAGGGAGACTCTCCTCAAAGAGCTCAAGCTTTAAATCTCCTTAAGAGCAAGCAGAAGTAACAAAGGAAAGGAAACTTTTGCTTGATCCTGAGGAAAAGGTACCTGAGGCTCACGTGGAGGAAGAGGAAGCAGAAAAAGAGCAAGTGGCTCTTTTAAAAAAGAAGAAGAAAATGATAGTCTCTCTTTCTAATTTCACTGGGGACCCCATTTATGAAGCATCTGTTAAAGCAGTGGAAGTGGAACATTCTAAAGAAATCATTGTGTTCCAAAGGGCTGAGAAGAGGAGGCAACAGCAAATGCTTAGGGATGAAGCTGCTGCTGCTAATGAACTCTAAAGAGAAGTTGCAAGGAAACAACAAATTGCTGAACATTATACCCTTCGCAGCTCTCCAACCATTGCTACCACCTCTGAAACCAATAATTTTCTTTCGTGTCTCTAATTTCCTTTCTCAAGTTCTTGATAGTGAAACTTAACATTGCTTTGTATTTCTTCTTTTGCAGCAACCACTACTCTGCTTTCTCCTTCAATAAGGACTACTTCAGTTTCATCTGAAGTTGAAAGACCTCGAAATGTGGAGCCTATTAAAGCAATACTCCCACTCCCTGGTTCTACACTTTTCATACCTTTCTTGAGGCAAAACATTCCTACATCCCTATCCTTTGGCTTAACTCCATACCTTTCTCTTCTATCCTTTAACTCTGCCCAATTTATTCTCCCTTCAAGCCTTGCTGCTCCTTCTCCTGCTGAGGAAATTCCAGTTATTACTTCATCTCCAGTGATAGCTGATTCCCTCAGAGAAGACACTGGTAGCTCACCAGTTCCTTGTCCACTATCCCTACCTAGCTCCAATCCCTCTTCTCTTGATTTACCAGTAGCCAAGACCATGGAAACTGCTAGGGATACTTCATCTTCCTTTCCTATCTCTATGTAGCCATCTCTTCCTTCTACCAGAGCCCTTTCTGCACCAACCATGTCAACGGAAGAGGTGGACATTTTCGAAGCTAGACTAGCTAGCCTTTTTGACATACCTTCTACCATTCCAACAGCTAGCAATGAAGCTGAGCCATTAGTTCTGGCTGATTCTCTCTTAGAAATTTTTTAGAGCTCTTCCTCCACCAGTAGGACTTCCTTGCCTTCATTAGATTTGGACAACTGTTTGGAGTTGCTGACATTCTTCTCGAGGATCCCCTTCGAAGCCTTGCAAAGGCCTATTATCAATAATGGTTTCCTCTAGTGCTGCAAAGTTGTTGAGCAATCCAGCATGACTATTTCAAGTCACTTATCTCAGGCAGCAACTACCATTGACTTTTATATCAACATCTGCCATGTTGCCAAAGCTGCAAAGGAGAAATTGTTGAGAGACCAGAAATTTGTTTCCTAGATACATGCTAAAGTATCTGAATTGAAAGAACAACATTCCTCTGTCTCCCAATTTCGAGCTCAACTGTTGGAGAAAAAAGCTCAGCTAGAAGAAGAGTTATCAGCAGTCAACCTGGCTTTGGATCGTACTGCCACGAAGTTGCAAATTACGAACCAAGGATTGGCTGATCGAAAACAAGAGATAACTACGGCCATTCAGTTGTTCCCATCTCTTAAGAGTAGAGAGTCAATTGTAAAGGAACAACTGAAACATTATACTGACTTTTGGGCCAATCTATGGCTGCATGTATTCAACTCCTTATGAAATAAGATCTTTATTTGTTATTTGAGTGTATTCATGCTTGTTTTGTTTAGCAGTTATTATATTCCTTGTGTTTCCCACACAGTTGGATAATAAGGCTTTAAATATCTGCCATTAATTTTCTTAGGGTGCACATATCCATTCAAATTTCTCAAATGATATGTTCCCCAAGACAAAACTCTATGAACTTGATATGGTCCTTCCTAATTAGATGACCATTTACCAAACTTATGGCTTTTAATCCCTATTGGGAGTATTGTCTTCCATACCAAATCACCTTCATCAAAGCTAATGTGCTTGACTTTCTTATTATAGTTTTTGGCTGCTTTCTTTTTTTGGAAAAGAATGTTATTTAATGCCAAAATTCTAACTTCATCCACATTCTCTAATTCCAAGCACATACTTTGATGGTACTGCCTAGGAACTAACTGATCCTGGCATCTCACCCTTAAGGACTTGATGTCAATTTCTACAGGCAACACTGCATCATGCCCATATACTAAGGCATAAGAGTAACTCCTGTACTTGATATTGGAGAAGTCCTATAAGCCCATAATACATCCAACAGTAAGTTATGTCAATCCCTGGGATTGTCTTCCACAGCTCTTTGTATTCCTTTTTTCAAGGATTTATTGGATGATTCTGTTTGACCATTTGCTTGTACATAATAGGGGGTAGAATTGACAAGGCTAATTCCAAACTCTGCCACAAAAGACTTTGCCATCTTCCCATCAAATACAGTCCCATTATCAACAGTTATGGTCTGTAGGATGCCAAATCTATGGATCAGATCTTTAATGAATCCAATAACTTGAGTCTGGTCTACCGCCTTATATGGCTTAGCTTCGACCCACTTAGTGAAGTAATCTGTGGCTACTAAGATGAAACAATGATGCTTTGAAGAGGGTGGATATATCTTTTCTATCATATCCATAGCCCATCTTCTAAACGGCCAAGGCTTCACAACCGCATGTAGATCAGTTATTGGTACATGTCTTATCGTACCCTGCTTTTGGCATGCCTGGCAACCTCTAGCATATTCTATGCAATCTTTAAGGATGGTTGGCCAATAATAGAAATGTCTTCGAAGCAGCCATCTCATTTTCACACCAGGCTGATGAGCACCACTGTTACGACCCAAACCCACCCCTATGGGTTTAGCACCGTAACCAGCCAGTAATCCAAGATTACCGAAGGCCTGCTTAATAGTAAAACAGTAATACAGAGTACAAGGGCTGGCAGAAGCCAAAACAGTAATTAAAAGATGTCCAATGAGCTGTGACAGTCTGTATGCAAAAAGACTTTTCATAACATATTCACATTCGAAACAAAACAGTATGTACATACACCATATACAAATATTCAGGTTAGGGACTAGATCCCCACCATAACAGTACAGTACAAATATCATTCAGTCTATACAGTAATACAAAAACAGATACAAAAGGGGAAAATCTAATACACCCCAAAAAAGCCCTAGCTTGAAGGACTTGGAACCTCTCAGTGAGGCACAGTGGTTGGCTTTGACAAAACGGGAGCTTAGCCTGACGCCCCTAGCAACGGTCCGGTGCTTGTACACCTACATATATACATGAGCAGTGAGCTAAAGCCCAGTGAATAACATATGCGTAAAGAGGTTAAGAATGAATGTCCTTTCAGTATTGAAAACAGTCATTTATCAGTATATCAGTCATTCAGTTTGTGGCTCATAATTCATGCCATAACAGTCATTCAGAAACTATAATAGTCATATGTGGTACATCCAATAACAGAACAGTACAGTAGGTCTTAACAGACCGAACAGTCAGTTGATGGCCATCATATCAATAAACAGTAGTGGTTCAAAACATGGGAACCGACAGAGATCTCTGTGACAGTAGCAGTATAGTACAGTAACAGTAAATTGCTATGGATGCCACGAATACAGTTCACAAATAGGACAAACATTCATTCAGTAAGAAATATCATTTCAGAAAGCAGTACAGTTGTTCATTCAGAAAATATTCATGATTGAACATATCTTTACAACATTGTTACTCACAGAGCACTGGGCTATAAGCAGCTAGAGCGTCCTCAGATGCCAACCCTACACAGTTACAGAACAAACACACACTAAGCTACACAGTTGGGAAAATAATAACTTAATCCCTAATTTGCCTCGGTGTAGTTCTACATCAATATCCTCCTTAAGATGCCTTAAACATGCCCTAGGAATGCCTAGGATGGAAAGAGGATGCAAAGATGCACTTTTAAACACTTTTCAAAATTTTCAGAAAACAGGGGTCTCGCTCGAGCGTTGCTTTCTACGCTCGAGCGGACATGCAGACAAAGGATCCCCGCTCGAGCGTCACTTTCCTCGCTCGAGCGGATTGTAAAACATGGCAAAAGTACTGGATGCATGAAATTTACGCTCGACGGGCGCTCGACCCCTGCTCGAGCGTGAGACACAAGTCCTCGCTCGAGTGTGCATTCCCTCGCTCGAGTAGACTGTAAATCACATGAAAGTACTGGATACACGCATTTCTTGCTCGAGCGTCACTTTCCCCGCTCGAGCAGACTGCATGAACTCAGATTGTACGCTCGAGCGTGAAGTCCTACGCTCGAGCGTGGGTCTAAATTCTGGAAATTCCAGACTGAACCTACAAACTCAAAACTCAACTTCAAAGCATCAAATTCGATCCTTTTGGGCTAATTTTTTGGAAAACTCTTGTAAACTCATAGTATAACATGTTTTGAAGATCAATTTTGTAAAATCAAGCCCAAAGGTAAGTCAATTAACCACATTTTCAACAATAATTTCAAGAACATGATGTACATGCAACATGCATGAATTTGATCAACTTCAAAGCTTCTAATACAAGAACAAATGAGTCAATCCTTTCAAAAACATGATGAATTCATGGACTATAGCTAGAATATAAACATGCATGTGAAGATTTCCATGAAATCAACTCAAAACTCAACAATGTAAACATATATGCATAAATCAAGCTTCAATTCAACAATTTAAAACCAATTTGTGACCTTAAGCTCCTACCTACCATGAACCATGCAAGAACAACTTGAATACACAATTTAAAGGAAGAACTCCCTACCTTAAGTCTTGAATTCAAGATATACTAGCTCAATTTGCAATCTACTCTTCAATTCTTCTAATTTTCCAAGCAATTCTTGTTGAACTCAAACTATCTCCTATCTCTCTCTCTCTAGTCGGTTAGGCTCAAGAAATGGGCTAATGAAATGATATAAAATCAAGTCTCAAAGTGTTGTAGAGATAGGCCACTAAATGGTAAAAAGGTAAATAAGTCTAACTTATGTAATTTAGCTTTATTTAATTTAATTCGATCATACCAAATCACATCTCAATTAAATATACCATAAAGTCACATAAATTCTAATTAGCATGAAACATTAATCAATTTAGGATTCGGCCGCCGATAAGGCCTTCAATTTGCAGTTTAAACATAATACAAGAACAGATAATTTAGCAGTCAAACAGATAGACATGCATTAAAACTAATACACTCAATCAATCAGTTTAGAATTTCAGTCAATCAGTCAGTTAACATGCTTAATCATAGATTAGCACTAATCAGAGGTAAGGGTTGTCACAGTCTCCCATCCTTATAAAGAGTTTGGTCCTCCAAACTCGAGTTACCATCATTCTGGAAGAAGACAGGATTTAGTGGAAACAATTCAGGGTATCTCTTGATCATATCGTCTTCTCTTTCCCAAGTGGCATACACGCCACCATGGTTTTGCCAGTCAACTTTCACTAGCGGGATCTCTTTGTTCCTTAACTTCTTGATCCGTCTGTTCACAATCTGAATAGGCCGTTCTTCGTAAGTGTAGTCATCACTTAGCATTACACAGGTAGGCTCAATCACATGGAAGGGATCCCGAAGGTAATCCCTCAACATTGAAATATGGAACACGTTATGCATATGCTCCATTTCAGGAGGAAGCGCTACTTGATACGCTACCGGATTAATCTTTTCAATAATCTCATACGGTCCGACATATCTCGGCTGTAGCTTACCCTTGACTCCAAAACGAGTCTGGCCTTTCATCGGTGTCACCTTAACAAAGACGTGATCACCTACTTCGTACTCTCTGTCTCGCCTTCAGACATCCGCATAACTTTTCTGCCGGCTCTGTGCGGTTTTCAGTCTTTGTTGAATCAGTTTCACTTTTTCAGTAGATTCCTGCACAATTTCGGGCCCAAGCAAAGGCCCATCTCCAACTTCTACCCAGCAAATTGGAGATCGACATTTCCTGCCATACAAAGCCTCGAAAGGCGCCATACCAATGCTTGAGTAAAAACTGTTGTTGTAGGCGAATTCAGCCAACGGTAAATGGCTTTCCCAATTTCCTTGGAAATCAAGAACACACATTCTCAGTAAATCTTCTAGAGTCTGGATGGTTCTTTCTAACTGGCCATCTGTCTGAGGATGGTACGCACTACTCAGTCTCAATTCAGTACCCAATGCTGTCTGTAGGCTTTGCCAAAATCTCGATGTAAACTTCGAGTCCCTATCTCAAAGAAATATTGAGAGAGTGACTGAAAGAGATAATACACTCTGTATTTCAATTTATTGATGAGAACCACGCAGAGACTCCATTATATAGGAGTCTGATTACAAACATTATAATGATACATTGTAATATAATAAGGAAAGCAAATGATACATTGTAATATAATAAGGAAAGCAAATGATACATTGTAATATAATAAGGAAAGCAACCGAAAGCATAAGAAAAAGAAGCCGAAAGTAAAAGCAAAGGAATCCAATTTTATAGCTTGATTTCCAACACTCCCCCTCAAGCTACGTTGTAGATGTTAATCATTCCCAATTTTTCCGTCAGATCTTCAAAGTTTACTCGAGCAAGAGCTTTTGTGAGAATGTCAGCCTTTTGACAGTTTGTTAGAGTGTAGCTGACTTGAAAAACTCTTCTTCAATCTTTTCCTTGATAAAGTGTCGATCTAGCTCCACGTGTTTAGTTCGATCATGATGAACCAGATTCTTAGCTATACTGATGGCGGCTTGGTTGTCGCAGTATAAAACCATGGGATGCTCAGATGGAACCCGTAATTCTTCTAACAGCCTGTTCAACCAGATTCCCTCACAGATACCTAGTGCCATAGCACGAAATTCTGCCTCAGCACTACTACGGGCTAGCACTGACTGTTTCTTGCTTCGCCATGTAACCACGTTCCCCCAAACAAACGAACAATAGCCAGAAGTTGATCTTCGATCAGTCACTGAACTTGCCCAATCTGCATCTAAAAAAATCTCAATTTTTCTATTTGTTGTTCTTTGGAAGAAGAGACCCTTTCCCGGTGTCCTTTTTAGGTACCTTAATATTCTGGTCACAACAGTCATGTGTTTTTCGGTTGGATTATTCATGAATTGGCTGACCACACTAACAGAGAAGCCGATGTCTGGCCTTGTACGAGAAAGATAAATGAGTTTTCCCACAAGACGTTGATATCTCCCTTTATCACTTGGTGCACTACCGTCACTTTCTTCCAGTTTGATATTTGTGTCCATAGGTGTTTCTGCCGGCTTGCATCCTAGCATCCCTGTTTCATTCAGTAAGTCTAGAACGTATTTACGTTGTGAGACTGCTATACCTTTCTTTGACCTAGCAATCTCCATTCCAAGAAAGTACTTAAGGTTTCCAAGATCTTTAATCTCAAATTCCTTTGTTAGGATTTTTTTAAGTAAGCCAATTTCCTCTTCATGATCACCTGTTAAAATTATGTCATCCACATAAACAATGATAATTGCCAATTTCCCTCCTAGAGAGTGCTTCACAAATAATGTATGATCGGATTGACATTGAACAAAACCGTACCCTTTCACTGCCTTAGTGAACCGTTCAAACCAGGCCTTGGGAGATTGTTTGAGACCATACAAGGATTTTCGGAGTCTGCAAACTTTGTTGAAATTTGATGTCGTCTCAAGTCCAGCAGGAATGTCCATGTAAACTTCTTCCTCTAAGTCACCATTGAGGAAGGCATTTTTCACATCAAGTTGGTGAAGTGACCAATCGAGATTAGCTGCCAAGGATAAAAGTACACGAACAGTGTTGAGCTTGGCAACTGGAGCAAAGGTTTCCTGATAGTCAATGCCATAGGATTGGGAGAACCCTTTGGCGACCAACCGAGCTTTATAACGTTCTACATTACCATCTGCCTTGTGCTTTACTGTGAAAATCCACTTACACCCAACTGGTTTCTTACCTGTTGGAAGATCAGTAATTGCCCAAGTACCATTCTTTTCCAGAGCCCGAACTTCCTCATTGACTGCAGCCTTCCACTTCGGATACTTGAAAGCTTCCTGAATATTCCGAGGAATGGGTATCTCCTGATGCTAGAAGTGAAGGCACGAAATGAAGGTGATAGCTTATCATAAGAAATAAAGTTCCCAATGGGATGCTGAGTACATGATCTAATTCCTTTTCTCCAAGCTATGGGCATATTAAGAATACTATTTTCTAACTCAGAATTATCAGTACTATCTATGGGAGGAATATTGTCACCTGGAATGTTGCTTGGATTAGAACCCGGTTCAGCCTCATGGGATTGTTGAGAAAGTGCTCCTTCCTCCGTTTCCTCTTGGATGTGCTCATTATCCCGCAAGTCAACAATGAACTCGGAATTGTCGGCAGGTAAAGATTGATTCAATGACTCAGGAGGTGTGGGATTTTTGGTGGTGATGGATGGCTCACTAAATGACTCAAGGGTCCAAAATTGATATTCCTGGGTTGGAGTCTCCCCCTGAATATCGATTTTAGGGTAGTAAGACTGGGTTTCAAAAAATGTGACATCCATGGAATTGTAGAATTTCCTTGTGATCGGAGAGTAACACTTATACCCTTTTTGATGTGACGAATACCCAATGAAGATACACTTGAGCGACCTGGGATCAAGTTTACTTCGATACTGTTGATGGATATGAACAAAGACAGAGCACCCGAAAATTTTTGGTGGGATGGTGGAGATGAGGCGAGTAGTTGGAAAGGATTTTAGGAGAAGTTGACAAGGAGTTTGGAATTGTAGTACCTTAGATGGCATCCTATTGATGAGGTAGGCTGCTGTAAGAACAGCTTCCCCCCAGAAGAATTGTGGAACATTTGTGGAAAACATTAGCGATCTAGCAACATCTAACAAATGCCTATTTTTCCGTTCAGCGATGCCGTTTTGTTGTGGGGTGTCAACACATGAACTTAAGTGAACTATCCCTTCTTTTGCTAAAAATTCTCCTAGAATGGAGTTGAAATAGTCTCGAGCATTATCAGACTTTAGAATTTGGATTTTTGACTGGAATTGTGTCTGAATCATAATTTGAAAATTTTGAAGATTTGGCTTGTTTCAGATTTGTCTTTCATGAGGAAGACCCAGGTTAATCTAGTATGATCATCTATGAATGAGACAAACCACCTAGTACCAGTTACATTTTTTATTCTTGATGGACCCCAGATATCACTATGAATTAGTGAGAATGGACGAGACGCTTTATAGGATTGAATGGGAAAATGGGACCGTACATGTTTAGACAATTGACAGATTTCACAATCAAAAGTTTTGGAGTTTTAAATAATGAAGAAATAAATACTTGAGATACATAACATTAGGATGACCTAAACGATAGTGCCACAACATAATTGCTCTATCGTTATTTTGACATGAAACCGAAAAGAACTACCACAAATTGCCGTTTGAGGTTGTTCCTGTGGATAGTGGCGTTCCTTAAGGATGTAAAGTCCAGAGCATTCCTCAACATTGCCAATCGTCTTCCCAAATCCAAATCCTGAAATTCACAATGAGTGGAGAAAAAATTAGTAACACACCTCTTTTCCTTAGTGAGTTTACTAATTGACAATGTTATCCCAGATAGGCAACCCAAGAGGGGGGTGAATTGGGTTATTAAAAATTTCACAGTATTAAAATTAACACAATATTCAGAATTTTAATAAATAAAAAAACAGAATAATAATTATCAATATAAACGTAAGAGAGATAGGGAGAGAAAATCAAACACTGCGATTTATAGTGGTTCGGCACGCCGGCCTACGTCCACTCCCCAAGGAACCTCCTTGAGAATTTCTTTACTATCAATTGAATAAATACACCACCAAGCTTGTGGATTTGGCACAGGACTTACTCTTATCTATTGAGCCTCACTCAACAATAAAAGCCTTACCCTTACAAAATCTCTCTAAAAAATAAGGAATAAGAATAAGGGTAATTTAAACCCTCTTTTACAATAATTCTCTCACAAAGAGTAGATATGAAAGTGTAAGAACAAATGCTAGACTTAGATCTGAAAGTGAAAGAGCAGAATACAATTTGGAGCTCTCAGAAAATTTTCTCTTCAAGTTCTTGATTTTTTCTCCACACACAACACTTCTATTTATACACAAAAATATACCCGTTGGACGCTCCTTGCTGACGTCATGGCTTACATAAGCACGCTCCTGACGTCATGGCTTACATAAGCACGCTCCTGATGTCATGGCTTACATAAGCACACTCTTGATGTCATCGCTTACATAAGCACACTCTTGATGTCATCGCTTACATAAGCACACTCCTTGATTTTGAATAGTCAGCAAATGATAAGAATTAAAAAGATAAAAATAAGACTGATTTTTTCTTTTTGTTTTTTCAAACATGGAGCCACCGTTTTTGTAGACAATTTAATACAAAGTTCACAACTTTCAAACAAACAAATAATTTTCTCCATCTAGTTTATAATATATATATATATATATACATATATATATATATATATCCATCTTTTTCTTCTTGTTTGATTATAATAGATATAATCAATGTAGTGTAAAAAATTTAATAGCGCACGTGATGTATTCTATTTATATTATATGCAATATATATATATATAATGTTCTAATCAAATATTTGCATACAGAAAAAATCTCTTTAAATGATATTTATGATGGATCTGAAAATGTATGCCATCTTTAAAATATTGTATATGTTGTAGAGATTTTAAACTAAATATATTCTACCACTCCATATTAATTTTGTCAACACAAGACAACCCATCAATATCAAATTTGTCAAAATAATACAACCAACCCATCATTTTTGTCAAAATAATATAATTAATCAATTTTTAATTTGGTCAAAAAGTAAATAGTGATCAGCCTCAATTTTTCAAAAAGTGAATAGTAAAGTTTTCAAAAATATTTTTATTTAACTAATATTTAACAAATATATTTTAAAAAGATAATATTTTGTGTCAAATAAATATATACATTAAAAAATTTAAATTGTTACAAATAATATTTTAGACATCATCAAAATTAAATAATCAAAATTAAATAATATGATTAACAATCTCCCCCTTTTTGATGATGGCAATATTTGTACGGATTTGACATAAAATAAAATTGACAAAATATTTGATAACCCTGTAACATATAATTTTCAAAAGCAATCATATTTTTTCTCCCCCTTTGACATCATCAAAATAAAGATGAAGATAAGAAACAAACACATTTGATACAATAATCTGAGCGGCCAAAAATAAAATAATGGGCCGTCTGTCTTGTCGGAATCATTGTGGGGATTTTGGAGCATCTCGAGCGCAGGAAATATTGACAAACAAAAGATTTGAGCAGATATAGCAGATATGCATCGAGTAATGGATCAATGGAGTGTATAAAAAGTGACACAGATCAGAGGCAAAGATACGAAATCATCAAGTGTTTGAGAGAAAAATTTGTTTTAGCTTCTTTTGTAATCATGTCATTTCTTACCTTATCGATCAATGAGTCGGACCTGCATGAGGTGCCTGTAATGCAGGCAAATGAGAGAGTACCAGTGACGCAGGCACATGCTATGCCTGTAAATGAGGGTTCTAGTGTTATTGGCAATCGAAATGATTTCGATGCTATTAATAACACTATGGCTCTTAGTACACAGGCCATGACTGCAGTTTCCAATATGGCGCGACGATTACAAGCAAGAGTACAAGAAAATCAGCAATGGAGAGATGAGGTGTGCTTGTTAAAACAACAACTAGTTAATATGTGTAAGGAGAAGAAAGAGCTAAAAAGGAAAAATGCACAGTTGGAGAATGCAGTGCATTATTATGCAACGGTGATAATGCCAAGACTCACAGAAATCGAAAATAGAGAGAGACATGTGAAAGAGGCTCATGAAAAATTGTTGAGAGAAGTGAAAAAGAAAAAATCTGTGAAGCCTTCTGAAAATTTACATGTAATCGAGTAATATTTTCTTTTTCTGAAATAAAATGCGAGCATTTCTTCCTTTATTTATTTATTTATTTATGTTATTATTATTATTATTATTATTATTATTATTTTAATTCTGTCGTTGCAAAAAAAATTTGTTTGTTGGTGCAGATAAGGAGTATGACAGACAAGGAGTAAAAAAAATATGTATATATACTCCCCTAAAATTATGCACAGAATCTACACATGCCCTTTTTTTTTTTTTATTTATAGTTTTATAATGAAAATATATGAGTCTCCCCTGAATTAATGCACTAAAAATTACATAAATTTGAAGAAACAAATTACCAATCTATAATACCAAGGGCCCTTAAGATCTGGCCATAAACAACTACACCAAGTGCACTAGCATAAAAGGAGAAAATAAAAATAAAAACAAATTCTTCAAACAAGGTAGAAGCAACCATTATTAAATCCAAGAGAATTTGGAGCACATATAACAAGTAAAAAAATACAACACAGTGCAACAAGAATTTTAACATGTTGATCGGTGATGACCTTGATGATCGGAAGAAATGGAGAAGATTGGGTAGATCGGTGGCGAATTTGTATAGATCGGCAATGGATCTTGATGGATCAGTCACGGATCTTGATGGTTCGGTGATGGAGCTTGATGAATCGGTAACGATGGTGATGCAGATTTCGGGTGGAGAAGTGATGGAGTTCGGTGGATTGGTGAGGGATTTGGGTGGATGATGGTAGTGATGAAAGTGATGGATGATTTTGTGGATGGTGGAAATGGTTGTAGACGATGGTGAACATGGATATGGAGTCGGCTGAGGAAGAAGGAGAGAGCGAGAGATCAAGAGAAAGAGAAAAAGAGAGAGTAAGGGAGAGAGTGGGTGAGAGATAGAGACGGAACGGGAGAGAAAAAAAATTATATATATAAATATAATATATGTATATTATTATTATTGTTATTATTTTTTATAATAATAATTATTATTACTATAGTTATTTTATTTAATTATTTATTTACAAAAAAAATCATTTTTTTATATACACATTATATTGGAGTATTCATCATACCAAGTTCTGTTCTAATATAACAAAATTGTTCTTCATTTAGAGGCTTGGTAAATATGTCAGCTAATTGACGATTTGTAGGCACAAATTCGAGTTCAATGTCACCTTTGAGTACATGATCTCTTAGAAAATGATGCCTTATTTCAATGTGTTTAGTGCGTGAGTGCTGAATAGGATTTTTTGAAAGGTTAATGGCACTTGTGTTGTCACATTTTATAGGAATTTTATCATAGTGAAGTCCAAAATCTTGAAGTTGTTGTTTCATCCAAAGCAATTGTGCACAACACCCAGCGGCGGCAATGTATTCTGCTTCAGCAGTTGACAGAGCCACTGAGTTTTGTTTTTTGCAAAACCAAGAAGTGAGTGAGTGTCCAAGAAAATGACAAGTGCCACTAGTGCTTTTTCGGTCAAGTCTACATCCCGCAAAGTCGGCATCTGAGTAACCAAAAAGTTCAAAGGTGGTTCCCTTAGGATACCATAATCCCAAATTTTGAGTGCCAACAAGATATCTGAAAATACGTTTGACTGCGGTGATGTGTGACTCTTTCGGTGCGGATTGAAAACGTGCACACATACAAACACTAAACATTATGTCGGGCCTACTTGCAGTAAGATAGAGTAAAGAACCAATCATACCTCGATATTTCTTTTCATCTACAGGTTTACCTTGCTCATCTTTGTCGATTTTTATCGATGTGCTCATTGGAGTTGCTGCAGGCTTTGATGATTCCATTTCAAACCTTTTGAGTAGATCTTTGATATATTTCGTTTGATTTAAATGTATTCCATCATTAGTTTGTTTAATTTGTAGACCAAGAAAGTAATTTAATTCCCCCATCATACTCATTTCAAACTCACCCTGCATGTCTTTAGCAAACTCTTTGCACAAATTTTCATTAGTAGCACCAAAAATGATATCGTCAACATAAATTTGAACAATTAGCATATTTTCTTTTTTGATTTTTATAAAAAGTGTTGTATCAATTTTTCCTCTACAAAAACCTTTGTCAAGTAGAAAATTACTCAATCTTTCATACCATGCTCTAGGAGCTTGTTTCAAGCCATATAAAGCTTTTGAAAGTTTGAAAACATGATCCGGGTATTTATGATTTTCAAAACCGGGAGGTTGTTCAACATAGACTTCCTCCAAAATGTACCCATTTAAAAAAGCACTTTTAACATCCATTTGATATAATTTAAAATCTTTAAAACACGCAAAAGCAAGTAACATTCTAATAGCTTCAAGTCTAGCAACTGGTGCAAAAGTTTCATCAAAATCAATTCCCTCTTCTTGATTATAGCCTTGAGCTACTAATCTAGCTTTATTTCTAGTAACAACTCCAGATTCGTCCATTTTATTTCGAAAAACCCATTTTGTACCAATAACGGGATGATCCTTAGGTCGAGGGGTCAAAAACCAAACTTCATTTCTTTCAAATTGATTTAATTCTTCTTGCATTGCTAAAATCCAGTTTTCATCATTTTCAGCTTCTAAAAATGATTTTGGTTCAATTTGTGAAACAAATGCTAAGTTACCACAAATATTTCTAATAGAGGAACGAGTTTTTATACCTTCCGCCGCATCACCTATGATGAGGTCTTTGGGGTGGCCATGAGCATACTTCCATTCTTTTGGTAGATTTGAGTCACTTTCTGGAAGAGCATATATTTCTTGAAGTTTCTCCATTGTCATTTCTTCTTCTTGTTCGCGTAATGGATTTTCTTCATTTTCCTTTTTGTAAATGCTCTCCATGCTTGGTTGATTTTCTACAATATCATTACTTACAAGATTCTTGGAAATAATATCGTTAGATTCATCAAAAACAACATGCACAGATTCTTCAACAAGTAGAGTTCTTTTATTGAATACTCTATAAGCTTTACTAGACATAGAATAACCAAGAAATATAGCTTCATCCGATTTAGCATCAAATTTTCCTAAGTTATCTTTATTGTTATTTAATACAAAGCATTTACAACCAAAAGCACGCAAGTGACTAATATTAGGTTTTCTTCCTTTCCAAAGTTCATAAGGGGTTTTCTTAAGAATAGGTCTAATCATGGCACGGTTTATAACATAGCATGCAGTGTTAACAGCTTCCGCCCAAAAATATTTAGGTAAATTATTTTCACAAAGCATAGTACGAGCCATTTCTTCAAGAGTTCTATTTTTTCTTTCAACCACACCGTTTTGTTGAGGAGTCCTAGGGGCTGAGAAATTATGATCTATTCCTAAGTTATCACAAAACATAATAAAATCATCATTTTCAAATTCTCTACCATGGTCACTTCTAATACTACAAATATTAAGATTTTTCTCATTTTGAATTCTTTTACAAAGTTTTGAGAAATTATAAAAAGCTTCATTTTTGTGTGCTAAAAATAATACCCATGTATATCTAGTATAATCATCAACACAAACAAGGGCATAAGATTTTCCTCCTAAACTTAATGTTCTAGATGGTCCGAATAGATCAATATGCAAGAGTTGAAGCGGTCTAGTAGTTGAAACAATATTTTTGGATTTAAAAGAAATTCTAGTTTGTTTTCCAAATTGACATGCATCACAAAGTTTATCTTTTTCAAAAACAATTTTTGGTAAACCTATGACTAACTCATTTTTTGAAAGTTTGGAAATTAAATCAAAATGAGCATGTCCTAATCTTCTATGCCAAAGCCAACCATTATCATTTATAGCAGATAAACATTTAATATTAAAATGAGAAGACAAATCATGCAAATCAAACACATATACATTCTCATGTCTGTAACCTATAAATAAAGTTTTATTTTCTAGGGTGTTTTCAATAGTGCAATGAGTTTTCTCAAAAATAACTCTATAACCTTTATCACATAATTGACTAATACTAAGCAAGTTATGTTTTAAACCTTCAACAAATAAAACATTTTCAATAATAGGAGAGGGATTTTTACCAATACTTCCTACACCAATGATTTTACCCTTGCTATTGTCGCCAAAAGTCACATATCCGCCATCCTTTGGTTGGAGTGTGGCGAACATAGCTTTATTTCCAGTCATGTGCCTCGAACATGCACTGTCGAGATACCATCTATCGTTACTGGATTTTGTCTTGAAACATACCTACAAAAATTTGATTTCTCTATTGGTACCCATTTTTTCTTGGGTCCATAAAAGTTAGAATTTGACACTCTCGGGATATCCTTAGGGACCCACATCTTTTTTATTTTAGCAAAAGGATTTCTTTTAATAGGACATGAAGGTGAAATATGACCTTTTGTTCCACAAAAATGACATGTGAGATGAGAGTGATTAGAAGATGCATATACAAAGCCATTTTTGGCAGTTTTTACTTTTGAAAAAGGTTTATATCCAATTCCGGCTCTACCAAAAGTACGGTTTTGATTTTTAAGAATTTTATCTAAAGTCTCTCTACCTTGAGTGAACTTTGAAAGAGTATTTTTCAAGTCTTCAATATTTTCTTTCAAAATAGTTTGCTCATTTTTTAAAGACTCGTTTTCTTTTTGCAATACAACTAAATGTTTTTCAGAAATTGAAGACACTTTTTGAGTTAAAATCTCATTTTCCTTTTTCATTTTCATGGCTTCATTTTCTAATACATTTATCATGGAAGTCAATGATTCATTTTCTTTTGATAAACTTGAAATTACTTTCTTTTGACAATTATTTTTCAAACTAAGTTTCTTAAATTCAGCATGTAATTCACCAAAAGCTAATTGTAATTCATCAAATGTAAAGGATTTGTCATTTACCTCATTTTCATTTCCAAGTGCCATTAAACATAGGTTAGCAACCTCGTTTTTGCAAACTTCGGTTTCTGTGTCGCTTTCATCACTATCTTCTCCCCATGCTGCAATCATAGCTTTCTTCTTGTCCTTCTTGAATTTTTTCTTAAGTTCTGGACATTCTGATTTGTAGTGTCCAGGTTTGTTGCATTCGTAGCAGGTTACTTCAGATTTTTTGTGATTTTCTCCTCTTTGAAAATCCCTGTTGTTGAAGTCTTTTCTGAAAAAATTTCGTACGCCTTGTTTCTTTCTCACAAACCTTTGGAACTTTCTAGTGATGAATGCCATTTCCTCATCCTCATCTGAATCATCTTCCTTATCCTCTTGATGTTTCGAGGTGGATTTGAAGGCTATTCCTTTCTTCTTGTTGTTGTCCTCCTCTTCCTTTCCTTCTTGCATTATGAGCTCATGAGTTAAGAGAGATCCCATTAACTCATCTAGACTTAGCTTTGATAAATCCTTGGCTTCGGTAATGGCAATGACTTTTGTCTCCCAACTTTTTGGCAATGACCTAAGCACTTTTCTTACAATTTCAGCATTAGTATATGTTTTGCCAAGAGAAGTTAAACCATTAATAATATCAGTAAAACGAGTAAACATTTGAGGAATAGTTTCATCAGGCTTCATTTTAAAAAGTTCATAATTATGGACTAGCAAACTGACTCTAGATTCTTTAACTTGTTCGGTTCCCTCATGAGTCACTATAAGCTTGTCCCAAATTTCTTTTGCGGTTTTACATGTGGAAATTCTATTGAACTCGTTGGCATCTAAGGCGCAGTACAACATGTTTGTAGCTTTGACATTAATTTGGGCCATTCTAGTATATGATTCATCCCACTCATCTTCAGGTTTTGGTACCTTAAGTCCATCTACAGTTTTGGTAGGAATTTTTGGACCATTGCTGTACGGGAAAGAAATACGCATTCTCGTATAATCCTGTTGATCAAGTCTGCACTCCTCCGTACGTCGTCGTTTCTACTACCTGAAAACACAAACGTGAGCTAGCCGGCGGGTTGTGTGCCGGAAACCTCTCCGATGCCTAAGTCAGTCAACAAGACAAATAGGCAAAAGCTCTATGTATTCAGGGAGCAAAGTTGCATTACCTCTCCAAAGGTGATATTAGTGAGCTTATATAGGTTTCGCGTGGCACAATCCTGGTAGGACTCTTATTCCTCCATGTGCAGAGTCCTTCTAGGATTACTCCTCCTTGCGTAGAGTCCTCCTTGGATTCATACTCCTGGAAGACAATGCTTATCCTCCAACACCCCCCTCACTGCTTAAACCAAGTGAGATGGTTCTTCTTATGGCCGGACTACTTCAGGACCGAAGTAACTATTAATTCGGCCCTCACTTTACTCTCCCTTACCTCAGCTTTCCCATACTAAGACCGACTATCCATAAGGGAGTTAAAGCCGAGCTATCTTTAGAACCACAGCTTACTTCGGTTTCCCACATGCTATGACCGAAGTAACTATCGAAGACCGAAACCTTCGTGTTACTTCACTCAACCGGAGTAGAACTAAGTCCTTCCGAGACCGGGCTAACCACCACGGCTGTGGCCGGTCTATCTTCAAAGTTACTTCTCCAAACCGGAGTAACCTTCATGGCCTTTCTACTCGGCCCTTTTCATTTCGGCCCTAAGGCCCAATACCCAGCTCGGCCTACTTCGGTTATAAATTACCCTCATGAGTCACTATAAGCTTGTCCCAAATTTCTTTTGCGGTTTTACATGTGGAAATTCTATTGAACTCGTTGGCATCTAAGGCGCAGTACAACATGTTTGTAGCTTTGACATTAATTTGGGCCATTCTAGTATATGATTCATCCCACTCATCTTCAGGTTTTGGTACCTTAAGTCCATCTACAGTTTTGGTAGGAATTTTTGGACCATTGCAAATAATTTTCCAACATTCATAATCATTAGATTGAATATGTATGGTCATCCTAGTTTTCCAATAGCTAAAATTTGTGCCGCTAAATAGAGGTGGCCTATTAGATGCTTGTCCCTCGGGTAAGGAATAACTAGGGGTTGCCATGATCTACTCTAAGGTACCGACTTACCGCTACTCCGGTCGCCGAAAAGCAAGGGTGACCGACTTCCTCCTTGAGGACGCACCGGAACCGGACCCTTCCCTGCCCCAGATCAACCTTGTACCACTCACAGCCGAGCAAGAAATGGCTAAGAAGAACAGGTTGAAGGCCCTCCTAACCGCAACAACTCCAGCCGAAGTGCGGACAACCGGCCAAGCCACTGAGACCGTGGTGGCTCTCCCATCTCAACGGCCGTCTTCATCACGTCCAAGCAAACGTGCCCGGACTATCCAAGCCGAGCCACGTCTTGCCGATGAAGACGAGACCATCCTGCCACCAAGCCCTCCACCAAGCCCTCAGCCAAGCCTTCAACCGGAGCCCACCGACCGAACTGCTTCCTCCAAGTGGACTCCTATCCTCACCTTCAATGACCGAGACATCACCGCGTCTGATTCGGTGGTCTCAGAGAAGGACCATCTGATGGCTTTTTACTTGGCCAAGGGTGTGTGCCTCCCCAAGGACATGGAGCACCACTACAAACAGCTCAACACCGAGCTAAAGTCAATTCGGTCCTCCACTAAGTCCATGATCCTAGTAAGCAGTATTCCTCTCTATGTAAGATTTTTTCCAACTTGGAGTCCGGCTAACGTTACTTCTCCTTTGCAGGCCATCCAGAAAAACCAAGTTACTCACAGGAGGATCATGAACTTAGGCGAAATACACGAGAGGCCATGGCTGAGGCCGAACTGAAAACGGCCGAGCTAGAAGAGGCGAAGAAACAGCTGGCCGAGCTCCGAGCGGAGAACGGTCGGCTGACCGAGGTCGCCAATTCGGTCGAGGCCGAGAAGAAAAAAGTTGTCATTGAGGCAAAAGATCGATACCTGCGTATCTTTGCTGCAATTGAAAAGAAGAAGGACGCCGAGATAAAGGACTTGAAGGGGGAGGTGAAGGAGGCCGAGAAGCGGGGCTTCAAGGAGGCCGAAGACGCCTACACCCTTCAGTGCAACGCAGCCAAGGACTTGTTCTTCAAATGTGGCTGGAGGAGTGCGGTGGAGCGGCTCGGATGTACACCTGACACCGATGTCTACGATGCTCCGCCGTGTTCTATTCCGGCCTCACTTTCGCAATATGCTGCCGATCTCCAAAAAGCCTTTCTTGAGGGGTCCGGCGATGATGATGACGATGATGATGACGATGATGATGAGGAGCTATCTCTCATTCTGGTTATCAACGAATAGCAAAATAACCAAACAGTTCGGTCTGAGCCAGTTATAGAAGATCCAACTCCTGAGCTGCAGCCGACTGATACCGAAGTTCAGGTTGACACCGAACTCCCTCATCAAACCGTGCTCCCCTCTGACACCGGACTCCAGGCGAATGCTGACGCAGAATTTGACGCCGAACTGGACGCACTCCTCCGTTGATCTTTTTTTTTTTTTTTTTTTTTTGTTCTGAACTTTTGTAACCGGGCTGAAGCCCCCCCCGAATTGTACTTGGTTTGAAGTTCAATGAAAATTTCTACAACTTTTGTTTCGGTTTTGTATATGTATGCCTTCATTTGTAATGATTTTTGCGCGAACTCATTTGCTCAACTGTGATCTCGGTTAAGCTATCTAACTTGCTAGCCAACCACTCTTCAGCCGATATAACTTACTTCGGCTGAAGAGTACCAGTGTTGGTTTAATCCAGCCAACCACTCTTCAGCCGATATAACTTACTTCGGCTGAAGAGCACAAAGTGTTGGTTTAATCCAGCCAACCACTCTTCAGCCGATATAACTTACTTCGGCTGAAGAGTACAAAGTGTTGGTTTTATCCAGCCAACCTCTAAGTTGGTTTTCTCCAGCCAACTTAGAATAAATTGTTTGGTTATATCGACCAAACGTCCTGCAGCCTGGATCCTGATCCTGGGCTTAGGAGGGTGTTGGTTTAATCCAGCCAACCTCTCGTCAGTCATAAACTACTTCGGCTGAAGAGAAACAAAGGTTGGTTTAATCCAGCCAACCTCTAAGTTGGTTTTTCCAGCCAACTTAGAATGAGGTGTTTGTTTAATCCGACCAAACGTCCTGCAGCCTGGATCCTTATCCTGGGCTTAGGAAGGGTCATAGTTGGTTATTCCGGCCAACTATGTTTACAATGCTACTAACTTACTAAAGCTACTTTCTACTAAAACAAATATACTGAAAAAGAATCGAATTGTTTTATTGAGAAAGTAAAAAATTACATATACGTAAAAGGAAAAAAGCTAAAAATAAAACAACTTGAGATTTGCTGTGTTCCATGGCCTGGGAATTGCTTTGCCGTCCTCATCCTCCAAGTGGTATGCCCCTTTGCCTGCTAATCCGACCACTTTGTAAGGTCCTTCCCAGTTAGGTCCTAGCTTGCCATCTCCTGGAACCAAGGTATTTCCCATCACTTTGCGCAGTACCCAGTCTCCGATCTTGAATTGCCTTGGATGCACTGTTTTGTTATACTTTCTAGACAACTCTTGTTGGTAAGAGGCGATGTGAACTAATGCTCTGTCTCTTTTTTCTTCCGCAAGGTCAAGTTCCAATGCTATGGCTTCGCCATTTAAGTCTGGGTCAAAGTTTTCGCTTCGAATCGTGGGGAGGCCAACTTCTAATGGGATGACTGCCTCCATGCCATAAGCTAGGGAGAATGGTGTTTCTCCTGTTGATCGTCGAGGCGTGGTGCGGTAAGCCCATAAAACATGGGGGAGCTCTTCTGCCCACTTGCCTTTGGCTTTTTCTAACCTTTTCTTCAATCCATCCAAGACTACCTTGTTTGACGCCTCTGCCTGTCCATTTGCTTGAGGATATGCCGGTGTAGAATTGTAAAACTCTATCTTGTATTCTTCGCAAAAGCCTCTGAAAATCCTACCATCGAATTGAGTGCCGTTGTCTGAGATCAGTGCCTTTGGTATGCCAAAGCGAGTAATGATGTTCTGCCAGACAAACTTCTTCACATCTTTTTCCTTGATTGATGCCAAGGCTTCTGCTTCTACCCACTTTGTAAAGTAGTCAGTTGCGGCAAGAAAGAACTTCCTGTTGCCTGGAGCTGTTGGAAGTGGGCCTACTATGTCCAATCCCCACATTGCGAAAGGCCATGGACTGGTTAGAGGTAGAAGTTCTCTGGCAGGTTGGTGTATTTGGTGTGCGAATTTTGACACTTTTCGCACTTTTAACATACTTCTCCGAATCTGCTTGCATGTATGGCCACCAATATCCTTGTGAAATTGCTCTGTATGCCATGATCTTCCTCCTTGATGGCTGCCGCATACACCCTCATGTATTTCGAATAGGAATGCTTCCACTTTGCTGGGGTGAACACACTTTAAGTAAGGTCCTGAGAACGACTTTTGTATAATGCCAAGGATGGAGAGAGCCAAAATCGCTGTGACTTTGCTCTTATTCCTGTTGGCTTCTTTCTTCTCTTCTGGTAAGGTGCCGTCTTTCAGGAACAGTATGATGGGATCCATCCAAGAAGGGCCTAACTCTGCACAACATACCTCTTCTGCTTCTGGGTCTTCAATGCTTGGTCTAGGCAGTAGTCGATTAGCAGTGGGTGAGGAATGGAGGTGTCTGCCATTGAGGCGAAGCCTGCTAGTTCGTCTGCTCTGCTGTTTTCCTCTCTGCCGATCTGTTCTATTCTCACCACTTCGAACTTTTTTATCTCTGTTCTGACCAATTCTTGGTACTTGGCCATTCTATCATCCTTTGCCTCGTAGTCGCCAGATATTTGGTTTACCACCAACTGGGAGTCGCTGTAAACCATTAGCTCGGTGGCCTTCATGTAGTATGCTGACTTGAGGCCTGCCAGAAGCGCTTCATACTCTGCTTCGTTGTTTGACGCTGGGAAGCCAAGGTTGATTGCCTGCTCCACCACTAGGCCATCTGGAGAGATGAGGACTATGCCAAGTCCTGCGCCATGTCGGTTGGATGCTCCATCCACAAAGAGCTTCCACATTTCCCCTACAAACAACTTCCAGCATATGGAGGGATCGGATGATGTTGTGGGGTCTGGAATGTCGCTGGAGTTTCCTTCATGATCCATAGTTGCAGTCTGCCCCTTGTCTCTGATGGTACCAAGTCATTAGTTGTTGGTGAGTTTTGACTTGGTGTAGCAAGGTCTGTTCCTCCTTGCCTTCTCTACTCTGGTCTGCCTTGGGCTCTGGCTGAGTTACCTGCACTAGGGGTTGCGCTATTCCGGCGTCAATCTCCATCCCTAGTTCGGTTGTGTCAGTCAGGTCGATTGGGCAGACTTGGTGGCTTCCAGGAGTGAACTCCGCGACGAAGTCTGCCAAAGATTGGGCCTTTACTGCGGTTCTGGGTTGGAACTTGATGTCATATTGTCCCAATTCCACTGCCCACTTCAGAATTCGCCCAGAAAAGTTCGCCCTTTCAAATAAAGCCTTGAGTGGGAAGGCTGTGAGAACAACTATGGTGTGGGCGTGAAAGTAATGTGACAACTTCCTTGAGGCCATCATTAAGGCCAAGGCCAGTTTCTCCAGTGGCAAATACCTCGTTTCGGCGCCTAACAATGTCTTGCTGACGTAGAAGATTGGAAGATGCTGGATGCCTTCTGCTCGAACCAATACTGCACTTACCGCGTGCTGAGAGACTGCCAAGTAGAGGAAGAGTTCTTCTCCAGGTATTGGGGTGACAAGTAGTGGTGGAGAAGACATGTATTCCTTCAAACTCTCCAGAGCTCGGTCGCATTCTTCGTCCCACTCAAACTTAGCTTTTAATGACTGAAAGAATGGACGCAATCTGTCTGAAGATCGGCTGATGAATCGGTTAAGTGCTGCTGCCATGCCGGTGAGATGCTGCACTTCTTTCACTGAGTTAGGCCTCTCTAATTCCTGAATTGCTTTGATTTGGGAGGGGTCTGCCTCAATACCCCGGTTGGTCACCAGGAAACCCAGAAACTTGCCAGACCCTACACCGAATGCGCACTTAGAAGCGTTAAGGCGCAGCTTGTGTTTCTTCAGGATCTGGAACATCTCATCTAGGTCCTTTAGATGGTCATCCGCATCCTTGCTTTTGACCACCATGTCGTCGATGTAAGCCTCCATTGTTCTGCCTAACAATGGCTCGAACATCTTTGTGACCATTCTCTGGAATGTCGCCCCTGCGTTCTTTAGGCCAAAGGGCATGACCTTGTAGCAGTATAGTCCTCTTGGAGTGGTGAAGGATGTTACTTCCTGATCAGGTTCGTGCATGGCTATCTGATGGTAGCCTCTGTATGCGTCAAGGAAGCTAAGCCTGCTGTGCCCAGCTGTTAGGTCCACCAATTGATCTATCCTTGGTAGGGGGAAACTGTCCTTCGGACATGCTTTGTTGACCGTCTTGTAATCGACGCAGACGCGCCACTTGCCATTCTTTTTTGGCACCACGACTGTGTTGGAGATCCACTTGGGGTAATGTACCTCTCTGATTGCTCCTGCCTCCAGTAGGTTACCCACTTCTTCTGCCACTATCTCGGCGTGGTGGAGTGCCGATCTGCGTGTGCGTTGAATGACCGGTCTGGCAGATGGGTGGACATTGAGTTGGTGGCAGATGAGGTTTGGATCAATGCCTGGCATGTCGTAAGGCGTCCAGGCAAACACTTCGATGTTGGAGGTCAGGAATTCCATAACCTCCAACCTCTCAGCGCTGGAAAACGAACCAAGCAAGAAGAACTTATCCGGGTTCTTTTCGTCGATTCTTACCTCCACCAAGTCTTCCACCGCTTTCTGATCAGCCGCTTTGCCAACCTCTGCGAACAGTTCATTACTCTCAGGTTCTTCAACCGAATGAACATATCCTTTGGCAGCGCGGCTGCCATTCGTTGTGACGAAGCATTGTTTGGACATAATCTGGTCCCCATATACTTCTTCAATTATTCCGGTGTCGTTGGGAAATCGCATCACTTGGTGGTAGGAGGATGCCACCGAGCGCATGGCATGCAGCCATGTTCTGCCCAAGATAACGTTGTAGGTGGAGGGGACCTTTATCACCCAAAACTCCACTTGTTTCGTCACACTCCCTGCTCTGACTGGGAGGATAATTTTGCCGACGGGCCATTCTGGCATGGAGTTGAATCCGATAAGGGGAGATACGGCAGGCGCCAAGTCTTTATCCTGCAACTTTAGTTGCTTGAAGGTTTCATAATACATGATTTCACACGAACTACCTTGGTCAATCAGAATCCGCTTGACGTCAAAATCCTTGACTCGAAGAGTGACGACCAAGGCATCGTTGTGAGGGCAATAAATCCTTGCCAAGTCTTTATCTGAGAAGGACATGACATTTGTGGCCTCTATCTTCCCCTTTTTGACGACTGGTTGGACACTTAGTACCTCTCTGAAGTGCTCAGCCTTTTTGATTGAACCTCTGAGCTCGCATACACGCTCAGGTTCAAAGACTCCATGTATTACGTTGATGACGCCTTGAGGTGGGGCGTCGTTCGGCATTCCATTGGGCATATTCTGGTCCTGGGGGGCTGGCTGTGCCCCTCCTTCTATGTATTTGTCCAGGTGACCTGCTGCCACCAACTCTTCCAGATGCTGCCTCAATGGTGTGCAATTCTCAGTGCGGTGCCCCTTTTCTTTGTGGAAGGTGCACCTCGATCTGTCATCGTAGTCCTTCTGAGCTTCGCCTAACTTAGCTGGCCACTTGACGAAAGGCTCGTCTCGAATTTCGCTAAGTATACGGTAGATCGGTTTCTTGAAGACCGTGGTGATGGCAGTGCGGACTCTCAACCATCTTTTGTCTTGGTCTTCTCCGTTGTCTCTTTTGCCACGTCCGTTTCTGTTCGGCGGTCTACTGCGTTGACCTTTGCTGAGGCCTTCTTCTCTGGTGCTGTGGTCGCGCCAGATTTTGCTTTGGCACGAGCGCCATCCTCTTCTACCCTGATGTGCTGATGCACTCTCTCCATCAGGGCTTCCATTGTGAGGGGTGGCGTCATGGTGATAGAGTCCCTCAGTCTGTTCCCGACTGGAAGGCCTCTTTTGTATTGCGCAATGGCGAGGTTAGTTGGGCAGTCCCCAATCTGGTTGAATGTCTCCCAGTAGCGACTGTTATATGATCTCAGGGTCTCCTTATCGCCCATGTCGATGGAGAGTAACTGGTCAATCTCCACCGGGGTTTTCGTGTTTGTTTTGAATCGCGTTACAAACGCCTCCGCCAGTTGCGCCCAGGAGGCTATGCTGCCCTCTGGAAGCTTCTCAAACCAAGTCAAGCCTAGGTCACCAAGGCTTGAAGGGAATAGGATGCACATCAAGGCCTCATTCCGCCGGTATACAGCCATGACCTGGCGAAAGTGGCTTAAGTGTGAGTATGGGTCCGTCTTCCCCTCATATGTTGTGAATTTGGGCTGTAGGAAGCCTGACGGTAGGGGCGCGTTCTCTATTGCTGGGACGAATGGTGAGGTCTGCAGCCTCGCCAATGCCTTGTCCGTTGGTTCGTAGGCCGGGCGCGGTATTGGCATTCCAACCTCGACGCTTCCATGCGTCCGAGGAGCCAACCGCTGTAAGGCAGAAACTCTGTGTGGATCGCGCGCCCTGGCGTCCTCCTCCACCGTGCTTTTTCTTCTAGCACGGTTCGTAGGTCGGACGATCTGGGCAACTCTGTCTGCCTGGACCTTGTCTGGTGTGTATGCGAGGGCCATATGTGCTTCCTTCGGTGTACGACCTCTCAGACCTCGTCCTCTCAGACCTGGAGTGACGAGTCCTGGAAGATCTGGATTGCGTGTCGCCTGTCCTGAGGCTCTTGTTCTCCCCTTGTGAGGGTGTAGTATTCCTACTACGACTTTCCGAGTGGCGAGGGGGCGTCTTGTTTGTGCGCCCCTCTCCTGTCGCCACTTCTTTTCCTTTCACCTGACGTTTCAGAGATTCCATGTCTGCTGCCATCCGACGGATCAATTCGTCTTGTTCCCTGACGCGATCTTCCAAAGTTTGAGGATCAATTCTGCGTCTTTGTCTTTCTGGGCTTTGCGAACGAGAGGGATGAGGGCTGTTATTCCGCCTTCGTCCCCTTGCATCCCTCCTGGAATTTTGTCTGTGTGGTTCCAGGTTCGCCATGGGAGTGACCACGGGTAGGCCTTCGCGCCTTGCACCCCCTTCTGGAGTTAGTCCGTCGACGGCGGACTGAGGTAATTCTTCGTTGTTCGCCATTGATTTTTGGGAGAAAAAGCTTGATCAAGAGGTTGTTCTTGTCTGAGTTCCCACAGACGGCGCCAATTGTACGGGAAAGAAATACACCTTCTCGTATAATCCTGTTGACCAAGTCTGCGCTCCTCCGTACGACGTCGTTCAACTACCTGAAAACACAAACGTGAGCTAGCCGGCGGGTGTGTGCCGGAAACCTCTCCGATGCCTAAGTCAGTAAGCTTGACAAATAGACAAAAGCTCTATGTATTCAGGGAGCAAAGTTGCATTACCTCTCCAAAGGTGATATTAGTGAGCTTATATAGGTTTCGCGTGGCACAATCCTGGTAGGACTCTTATTCCTCCATGTGCAGAGTCCTTCTAGGATTACTCCTCCTTGCGTAGAGTCCTCCTTGGATTCATACTCCTGGAAGACAATGCTTATCCTCCAACACCCCCCTCACTGCTTAAACCAAGTGAGATGGTTCTTCTTATGGCCGGACTACTTCAGGACCGAAGTAACTATTAATTCGGCCCTCACTTTACTCTCCCTTACCTCGGCTTTCCCATACTAAGACCGAGCTATCCATAAGGGAGTTAAAGCCGAGCTATCTTTAGAACCACAGCTTACTTCGGTTTCTCACATGCTATAACCGAAGTAACTATCGAAGACCGAAACCTTCGTGTTACTCACTCAACCGGAGTAGAACTAAGTCCTTCCGAGACCGGGCTAACCACCACGGCTGTGTGACCGGTCTATCTTCAAAGTTACTTCTCCAAACCGGAGTAACCTTCATGGCCTTTCTACTCGGCCCTTTTCATTTCGGCCCTAAGGCCCAATACCCAGCTCGGCCTACTTCGGTTATAAATTACCCTCTGAGTCACTATAAGCTTGTCCCAAATTTCTTTTGCGGTTTTACATGTGGAAATTCTATTGAACTCGTTGGCATCTAAGGCGCAGTACAACATGTTTGTAGCTTTGACATTAATTTGGGCCATTCTAGTATATGATTCATCCCACTCATCTTCAGGTTTTGGTACCTTAAGTCCATCTACAGTTTTGGTAGGATTTTTGGACCATTGCAATAATTTTCCAACATTCATAATCATTAGATTGAATATGTATGGTCATCCTAGTTTTCCAATAGCTAAAATTTGTGCCGCTAAATAGAGGTGGCCTATTAGATGCTTGTCCCTCGGGTAAGGAATAACTAGGGGTTGCCATGATCTACTCTAAGATGGTTAAGTCACAGAAACTAGAGTCTAGGCTCTGATACCAATTGTTATCCCAGATAGGCAACCCAAGAGGGGGCGTGAATTGGGTTATTAAAAATTTCACAGTATTAAAATTAATACAATATTCAGAATTTTAATAAATAAAAAAAAACAGAATAATAATTATCAATATGAACGTAAGAGAGATAGGGAGAGAAATCAAACACACTGCGATTTTAGTGGTTCGGCACGCCGGCCTACGTCCACTCCCCAAGGAACCTCCTTGAGAATTTCTTTTCTATCAATTGAATAAATACACCACCAAGCTTGTGGATTTGGCACAGGACTTACTCTTATCTATTGAGCCTCACTCAACAATAAAAGCCTTACCCTTACAAAATCTCTCTAAAAAATAAGGAATAAGAATAAGGGTAATTTAAACCATCTTTTACAATAATTCTCTCACAAAGAGTAGATATGAAAGTGTAAGAACAAATGCTAGACTTAGATCTGAAAGTGAAAGAGCAGAATACAATTTGGAGCTCACAGAAAATTTTCTCTTCAAGTTCTTGATTTTTTCTCCACACACAACACTTCTATTTATACACAAAAATATACCCGTTGGACGCTCCTTGCTGACGTCATGGCTTACATAAGCACGCTCCTGACGTTATGGCTTACATAAGCACGCTCCTGATGTCATGGCTTACATAAGCACACTCTTGATGTCATCACTTACATAAGCACACTCTTGATGTCATCACTTACATAAGCACACTTCTTGATTTTGAATAGTCAGCAAATGATAAGAATTAAAAAGATAAAAATAAGACTGATTTTTTCTTTTTGTTTTTTTCAAACATGGAGCCACTGTTTTTGTAGACAATTTAATACAAAGTTCACAACTTTCAAAAAACAAATAATTTTTTCCATCTAGTTATAATATATATATATATACACATATATATATATATATATATATAACTCCATCTTTTTCTTCTTGTTTGATTATAATAAGATATAATCAATGTAGTGTAGAAAATTTAATAGCGCACGTGATGTATTCTATTTATTATATATATGCAATATATATATAATGTTCTAATCAAATATTTGCATACAGAAAAAATCTCTTTAAATGATATTTATGATGGATTTAAAATGTATGCCATCTTTAAAATATTGTATATGTTGTAGAGATTTAACTAAACTATATATATTCTATTACTCCATATTAATTTTATCAACACAAGACAACCCATCAATATCATTTTGTCAAAATAATACAACCAACCCATCATTTTTGTCAAAATAATATAATTAATCAATTTTTAATTTGGTCAAAAAGTGAATAGTGATCAGCCTCAATTTTTCAAAAAGTGAATAGTAAAGTTTTCAAAAATATTTTTTATTTAACTAATATTTAACAAATATATTTTTAAAATAATATTTTGTGTCAAATAAATATATACATTAAAAAAATCTAAATTGTTACAAATAATATTTTAGACATCATCAAAATTAAATAATCAAAATTAAATAATATGATTAACAATGTACTCCAGCCAGTTGAGGTGGTAGAGCCAAACGATACGTCACTTCTCCTACTTTGCTCAGAATTTCGAAGGGTCCCACATATTGAGGTGCAAGTTTTCATTTCTTTCCAAATCGTGTAGCACGTCGACGAGGTCGAATTTTGAGAAAAACATGGTCCCCTACTTCAAGTGTTAAGGGTCGTCTCCTTTGATCCGCATAGCTCTTTTGTCGACTTTGGCTGTGGTTAGCCGTTGTTTGATCATTTTTATCTTCTC